>JAWDEX010000012.1:7775221-7786729 GCA_035221805.1 Trichilia hirta
CCAGGATTTGCCATTGTCGGTCCTATTCAACACACTTACTCCGATATTCTTTTAGTTTGTCGACTAGCTAAAGGCATTCTTGTTCGCTTGTTCTTACAGTCGCTTTATTTACTGGAGGGGT
Organism: Trichilia hirta; assembly: GCA_035221805.1. NCBI lineage: Eukaryota > Viridiplantae > Streptophyta > Magnoliopsida > Sapindales > Meliaceae > Trichilia > Trichilia hirta. Next base: position 7,775,343 of record JAWDEX010000012.1, read on the forward strand.
AACCGCATTAGTTTGTGAATCATTTTTACTGGATAACTTAGCCATTGGCCTTATTCACGATAGCAATAGGATTTCTCTCCCTCTCTATTGAAGGTCTCTAAGAATAGCCATTCTAGTTGTTACAAACATTGTCACCAATTATTGATGTTTAAATTTTTCAAAAGAAAAATTCTAACCACCACATAGATTTTGGATCATTTTGGTTGTTGTTGGAGTGGCAAAAGTAACGTCAGGTTAATAAAACCTCTGCGACAATCACGTTTCAACTACCTGAAATAACAAAAAAAATAACTAGGAATAATACCAGTTTCTTGACCTATAAACTTTGATGCTTAAAATAGGTTTAAAATTCAAGAAAAGAGGAGACAAAAGAGAAGAGAGGGTATAAATACCAACACAAGATGGGTGTATTATTTTGTACTATATTTAATCTCTTTCAAGATAAAGAGGTGCTAGTATTTATAACAGTTGGTAGCGCATCCTCCGAGGTCTTCACATGCAATCACTGAAGAATAGAAAGACAATGCTTGTCGAAGGAGTTGCATGTTAGAGCCAGATAATGAATCACTATATGATCATTGCTTATAAACTTGTATCAATGTAATGATTAACTAGATTGCGGCTTGTGTAGTGTTGAATTTTAAATGTAATATGATAGTTTTTCAGTGACTTTGAGACTCATACATGGTTCCTTTTGTTGTTCTCATTTTTAAGTTAAAGTTTGCTTGAGGTCAAAAAGATTATTCCTGATCCAATATTTGTTCTAGTGAGGATGAGGGTGACCATTGTTGACATCAAGATTCTTGAACCATCCCTGAGATCTGTTTCTAGCATAGAAGTTGAATTTGTGCTCTAAATACTAAAAGTTTGATGATACCTGACAAAAAATAAAAGATTAAGATACAATAAACCTAAGAACCACAACTACTATGTACATCGTTTATGAATTTAATTACTTGGATAAATGACATTATCTTATTTTTAGTAGGGGATAATGGATGATAATGGAAGATCTGATTTTATCTCTCTATTATATCTGTCAATGATATAATAGCTAATACTATGCATGCTTTTTCAATTTGTTAGCCATGAGAGTGCACTATAAAATGGGTTTGTGTGTATATTCAAATCAAATGATGGAATCTTACAATATAGTTGCTAAGATTTGTTAATAGACTAAGGTTGATGTTGGACAGTTTCACACAGCATTTTGAATTGAAGGTTTCGAATTTATTTTAACAATGTTAAGTATATAAAATTAGGATATAAAATTTTATGTTCAATTAGTGGCATATTATAAATTATCTTCGTGCAACATGAAAATTGTGCTTATTTAATATTTCATAATTAATGTAATTATTAATGCATGAATTTTTTTGAGCACCAACAAGATAAAACTTTTTATGTAGAGGTAAATTTATGGGCTTTGTTCAAGATAATATGAGACAACACTTACTAATGAGAGCGAAGAGGGAGTTCAATGTAGGTGAATTTAGACGAAAAAGAGTTAAACAAAAATGAAGAAGTAAAGGGGTAAAATGGATTGTCAAAATTGCATCTTGTTACGAGGACCAATCTACTCGTTACCTTTTTTGCAATTCTAAAGAGCAATTTTTGATAAAGCGACCAAAAGAAACTTGCCAATGTTAAAAATATCAGAAGTTATTACATGCACCCACCAATCTCAATCTATATGTCATAAGTACTTAAACATTCTTTAAATTAGGCAGGAAGAGGTCATCACATCATATACAAAAGGGAGGGTGACACTGTCTATGCACTCACTGAGCACAGCATATCCAAAGAAAATGTCATCAAAAAATGTTTAGCCGTATTTGGAGTAAGATATTTTAGGTAAAGAGTAGTGGCAATCTCTCCAAAAAAAAAATCATATTTCCTCTTCAAAGAGCTAATGATGAGTTATCCTTAACCTATCAACATTTGCCCTTACTCATTGCTGAATTTTTTATATATTAGAGAATGAAGTGAATGCGCAATATAAGCATCCCTTTTGTTAGTATAAGGGGGTTCCGAAACTTTTTTTTCCTAAATAGAGTAATCATTTCTAAACCCCTTTTATATTCGATTCTCTTTGAGCCAAAATTCTAGAAAATATATATCATCTCAACTCTTTATCATAAGGTTTAAGGAATACTATAGCATTTCTCATATTCATCTTAGCTCAGTCGTACTCAGGATTTTTCTCGTATGTTATTCTCTTTTTCAGGATATATTTACTCTTTATCTTCTTTCATTTTTTTTATAAAATAATTTCTTTATATAATTTTTTTCTAATGAGATAAAGGTAAAGAAAATTAAATTTTCATTACACTACTATGATAATAGGACTGAATTTATATTATGAATAATGCTAGAGGTACAAACATTTTTTAGCAAACTGACATGGTGTCTTAGTTGTTTTGCAGTCCCATCATTAATTTTTATTAATTATAATAATTTTGTTTTTTTATTATCTAACAATATTATGCAATTCAGTTTGTACACAATAGTTCGTATATTTAACACTACTCTTATATTATTATTTTTCATCAATAAAAAAATTAATTAAATTGTATGATAAAAATTATATTTTAAAACCATACAATTTGTTTACTTTTTTTATTAATAATAAATAATTGTATTAATGTAGTTTCACTATTATATTATTGTAACAAAATTTTAATTTTCTTTATCTTTTATCTCCTTATAAAAAAATTATACAAAATAAATTTTTTAAATAAAAATTACTTAGAGAAAAAATATATTTAATTCACACCTAATATAAAATAAATTTTTAAATAAATAATATTAATGTGATATAATTATTCAAATCGCCAATTGTGTCATAAACATATTTACGTGTCTTAAAATTGATATTCTTAACTTTAAGAAAAGTAAATAATAATAATTATTAAAAAATATTATTAAAATAATAAAAATTGAAATTTTAAAAATTATAGACAGATAGATAATTTTGTTTATAGGATTGTTAAATTATAAATAGTAAGTGATAAATCATTAAATAAATATCAGCTAAATAATAATATTTGAAATTTGATTAGAGAGAAGTTATTAATCTCCTATGCAACATATATATGTATATATAACATAACTTTTGTTTATGATTTTTTGCCTAATGTTTGATCTATGAAAAAAAGAAGGAAAGAAAGAAAGGAAGTATCCTTGAAACTGCTATAGACGGCACCACAAGGCTATATTATTATTATTATTATTATTAAAGTAGGTGTTTAAATATGGGACAAGAATGAATTGTACAGAAGACTGGAATGTCATTACTCGTTTTTTAGGGCCACGCAAGATTCAGTTCAGGCTAGATTTCGTTGAAATAGTTTGGTACGGTCTTTTTATTTTGAATTTGATTTTAATTTAATTTTTATTTTCTTTCAACCAATTAATAAATTTGATTTTTTAAACCTTATACCAAACTAGACTGTTTAAATTATTTAGTTCTTAAAAAATCAAAAAATATTTTTAAAAAAAAAAAATTAGAACTAAATTGAATTTATTGATTCATCTGAATTGATCTGATCCTCTTCTTTTAATTTTTATTCATCTTAACAATGATATTATATCCCAATAATATATGAACCATAATTAAAATAGAAATATTGTTCAAATTTTATATTTATTTGATTGGAAGGATGGGAAGTATAAATAAACGTAAGGATCATATGCATATGGCATCAAAACGAGGTCCACTTAACAACTCTATACGGGAGAGTGATATTTCCAAACTCATTTTTTAGTAATACAACTCCATTAATGCCCGATACGATATAAAAGTAATTTATATAATGACAAAAATACGTTATTATAAATTAAAATAATATTTTTTAATATTTTATGAATTATATAATTTTATATAAAAGTTAAAATATTAATAATTTGTTTAGTCAATAGTTTTATATTTAAATATTTATTAATGAGTTTTTTAAAAAAATTATAAAAATAATATAAAAATTACTTTTTTCTTAAATACTTCTAATTTTATTTTTTTTTACTTGTCACTTTAACATATTATATTATATGTACTAAAAAATATATTTTAATTTAAAAATATTATGAAAGTGCATAAAAATACTGTATAACTTTATATCAATATAAATAATAATTCAATTAATATTTATTTATTTTCAATTATTTTATTTAGAAAAAATTTTAATTCATAAAAAAGTTGATAAATTGGGTGAAATTACACACACAAATAGAGAGAGAGAGAGAGAGAAATATCCGCAAATTATATTTGAGAAGATAAAATAATTTTTATATTATTTTAATAATTTATTATAAAAAAATTTTATTAACAAATATTTTAATAAGATGAATCATTAAAAAAAAATATCAAGCATAAATAACTATTAATAATTTAAATTTATTTAAAAATTATAGAATTAAAAAATATATATTATCTTAATTTATGATAAAGTTGTTTTTGATATTTTATAATAATTATAATATTTAAACTTTATGCATTTTTCGTAGATTGAATGCGATGCCGTTTAAACAAATGGGCTCGTATAGGAATCCACACAGACAATTTAATGTACGAAACCCAAGACTATAAAATAGATGGACCAAACAAGTCCAGTTAAACTTGTATAGCCGTCTCCAACTATATTTCTCAGAACTTGGGCTTGCACCACCCAAAAATCAAACAATCAAACAACTCAAGTAACGACCAAAACCGAAAAGAAGAGATGATCTAAGCAAAAATTTGCATCTCGTCATTCTTTGGCAGGAAATAGAAAGATACGAGATATGATAGTACTCCATGTGCAGATAATAAAAGAATAGGAACAACAACATAAATTCATATGGTCATTTAATCATCACATATGTTGTGACATACCATGCATTATGAAGAGGTTTCACTTCAGATTATGTACGTAGTTTGCCAACATCATTATCATACATATAATCATGCATGAGTGATTTGGGCCATCCATTAAGCATGCATACCAGACAAAGAAAATACAGTGATTTATATAACAGTCTTTGTCTAACATATGCAGCCCTCTTAAATCACGTCTTTGGTCAGCAACAACATTTTTCCGAAGTTATAATTTGTCTTTTACAAAACCCTTTTTCGGATTTACTACTTCCATCTTGAATTAACAAGGGAAAGCTGAACATGCCTGGACAAAATCATTGCTCAACATCACTGCTCCATGCTTAAAAGCTTTCACTACATTCCCTTTTGCTACTTTTAAGAGCCCTTTCTTATTTAAATATGCTACCCACAAATAGAGGAAAGTATATCAATTAAATATCAAAATGTCATGTGTCTTATCTTAAACAATGGACTAAAATTTATATATATAAACATACATACATACTTGGTGTCCAATGGTTATAATTCATGTTTTAATCTCTGAACAACTACCATTCTTTCTCATGATGATGATTCTATTCTCTTCTTTTCATGTGGGTCTAATTGGAACTCGATCGCTTTACTGTTATCCGACTTTTTAACCTCTAACCCCAAAGTTATAGATGCGCCATTCTTCTTCGACCAAGAAATTTCATTCTACCTACCAATAGATCTAATATTTGATTTCAGATACCTTGTTCTTTCATTTCTTAATTTCTCACTCTTTGTGCTTTGGGTGGTTTTCAAATTCTTCAAAGATTAACCTGAAAAAGATAAGAATGTTTACAGTTAGGTAAGAGAAGTCTCAAGGGAGGCTTTTTCTGTAAGACCATTAAATAAAATTATGTAACTTATGTTAATTTTTATTTTCTTTTACTTACTATAAAACTTGTTATGATTTGTTGATTTGAAAATAAACACGCAGGTGGTAAAATTTTATTAAACTGATATAAGCATAAAGTGATAAAATTTTATCCCCCCAAAAAATGTTTTCATCCGTTCATACTTGAAATAAATATGGAGTAAGACGAAGAAAAGATTCAGAATTTCATTTCTTCTTCTTCTTCTTTTTGACTTCCGTTTACATATCTACGCTTCTTAGCTACCAAGCAAAGTACTATTTAAAGGATATCCTGTATTTCAAGAGTGGTGTGACTTTGAGTCGACTTTGAACAGAAATTCACCAGAGAAACAATCCAGCGCTTCTCTTTTTCCATTAAGTCAAGGAATTACAAAATGTCATCATTGCAAACTTCTTATACTTATTGGAGCATGATAAGAGCAAGACAAACATTCCAATAAATGTCGTATTAAACTTAATATTATTATTCTCTTTCACATTCTATGTCTCATCTTTTTTCTACCTCCTAGGAATTCAATCCTGGAAAGTTCGCCTTTGATCCTTTGTGGGGTTCTCAATTTATCACGAGAACAACTAGGCCTTGTCATTCTGTCTGTAAGTCCAGTTCCTTTAAATCTGAAAGGTCTTGGTCAACCAGCTTCTAATATCACTTATAGAAAAGCACTTTTGATTACCTGGACCTCTATCTTTATGTATGGGGTTAGGCAGGGGACCCATTTAGCTAGATGGACTTATTATCAAAACATGTGTCTAATGGGCCGTTCCGCCGACAAAAACACCTGTAGTAGCACCAACTTTCGAGCTTTAATGTCTGACTTTCTGATAAAAATTTGCTCCATGCCCATCTACGAATTTCAAATTACATCCAACTAAAATGAAGAAAATTGTATTGGATGAACAAAGGAAAATCTTATGACATGACATTACATTCATTCAACTCACAATGTTTCTAGAGTCAATGCAACCAAAACAGCAATGACATGTCAAAAAAGGAAAACTTTGGCTCCCACTATGAAGGGTCAATTAGCATTCATGCGTAAAACTCTGGGCGGTTTTTCCTGAATAGATAAGTATGCTTGTTTCTTTCCAATAGATGCTTCAAGAACATTTCATATCTTCAAGTTGGAGACATCATCATTATATCTAGCTATAAATTTATTTATATGGGCTAATTAAAATCAGTGCAGCTACATTAACAAAGGCTATCTCTTAAAAAAAAAAAATTATATTCTCTAATTGACAATTTGTTGATCAAGAGTTACCTAGTAAAACAAATAATTTCCAAATAAAATAATATAGACAGTATACGAAAGTAGGCTAATATATTACTCTCACATTAATTTGTTTGAAGCACCGTGGGACTGCAATGATGAGCAGTGCATATGTAAACGTAAAACTTTAGAATCTTATGAGGTCTAATATTTTGGATACCAACAAAAAATGATGAATAAATGTTATTCCCTCAGTTTCAGCTTTTCCTTCTCTCAGGATGACGAAAAGGGAAACACTGAACTTATTATAAAAGACGAGATCACATGGTCTCGAACAGCATCATCCATACATCAATATCTTCACCCTCGAAAGAGCAATCATGTATTAATATGCATGCACAGATGCACTGATACTTACATCAAATTAATTAACCTCTATTTCCCATTCTCAAAGTAAAATAATGAAACCAAAAAAGAAGAGAATTTATTTTATTGAAACTTACTTTAAAATCTTTAATCAGTTTCAGGAAACACACTGTGTTCAATCAGTGAAGATCTGCCTTTCGTTCATATTAATCGAAACACACACAATAACCATAAGGTTATTAAGGTAGATTCTATGATAAAAGGCCTACAATCCCCTGTGCAATTATATGAACAAGTTTTGTATTGAGAATTTTTTATTTTATTTCTTTAACTAGAGAACAAACAATGCTTTATTTACTCTACTTGTATAATTGCGCTTTTCATTGTATATTCTCTACATATACATGCAGTGAGTATGAGACACATGCGTGCTCAATAACACACGCATTGTCTGATCACTTCATGACTAGCTACTAAGGTTTTATTTTTCATTAGTTTCTTTAATTTAATTCGTACCTATATCTATTCACCTTAATAATAATTCCCCATCCAATTAAGAAGGCCAACTTTTTCTTTTCAAAAAGAATCTAATCCATGTACGTATTGCTCTAAATAGCAGCCTTTCAAATTAATAACAGTCAGCCTTTTTTTAAAGTAATTTTTACATCATTTAGGGGGAAATTCTGGTTCAGTCCCCAGTGTTTCAGCAAATATATGCTTTGGTCACTATGTTTGACCTTATTTCAAATCACTCCAAATATTTTATAAGTTTGTCTCATCTAGGTTCTTGAAGTAAAATTCTGTTAAATTTGCTAACGCTACAAGGGTATTTAAATAATTTTGATAGTAACCATGATTATTAACAGTGGACTAATATAAACTATGAGTTTTGTTTTTACACTAAAAATAAAATCTACTTGGTCGATACTAATTAAATTGAAAAAGTTTTAATGATATGAATGTTATATAATATTACAATAAAAATATAATGTCATAGAATTTTTTAAATAAAGATATTTTTACTTTATTAAAGTGAGAATTTTTTGGCAATAGTGATTGAATTAGTATAATAACTTAGGTCTTATTGTTCAATTAACATCATTAAATAATTTCATAAAATGACCATGAAATGATAGCCATTGAAGTAATTCAATAGCTATTACTAACATATTATTACTTTAATAAAATAAAAAATTTTATTATTAAAAAATGACCTAAAGTCATAGAAATAAATATAAAAATTTTAATCTTTTAAAAAGATATAATAAAGTTATCTTTATTATTTTATTCAAATTATGAGTATATATTTATTTTAAAATTAGAATAAGAGTAAACATATAGTTTAATAAATAAGCAATTTTATATCGCATTTAACAGAATTAAGGGAAGGATGATTGCAAGTTTTGGCCAAAAGACCAAATTAAAGTTGACTAAATAAGCTAGGGACGTTATTGAGATGATTTATAAAATGTTAGGTAGCTTTTCGGAATAATGTTAAATATTATGACCAAAGTATGTATTTGCTGAAACGCAAGGAATCAAAATGAAATTCCCCTAATTTTAATTCACGGTTAACAACTCATATTTTATATGATCCAAAAGCTGATATTAAACAGCTGTGATTCTGTTTTCTCTAGGGTTAACTTACTGATAACTCATAAAGTGACGGCATTGATTAAATGTGAGGAAATTCTTCGGGCTCGCTTTGCATTTAATTAATCCACAGTCCATCAGAGAAATGGGGCAATATTTTGCAGCTATTTTGGGACCGTGCATGACAGTAGTCTTTATGCTCTCTGGTCCCATGCTATTTAGAGATCACCGGCCTAACTACATGCAGATCTCTGTTGGTATGTTAATTATCAGTGAAGCTGAAAAATTCTGTCAGAATTATCAGCTAAAGCAAGCTTAAATTTATATAGAATCTCAAACACGATCATCATAATTAAGCATAATATACATTCCATATTCAATCAAAATAACAAGAAGATAGAGATTGAGCCACGACTATGGGTCTGTGTGTCATGTAGCAAAGCCAGGGAAAGGTATGGTTGAACTGCACTGAGATATCTTAATTAAATTCTGTCAATTGGGTTTGTAATGAGAGTGACACCTCGCTATCAAGTACTATTTATTCCTGAATAATGCTTTAGTATTTAACTTGTTGCATAGTTGAAGTTGGGTGAGTTAAAAGTTTTCATAACATGGACTACTGGTAGAGAATTAGAATATTTGCAATTCAAAGTGAGCATAAAAAAAAAAAAAAAAAAAAAAGGCACTGCTTGGCTTACGAAGTAGCAGGCATCATTGTCAGAACCCTAAAAAGACACCTAGTTTACAGCATATATTAAAATGACACCTTATAAAATTATCCTGGAATAAAAATGATTATTGTCAAATTTTGCCTCTAATAAACGATGGAAGAACCTTGATTAAAAATAATAATAAGTGAACAAGCAAATTCTCTAAGAAATGAATCAGAATAATATTAAAATGCAGAGAGTTGGGAAATGGTAATAGCTGATTCTAATGCACCGTGGAAGGTGAAAGAGGAAAATCATAATTAGATGTAATTGCTTTAAGTATACATGGGGGTGCAAAGCGAGCAGCATATAGGCATGCAATGAGTGCACATAAACCAGGTCCGAGTGCCAATACGTACAGTAGGCTCAACAAAAATTAAGACATTAAAATTAGCTCACCGTATATAACAGCTCAAAAGAATGTGCTGCTTCTAAAAAACTCCGTGAAGTCAAAATTAATAAGACCATTGATATCACTGACTTTTTTCCTTTTTTTTAATATTTGACAACATTAGTGATAAGAGCCACGGAATTTACAACTAAGAACTAATATGCAAGTTAGCTACTGTAGTAGTGGCAACATCGAATAAATTCTCTTTTTGGTCAAATTATCCAAACGCAAATTGATTATTTTTACAAATTATGGAAAAACCAAAGTGGGTTAGCTTTATTTATGTATTTTGTTAATTAAAATTATGGGAGTAAACGAGACAAATAAAAATAAGAATACCTGACACAAAGAACATCTAGGGAAGTGAGAAAGAGAACCACCCAAAGCAAAGAACTTTGGTAACCCGGAATCGAGTGTAATTCCTATCTGTCCTCAGAACAGAAGTAAAGAATAACTGAAATCAGAGACATTTTGTCCCATAAAATTAACACAAAAGCTAAAGTTTCAGGCCTTGTATTGGAGACTGGAAACACTCCCCCTCGCCTCTCTACCTCTCCTCTCTCTCTCTCAAATTCCTTCCTTCCAAAATTTTAAAACATGAGGCATGATTTCGTCACTACGCAGCATTTAATCACCACTCCCACATGGTCAAAACTTTAAGAACCCCCCAACCATATTGTGTTTTTTCCTTTTTTTTTTATTTATTTATTTAGGTCCTTCCTAGAAGTTCAAGGTGTCAGAACATAAAAACCAAGTGATATTACAAGCTGTGAGATAAGAAAGAGATTGAGAAAGATTTTGAAGTTTTTGTTATCCTTGCAGTTTAAGAGCTTTGGAAATGGTGAGAGGAGTTAATTGAGTTTCTCAGAATGGTCATCGTGTGTTCGATGGATTCAGTGGGACTAGGAGCTGTGTTTCTATGGACAAAAACTAGGCATAAATGGTGCCATCTTGATCGCAGAAGAAGACAACACCAATGTAAACAAACACGAACAGATTTATCAAAACAAACGACACAAGGAAGTTTCTCAAACATGACTTCTTGTTGTCGTAAGATCTCCCCAATCATTCCCATTTTCGTGTTCTATCTTCTTTTTTCTTCTTCAGTTTGTCTTGTTTATTCTTTGGAAACCGGCAATCAACAAGCAACAAATCAAACTCTTCGGCCAGAAGAAGAGTTACAGAAGTTGAAGATCGTAAGAGCTCATCTCAAAAAAGTCAACAAGCCTGCTGTCAAGACAATTCAGGCATTTTAACTGTTTTCAATATTTCTTCTTCTATGAATTATACTTTTATTTACTCTGTTTTTAGGCTAAATGTGTTGAGCCAATTTCTTGTTTGTTGCGACAGAGTGCTGACGGTG
>JAWDEX010000012.1:7786829-7801352 GCA_035221805.1 Trichilia hirta
GCAACACAACACAATGTTTGCGAAACTACCAACTTTCAACCTTTTATTAACTCAACAAAAGGATTACGCAATATGAGTTTAGGCTCGTAAGCATTATAAGTGTTATTATGTCTTGCACTTTTTTTTTTTTTTTCCTATGATTTGAGAATCATCATCATCCCTAGGCAATGGGCCTAAGGTCTTCTTTTATAGTGAAGTCAACACCTTTAATTTTTTAGGGTCATTAGGATTCTATCTCACTAGGATTACTATTTGAAACTAACACCCTTGGTTTTCTAGGATCACAAGGAATCCAACCTGCATGAGGCTTCTCCATTTCTCATAATTTTGCACCAACTATGATTTGTCCATACTGTTGACTTCATCAGCCCGCATTGTTGATGTCATCATATTTGTGCCAACCGTGTGCCCATAAGTTCATGATGTGCGCTCCTTACTCATGTGCTTGGCTTGGCCATGGAGGAGTTCCTAGGGTCATGCAAGTGTCTTTGGGGCCACTCTTAACTCCTTCTTGTATATGAAACTTAGTACTCTTCTAACTGTTCTATGAAGAAGTATAGTTGTGTTCAATATAGTGATCCACTCTTATATCTCCATCTCTAGACCTCTAATTGATTTGATTTTTTATACATTATTTTCTTCCATCCCAATGAGTATTTTGGACCCTTATATGTGCAACATATTATATCTTTAGCTCGATGTTGTGCAGGAGCCCAAGTTTTTATCGCACTCTATTGCGTAGTGCCCAGGGCTCACGCTGTCAACCTAGTTTACGCACTTGCAACCTTATTTAATCTTTTTTAGTTATCGACCCTAACCCTTGTGCTACACGTTAACCTTTATCATGTGTGCTTGTTGTACTTGCCTTACTTTGTGTTACTCTAACAACACAAGTAGCCTCTTGTAGCCTAGGATCAAGGCCATCTTAGTCTTGAGTGCGCCTTCTTGACTTGCTACTATGGCATTTAAATTGTACCATTATGATGCAAAACCTTCTCATTATAATTTAGATGGTCTCAAAGTAGCTCCCCTTTAAATAGAAGACAGGTGTGAATTATATAGAAGAGCGAAATATGTGTATTGTTTCTTTTAGGGCTATGCATGGTCTAATTCAATCTAGTTTTCTTCGATGCTAAACCAGGTCAAAAGAAAATTTTTCAATTTACAGTAGCGGACCAAATTAAGAAAAAAAAAAAAAAAATTGGTATGGACTAGGCTAAATCAGCTTTGTTATGCTCTTTTATTTTGGATTTGAGTTTAAGTTTTATAATTAATTTAATTTGATTTTTACTAGTTTTTACTTAATTATGTCATAACTGATGAATTCAACCAATTAATAATTTCTTGATTCAGTTTTATTTTTTAAGCATTATATGAAAGTTAGACTATTTATTATTTAGTTCTCAAAAACGAAGGAAAAAGTTTTTTTATTTAATTTTAAAACTAAATTGAACCAATTTTTTCGGTTTGAGTGGCCTCTTTTTTTTTTCAATTTTTTAGAGGTTTTTTGTTTCTTATCTTAATGATTAATTAAGATTTGTTTAACTTAGTGGATATTTTTGCTTAATAAAAAATATTTTTTTATCTTTTATCTAAATTTTAGAAGTTTAAAAAATTTTATAAAATCTATTTACAAAATTATCTTTATCTAACTTATTTATTTACTTCCTTACTCATATAACACTTTCTTTTTTTATTTTTAAGACATACATATTTTTTATTAAAAAATTGTACCACTTAAAAAAATTGATATGAAAAAATAATATAATAACTATTTTATTTTAATTTAATTTATATCAAGTTATCTTATAAATTTAAAAAGGATTTTGTTAAAAATATTTATTATTCATAGTAACTTTTGGTATTTAATGTAGTAATTAATGATAAACTTAAATGCATTGAAAAATATAAGGTACCAAATATAAAAACCTTAATAAGTATGCTAGGATACTCATTAGCCGAATCTGTTAAAAAATATATATTTATTTTTAAATAAAATAGGTAATTATAATAAAATTTAAGATTTTATTATTTATTTAAAATATAAAATTATAAGACTATAAAAATAAAAATATTAATGTTTAGACTTTTCTATTTAAAAAAAAAAAGTAAATAACTTAATACTTATATTAAAATAAAAAAAAATAAATAGATCATTCAGATTGACAACTATTCAGAATTTAAAATTTTCAGATATTTAGTAAAAACAAAAGCTCCCTTAATCTTAAATTTTATATATATATATATATATATATATATCATTTTTATATTTAATAAAAACATATTACCGTTTTTCCTTTCAAACACTATTTTAACCTTCGAAAAATAATGTTTTATCCACGTGACTGATATGTTTTTGACACAGATAATTTGATCCCACAAATAAATGATATATCAGACATTGCCATAATTAAAATATAAATATTGTGAAATTTTATATTTATAGCATTTATCTTATTTTTTACTTGGAAAGAAGTGGAGTTTTAATGTGCATGGGGATCATCTGGCGTCCAAAAGGGGGGGGGGGTGATATTTCCACCACGTTTTTGTGTCCCCGTTTAATTGATAAATGTTTATAAAAATTAAAAATTATAATATTGAATAAATTAATTTATATAATAATAACATGACTCTATTATAAATTAAAATAATAATTCTTTATATTTTATGAATTTTACATAATTTTTAAATAAAAATTAAATCATCAATTATTATTTATAATCAATATTTTTAATATTTTATCATATTTAAGTATCTATCAATAAATCTTTTAATAAAAAAATTATAAAGATAATATAAAGTTATTTTTTCTTAAACATTTTTAATTTTATATTTTTTAATTTATATATTTATTTGTTTACTTTTTTATTAAGAAAATAAATTTTAATTAATAAAAATTTAATGAATGGAATGTAATTACGAAAAATAAAAGAAAAATATTATCACGATCTATTTGAAAAATAAAGCAATTTTTATAACTTACTATAAAAAAATTTATTGATAAATATTTGAATGCGATAAATTATTAAACAAATATTGAGCATAAATAACTATCAATGATTTAATTTTATTTAAAAATAAAAATATATTATCTTAGTTTATAATAAGATTGTTTTTGATAGTTTGTGAAATGTCTTATAAAATTTGTAATTTTTAAAAATCTATGGAACTTTCTAAATTTGGTACGGTGCCATTAAAAACAATCGGTCAGAAATATTATAACCCGAAAGAGGTCCACTAAACAACACTCTCTGTGTTGGGATCCACACAGACAATTCAATCTACGAAGCCCGGATTATTAAATAAATGGACCAAACAAGTCTAGTTAAACTTATAAAGCCCTCTCCAATCATATTTCTCAGGACTTGGGCTTACACGAATTCAACTCCTTCCTGATATCTGCACAAAGAATCAAACGAGAGCGAAAATTTGCATCTCGTCGTTCTTTAGCAGGAAACGGAAAGATACGAGAGATATGATAGTACTGCATGCGCAGGTAATAAAAGATTATCGACAACATAAATTCATATGGTCAGTTAATCATTACATATGTTGTCCCCATAGCAAGCGTTGTGAAGAGGTTTCACTTCAGATTATGTACTTGGTTTGCTTAACATAATCATCATACACATGATCATCCATGAGTGATTTGGGCCGCCCATTAAGCATGCATGCCACATAAAGAAAATACAGTGATGAGAGAACATTCTTTTTCTAACAATTGCAACCAATAATGGTTTTAGGAAAAATATAGAATACGGAGCAACGGGGTTGCATCTGTAAGCAGCAAACATTTTTCCTAAGATATAATTTCTGTTCTACAAAAACGAGTTTTAAGGATTTATTACTTGCATCCTGAATTAACAAGGAAAAGCTGACCATGCACAGAAAAAATCATTGCTCAACATCACTGTTTCATGCTTAAAAGCTTTTGCTACATTCCTTTTTGCCAGTTTTAAGAGCCCTTCCTTATTTAAATGTGCTACACGCAAACAGAGGACAGTAAATCAATTGAGCATCAAAATGTCATGTATCTTATCTTATACAATGGACTAACATTTATATATTAATATATAGTTGTTGTCCAATGGTTATAATTCTTGTTTTAATCTATAAACAACTGCCATTCTTTCTCATGATGACGATTCTATTCACTTCTTTTCATGTGGGTCTAATTGGAATTTGATCGCTTTACAGTTATCCAACTTTTTAACTTTTAACCCCAAAGTTATAGATGCTTTGATGCCATTCTTCTTCGACCAAGAAATTTCATTCTACCTACCAATATATCTAATATTTGATTCCAGATACCTTGTTCCTTCATTTCTTTCACACTTTTTGTTTTGTTGGTTTGTTGGTTTCCAAAGATAAATGGAAACAGATAGGTAAGAGAAGTTTTAAGGGAGGCTTTTTCTATAAGTTCATTAAATAAAATTATGTAATTTATGTTAATTTTTATTTTCTTTTACTTATTATAAAAATTATTATGATTTCTTGATTTTAAAATAAACTTCCAGGATTTTAGGCGATAAAATTTTATTAAACTGATGTAAGCATGATGTGATAACGCTTTATCCCATAAAAAATGTTTTAATCCTTTCATACTTGAAATAAATGCAGAGTAAGATTTAGAATTTCATTTTTTTTCCCCTTTTTTTGACTTCCATTTACACATCTTCTCTTCTTGGCCATCAAGCAAAGCCTTATTTAAAGGATTATCCTGTACATTAGCATTCTCTTTAATGGCGTCAAATTTTCCGGAGTGGTGTGACTTTGAGTCCACTTTGAGCAGAAATTCGCCATAAAAATTGCCCAAAGTTAGCGTTTATCTTTTTCCATTAAGTCAAGAATTACAACAATGTCATCATTGTAAACTTCTTATACTTATTGGAGCGTGATAAGAGCAAGCAAAACAGCCCATTAAATGTGGTGTTAAACCTAATATTATTATTCTCTTTAACATTCTGTGTCTCATCTTTTCTCTACCTTCTAGGAAGTCAATCCTAGAAAGCTCGCCTTTGATCCTTCGTGGGGTTCTCAATTTATCAGAAGAACTTGGTCTTTGTCACGCTGTCTCTAAGTCCAAGCCATTAATTCTGAAAGGTCTTGGTCAACCAGCTTCTAAAATCACTTAGAGAAAAGCACTTTCGATTACCTGGACCTCTAACTTTTAGATTTGGTGTTAGGCAGAGGCACTCATTTAGCTACATGGACTTATAATCAAAACATGCGTCTCCTGGGCCGTTCCTGCCGACAAAAACTCCTGTAGAAGAACCAACTTTTGAGCTTTTACTTCTGGTTTTCTGATAAAATTTGCACCACATACATCACGATGAACTCTACGAATTCAAATAATATCGAACTAAAATGAAGAAATATTGTATTGGATGAACAAAGGAAAATCTTATGAAGTGACGTTACATTCCTTCAACTCACAATGTATCTAGAGTCAATATGCAACCAAATCAGCAATGCAATGTCAAAAGAGGAACCCTTTGGCTCCCACTATGAAGGGTCAATTAGCATTCATACATAAAAACTCTGGATGGCCTTTCCTGAATAGATAAGTATGCTTGTTTCCTTTTCCAATAGATGCTTCAAGAATATTTCATATCTTCAAGTTAGAGACATCATCATTATATCTAGCTATAAATTTACTTATATGGGCTAATTAAAATTAGGGCAGCTACATTTACAAAGGCTCTTAAAAAATATTAGGTCTTCCAATTGACGCAGTTGATAAAGAGTTACATAGAAAAACAAATAAAACATTTATATATATGTCTTCTCTTGTCCAAATAAAATAACATAGACAGTACACGAAAGTAGGCTTATATATTACTCATATTAATTTGGTTGCAGCTCCTCGGAACCGCAAGTGGTGCATATGTAAAAGTCAAATATTAGAATCTTATAAGGTCTAATATTTTGAATACCAACAAAAACTGACGAATAGTCGTTATTCCTAAGTTTCAGTTTTTCATCTCTCAGGATAACGTAAAGGGAAACACTGAATCTATTATTAAAGAAAGCATCACGTGGTTTCGAACAGCATCATCCATTCATCAGTCTCTTCTCTCTCGAAAGAGGCAATCATATATTCATATGCATGAATAGATGCACTGATATTTATATCATGTTAATTAATCTCCATTTCCCATTCTCAAAGTATAATAAAAAAGTGAAAAGAGAGATTTTTCTTTTAGTCGAAACTTTCTTAAAGATCTTTAATCAGTTTCAGCAAACGCACTGTATTCAATCTGTGTAAATCTGCCTTTTGCTTATATTAATGGGAGTACACACCATAACCATAAGGCTACATATACAATCTATTAAGATAGATTCTATCATAAAGGGCTACAATCCCATATGCAATGGTATGAACAAATTTTCTATTTTTATGTGCCATTGAAGGAGAATTTTATTTTACTTTTTTAATTAGAGAACAAACAATGTTTTATTTACTCGACATGTATAATTGCACTTTTCGTTTTATATTCCATATATACATGCACTGAATATGAAATACATGCTTGTTCAACTGTACACTCATTGTCTGATCACTTCATGACTAGCTACTAAGGTTTATATTTCATTAGTTTATTTAATTTAATTCATACGTTTATATTCACCCTAATAATAATTCCCCATCCAATTATGAAGGCCAACTTTTTCTTTTCAAGGAGAATCTAATGCATGTGCATACATATTGCTTTAAATAGCAACCTTTCAAATTAATTACGGTCAGCTCGTTGCAAATAACTCCCCAGTGTTTTATAAGTTGTCTCAGCTAGATCTTTGAAGCCAACTTTTGTTAAATTGGCCAATATTGTAAAGATATTTAAGTAATTTTAATCGTAGCACCTCTCAGGGAGCTTACCTGAGTAGTTTATGAGTCAACTTTATTTGACTGGTCACTCAAATTAAAAACCTAGGGATGAACGTGGACTTATTATGGGTATGCTTACTTTCAGAGGCGTTGCTCAAAAGGTTATATGCTCACTTGGTTTGCAGCTCGCCTACGCTTTAGTTGAAGAGACTACAAGCCAATTTAGCTAGCAACTCGCCTACGATATAATTCAGAAGGCTCTACGCTTCTTTAAGTTTGGCTTGCAACTCGCCTATAGTGTAGTTCAAAGTAATAAATATACTAGGGACCTTATTGAGACAATTTATAAAATATTGGGGATCTTTTTGAAACATTATTAAACATTGTGAACAAAGCATGTATCTGTTGAAACATTAGTGGCCAAATTGTAATTCTTCTAATTAACTTAGGGTTAAAGGCTCATATTTTATTTTATCCAAGAGCTCATATTAAACAGCTGTGAATCCTTTTGCTGGAGGGTTAACTTATTTGTGACTCATAAAGTGACGGCTTTAATTAAATGTGAGAAAATTCTTAGTACTCCCTTTCATTTAATTAAATCCACCGAAGAAACGAAGCAATATTTTGCAGCAATTTTGGGACCATTCATCGAAGTAGTCTTGATGCTCTCTGGTCCCACACAATTTGGAGATCACTACCCTAACTATATGCTGCTCTCTCTTGGTATGTTAATTATCAGTTAAGATGAGAAATTCTATCAGAATTATCAGCAAAAGCAAGCTAAAATTTATTTAGAGTTTTAACACGATCATAGTAATTAAACACAGTCATATACATTCCATATTCAATCAAAATAATAAGAAGGTAGAGATGCAGCTACAGCCATGGGTCTGTGTGTCTTGTAGCAAAGCGAGGGAAAGATATGGTTCAACTGCACTGAGATATCTTAATTAAATTCTGTCAATTGGGTTTGTAATGAGAGTGATACCTCCTGGGCCAATAGTATGATTATTCCTGAATAATGCTTTAGGATTTAACTTGTTGCGGAGTTGGGTGAGTTAAAAGTTTTCATTTCATGGACTACTGGTAGAGAAATTAGAATATTAGCAATTCAAAGTAAGTAAAGAAAATAAATGGGGACTGCTTGCAAAGTGGCAGGCATCATTGCCAGAACCCTAAAAAGACACTTAGTTTACAATATATATTAAAATGACACCTTATAAAATTATCCTGAAATGAGACTGATTATTGACAAATTTTGTAACTAATAAACCATGGAATAGGCTTAATTAAAAATGATAATAAGTAAACATGCTTCAAGAAAATTCTCCAAGAAAGGAATCAGAATAATATTTAAAAGCAGAAAGTTGGGAAATAGTAATAGCTGATTCTAATGCACCATGCAAGGTAAAGAGAAAAAACATAATTGGCCTCATGGATTCTCTTAAAAAACAAATCAAGATTGAGCCCCGAAATAAACATAAACGAACCAGTAAGGCGAAATTAAATGTAATTGCTTTAAGCATGCATGGATGCGTGCATGGGTCTGTGCAAAGCAACAGCATATAGGCATACAATTAGTGCACATAGCCAGATACGCGTGCCAATACATACAGCAGGCTCATCAAAAATTAACGATTAAAATTAGCTCACCCTATACATAGATAGATAGAAAAGGACAGCTCAAAAGAATGTACTAGTTCTAAGAAACTCCGTGTCCATGAAGTCAGAAAATTAGTAAGAGCATAGATATTGCTTTTATATATATATATATATATATACAGTCAGAAAATATATATATATATATATTCTTCTTCTTCTTCTTCTGAATATTTGACACTATTAGTGGTGGCCCACAGAACTTAAAACTAAGAACTGATGGGCAAGCTAGCTACTGTAGTAGTAGCTACAGGGGATAAATTCTCTATTTGGTCAAATCATCCAAACCCAAATTGATTATGTTAACAAATTAAGGAAAAACCAGAGTGGCTTAGCTTTATTTATGTATTTGGTTCAGTAAAATTATGGGAGAAGACGAGTGATAAATAAAAATAAGAGTAGCTGACACAGAGAACATCTAGGGAAGTGGGAAAGAGAACCACCAAAGCACAGAAGTTTGGTAACCCAGAATCGAGTGTAATTCCAATCTGTCCTGAGAACCAAAGTAAAGAATAACAGAAATCAGAGACATTGCCCTATAAAATTAACACAAAAGCTAAAATTTCAGTCCTTGTATTGGAGACTGGAAACAGCCCTCACCTCTCTCCCTCTTCTCTCTCTCTCACTCTCTCCGTCCTTACAAAATTTAAAATATTAGGCATGATTTCATCACTATCCAGTATTTAATCACCACACCCACACGGTTAAAATTTCAAGAAAACACCAGCCCATTCGTGAGTATTTTATTTAGGTCCTTAGAAGTTCAAGGTGTCAGAACATAAAAACCAAGGTATATTAGAAGCTGTGAGATAGGAGAGAGATTGAGAAAGATTTTCAAGTCTTGGTTATTCTTGGAGTTCAAGAGCTTTGGAAATGGTGAGAAGAGTTAATTGAGTTTCTTAGAATGGTGATTTTGTGCTGGATGGATTCGGTGGGACTAGGAGCTGTGTTTCTATGGACAAAAACTAGGCATAAATGGTGCCATGTTGATCGCAGAAGAAGACAACACCAATGTACACAAACACAAACAGATTTATCAAAACAAACACCACAAGGAAGTTTCTCAAACATGACTTCTAGTTGTAAGATCTTCCCAGTCATTCTCATTTTCGTATTCTATCTTCTTGTTTCTTCTTCTATTTGTCTCGTTCATTCCTTGGAAACCGGCAATCAACATGCAACAAATCAAACTCTCCAGCCAGAAGAACAGTTACAGAAATTGAAGCTCATAAGAGCTCATCTTAACAAAATCAACAAGCCTGCTGTCAAGACAATTCAGGCATTTTACTCTGTTTTTAATATTTTTTCTTCAATGAATTTGACTTTCATTTGCTCTGCTTTTAGGCCGAGTGTGTTGAGCTAATTTCTTGTTTGTTGCTGCAGAGTCCTGATGGTGATATTGTAGATTGCGTTGAAACTCATCTACAACCAGCTTTTGATCATCCTAAATTGAAAGGACAGAAACCATTGGTAGAATTTATTGTTTTGTTATATTTCCCTCCTCTCTAGTGAACTTAAAGAAGTGAATTTACTAAAATTTAAGCCTCCAATATTGCTTAAATATGCAGGATCCACCTTCAAGACCAAAAGTTCATAATCCAAGTGATATGGTAACTGAAGACTTCCAGTTATGGAGTTTGTCTGGTGAATCATGTCCCGAAGGAACAATTCCAATCAGAAGAACAACTGAACAAGACATGTTAAGAGCTAGTTCTTTTAGATTTGGAAGAAAAAAAATAAGACATGTTAGAAGAGACACTAACGACAATGGACATGAGGTAAGTGCACAAAATAACAAGAAACTGTACAGTAATTTTATTCTTTTTCCCCCAAAGTCTTGCCCATAATCAACTAAACAACTCAAAGAAAGTGGTCAAAGAAAATGGCATATGAGGCCTGGTAATTGTCTCCTGCTTTAGGTCTCTTTTTGAAGTGGACAATTATCTTAAACATATATATGATTGAGGATCCAAAACACAGCTTTTTCAACGTTTTACAATTTTTTAATAAGAAAAATATGTTATATAGAATATAAATTGTGATTTACCAATATTTTCTGTTTTCTTTTTCCTTTCTTTAATGGTGAGTTTAAAGTGCAATTTTATCGACTGATCCAGAGATTGCTGGTCTTCCATGGGAAAGGAACCTTACCTGTTAATATGCTGAGTCTAATACTCTACTGTTGTTACTTTCCCTTCTAGCCTGGTGTTCTTAATTTTAATCTTCCTGGTTTCAGTAATTCCAGTCTTCATTTTTGTCTCCTGAACGTAGTTTCTTTATTTCAGTGCAATAGAATTTTTCATTAATGAGTCCCCGGGGGACTCTGTATAAGTACAGGCAGTCTGTATAACGGCTCTGGCCATCCTAATCTTCCTTTTCAGTAACTTTATTGTCATGCATAAATGTAAGTAAACATTTATCAACTCTCCCAAACCTAGTGATATATAATTTTTATATTAATTGATCAAATTAATTTAAAATGTGGTTTACAGCATGCAGTTGGGTATGTTAGTGGAGATCAGTACTATGGAGCAAAAGCAAGCATCAGTGTATGGGCACCCAGGGTGGCTAATCAGTATGAATTCAGCTTATCGCAAATGTGGGTCATCTCTGGTTCATTCGGCGACGATCTTAACACCATTGAAGCTGGCTGGCAGGTATTAAATTTTCTCCAAACTGAGCCAAGCGTTTTTTAGAATAGTTATGCACTAAAACAACGATGCTAACCAATCAGCAGTCAATGACTATGGTTTACCTTAATCAATTTAATTAAAAGAATATCAACAATTCCAATCCCAGGAAGAAAGAATCTTCTTATTTTAGATTTTCTGTAACTACATAAGAGCGTTTCAATACAATAATTAGTACCAACATTTTTTTTCACATTTAAAGCAACCATAAGAGTTCAACTAACTCTCATTTTCATAGATACATATTTTTCGCAGCTATGGTTTCGAACTCATTTATATTTTTGCAGGTAAGCCCTGAGTTGTACGGAGACAACTATCCCAGGTTCTTCACTTACTGGACAGTAAGTACTAAGCGACAATTCAAATTTTGGCTTCTTTTGTATGAGATTTGACTTATCTGAGATCAAGTAATAATCATTAGTGTAATATTTCATTTACAGAGTGATGCATATCAAGCAACTGGATGCTACAATTTGCTATGCTCTGGGTTCGTTCAGACAAACAATAGAATCGCGATTGGGGCTGCTATCTCTCCAACATCGTCATACAACGGTGGTCAATTCGATATTAGTTTGTTGATTTGGAAGGTAATGATATGAAACTTTTCTTTAATTATTTTTTTCGACAACTTGGGCTGTTTTTCCCGTTTTCGAGGAAATTTGATGATAACTAAATCAAGACAAAATAAGAGTCAGGAGTTGAATCCATGTAAATACCCAAGCCATATACAGTATATACACATCGATTATGGGTAGATCACCAAGTGCAGAGAGAAATTTATGAGACAGTCGACTCTGAGCCATCCGATCTTAGTGCTTTCTTGATGAACCTGGAAATGGCAATATTTTTCTTCACAGCCGATGATGGATCCTCAGCCCCACCAATTTAGAAGCTTAGGTTAAGAGCTAGACCTTATCAAAACATAGAAAAACAAAATAAATAATGTGCTACTAGACACCATTGTTGTTGGCATACGGTATAGACATAATTATTTCAACACAACTAATGGCTTTTATTGTTTAAAACGCGTGAATTGCATTTTCATTGGTATTTTGGTATTTTGCTCGCGTGCACTGAGAACTTCCAAATAATGCCAGTATTTCCTCATTGCTTTTTTACTTTACAAGATTCTCTTCCTTTCCAAACAATGCAGACCCCTCCACTCTTTTTATTAATTCTCCACAAAATAGTACTACGGTGAACAAGGAATCATCTTCTGTCTCTGGCATTTTGCAGGATCCGAAGCATGGAAATTGGTGGCTAGAATTCGGAACCGGTGTTCTAGTCGGGTACTGGCCATCCTTCCTGTTTACACACTTGAGGGATCATGCAAACATGGTACAATTTGGTGGAGAAATTGTAAATTCCAGGCCAAATGGTTTTCACACATTAACACAAATGGGAAGTGGACATTTTGCAGGAGAAGGGTTTGGCAAAGCATCTTATTTTAGAAATTTACAAGTAGTTGATTGGGATAACAACTTAATCCCATTATCAAATCTAAGAGTCTTAGCTGATCACCCCAATTGCTATGACATCCAAGGAGGGATTAACAGAGTTTGGGGGAATTATTTTTACTATGGTGGTCCCGGAGGAAATGCAAGATGCTCCTAAAAGAAGAGAGAGGTACGGGGGGGAGGGGGCATTTCCTTTTTAGTAATATCATTCTTTTATATATATATATATATATATTTGTATTTTTCTTCTTTCTTGTTCGGTGATTTGGGTTTCTTCTCGAGATCGTTTGGGGTATTCTATGATTAATTTTTTCTACGTTAATCTATTTTTTATTTTCCTCAACTAACAGATGAAAAAATGGTCCATTAATTATACAGTTTTAGGTTCTGCGGTGTAAATTTGGGAAAAAAAGGAATAGTACATATAGCATGGTTTGTGATTATTTCATTCCCCTCTCTTGTCCTTGTAAAAAAGATTTCAAATAGCATAAAGGTTAGCATTTGAATATATAAGTTTGGAAAAAAAAAAATTCATAAAATCAAGGGACCACTAAGCGGCTAAAATCTAGCCACTATCATTATAAATGCATTAATCCTGCACATACCTGCCCCTTATTAATGTCATGGGGTCCCTTCACTTCCCTAGTTAAAGCACTACTCTTTTTCTGTTCAGTATTTTCCGGGAAAATAGATTATGACTTCAAATTTCTGGCCTACATTTGCAAAACTATATAATAAAACATACATAAGTGAATAAAGAAAATTTTTTTTATACAAGTCAAACCTCAAATATTTTAACATGTAGTAATCTTAAATAATGAAGGTGAGCATCCAGTTGTCTTTGTAGTTTAAAAATGTTAATTATTCGAATGGAAAAAAAAAAAAGAATAATAATAACAGAAATTATATTTATTTCCCTTGAAGGCGAAGACTTGTTGGCAATTAATGTTTACGCACGATGGAGACAGGCAGGATTAAGCATTTCTCAGGATCCAGCATTGCGTTCCCACACCACATGAATTGGTTTGAATTTTCATGATTTGCCAACCAGACTTCCTCTTGAAGTTCACGTTACCAATTATTGCCTATTATTCAAGTACCAAATTAAGAGACATTATCGGTATCATACATACATGCAGCTGAGATATAACCATAAACATTGTTAATCAATCAAACAGGATCTGAAATTGTTAACTGGAGAGTTCTGAAATTTCCAGGGACAGAGAGAAAGAAATGACTTGGAATTGGACGCTAAGTTGTTTTTTTTGAATACTATCGAGTATTAATTGAATCACAAGCGAATAAGTAGAAAAGGGGATAGCTGATTACCAAAGCTATCGACTATTGCAGAAATTAAATCTATGATGGATCCGAGAATCTGCTCTCTGCTAACCCAACCAACCGCCACATAGTATAAGCTGATAAACAATGAATGTCAGATTCAAAACGGTCGGTTGATCCATAATGTCGTATGATTCTGAATTTCTACTCTACGACGGTACAACAGACCTTCAATAATCATTTGCACCGGCGCATGACAATTTTTTTCATAAAATGATACGGTTTTGTCTCCAAGAAATTGGGATTTATGTTATACAACAACTGCATGAAGGTAATTGATCGGCACAAATACTCGAATGATCTCTTGAAATGCTCAGACTAGAATGAATCGTCATCACTCAGGCAAAATATAGACCAAGTACCACAAGGCTAGACCCGCAAAAGGATAACTCAAAAGATCCACCCGACAATTTTCAACGTTTTAACTTAATATTTTAATATGAACTGATATTTCTCTAGAAGAGGTTACCGACATTTTCGGAGACTCTGTTGTCTGTGTTTATGATCTATTCTCCTGTTTGTTTTTTAACTGTACGTAAACCGCAAG
>JAWDEX010000012.1:7801452-7811497 GCA_035221805.1 Trichilia hirta
CTGGTGAATCATGTCCCGAAGGAACAATTCCAATCAGAAGAACAACTGAACAAGACATGTTAAGAGCTAGTTCTTTTCGTAGATTTGGAAGAAAAAGAATAAGACGCGTTAGAAGAGACACAAACAACAATGGACATGAGGTAAGTACACAAAATAACAAGAAAACCTACAGTCATTTTATTCTTTTTTCCCAGAGTCTTACCCATAATCGACTAAACAACTCAAAGAAATTGGTCAAAGAAATTGGCACATGAGTCCTGGTAATTGTCTCCTGCTTTACGTCTCTTTTTGAAGAGGACCATTATCTTAAACATGTAAAAGAGCGAGGATACAAAACACAGCTTTTTCGACATTTTACAACTTTTTAAGTATGAAAAATTATGTTAGATGGAACTATTTTCTGTTTTCTTTTTCCTTTTTCTTCATGGTGAGTTTAAAGTTAATCAATTGAACCAGAGATTACTAGTCTCCACGGGAAGGAGACTAGTTTTCATATCAATATCCTGAGTCTAATACTCTAGTTTTCATCAACAGTAAGTGGTGGTGTTAGTTTCCTTTCTAGCTTGGTGTTCTAATCTTCCTGATTTTAGTAATAACAGTCCATTTTTGTCTCCTGAATGTAGTTTCCTATATTTTCAGTGCAACAGAATTTTTCATCAATGAGTCCCCCCGTGGACTCTGTATAATTGCAGGCTGTAGTTCTGTATAACGGCTCTGGCCATCTTAATCTTCCTTTTCAATAGGTTTATTATCATGTATAGTTAAACATATATCAGAATTCAACTCTCTAGAATTTGATATTTATATATCAAATTAATATAAAAATGCGGTTTACAGCATGCGGTTGGTTATGTGAGTGGAGATCAGTACTACGGAGCAAAAGCAAGCATCAATGTATGGGCACCCATGGTGGCTAATCAGTATGAATTCAGCTTATCGCAAATGTGGGTAATCTCTGGTTCATTCGGCGACGATCTGAACACCATTGAAGCTGGATGGCAGGTAATAAATTTTCTCCAAACTGAACCAAGCGTGTTTTAGAATAGTTATACACGAAAACAACGATGCTAACCACTCAGCAGTCAATGACTGTGGTTTAGCCCAACCTAATCGATTTAATTTAATTAAAATCAACAACATTTACAATCCTAGGCAAAAAAAGTCTTCTGCAATTTTAGATTTTCTATAGTTATATACAATATTTAATACAATAATTAGTACCGATATTTTTTTTTTCACATTTAAAGAAGCCACCAGAGTTCAACTACCTCCCATTTCCTAGATATATATTTTTTGTAATGTAGCTATGGTTGCCAATTTCATTTATATTTTTGCAGGTAAGCCCAGAGTTGTACGGAGACGATTATCCCAGGTTCTTCACTTACTGGACAGTAAGTACTAAGTGAATACAAAATTTGGCTCTCTTGCATAAGATTTGACTTATCTGAGATCAAGTTATAATCATTAGTGTAATATTTTATTTACAGAGTGATGCATATCAAGCAACTGGATGCTACAATTTGCTATGCTCAGGGTTCGTCCAGACAAACAATAGAATCACCATTGGGGCTGCAATCTCTCCAACATCAGCATACAATGGTGGTCAATTCGATATTAGTTTGTTGATTTGGAAGGTAATTAAATTGAGCTTCAATTATGATATGAAAGCTTTTCTTTAATTATTTTCTCGACAACATGGCCTGGTTTTCCCGCTTTCGAGTAAAGTCGATGGTCACTAAATAAAGACAAAAAAAAAGAGTCTCAGTAGTTGAATGCATGTAAATACCTAATCTATATATAGTATATACACGTGGATTATACTTGTTTTACCAATTGCAGAGAGAAATTTATGTGACAGACAACTCTGAGCCATCCGATGGCAATACTTTTCTTCACAGCCGATGGTGGATGCTCAGCCCCACCAATTTAGAAGCTTAGGTTGAGAACTAGATCAAAAATCGAAAAACGAAATAAATAATGTGCTAGGAGATACGATTGCTAATAGCATACGGCTTAATTATTTCAAAACAACTAATGGCTTTTAATTCAAATGCACGAATTGCATTTGCATCGGTATTTTGGTATCTTGCTCGCGTGAACTGAGAACTTCCAAATAATGTCTGTAATACATTATTGCTATTTTACTTTATAAGATTTTCCTCCTTTCCTAGAAACGCAGACCCCTTCGCTCTTTTCATTTTCACTTTTTTTTTTTTTTTTTTTTTTTTTTTTTTTTTTTTTTTTTTTTTTAATTTGATAAATTCTTCACAAAATAACACTACAGTGAACAAGGAATCTTTCTTTTTTTCTTTTTTGTAGGATCCGAAGCATGGAAATTGGTGGCTAGAATTCGGATCCGGCGTTCTAGTCGGGTACTGGCCATCCTTCCTGTTTACCCACCTGAGGGATCATGCAAGCATGGTACAGTTTGGTGGAGAAATTGTAAATTCCAGGCCAAATGGTTTTCACACAACAACACAAATGGGTAGTGGACATTTTGCAGGAGAAGGATTTGGCAAAGCATCTTATTTTAGAAACTTACAAGTTGTTGATTGGGATAATAACTTAATCCCATTATCAAATCTAAGAGTCTTAGCTGATCACCCCAATTGCTATGATATTCAAGGAGGGATTAACAGAGTTTGGGGGAACTACTTTTATTACGGCGGGCCTGGAAGAAATGCAAGGTGCTCCTAAAAGGAGAGAGAGGTACAGGGTGGGGAGGTCATTTTCTTTTTAGCAATATAATTCTTTTATATATATTTATATTTTTTTCTTTCTTATTGGGTGATTAGGTTTTCTTCTCGAGATCGTTTGGGGTATTCTCATAATTATTTTTCTATGTGAATCCATTTTTTATTTTCCTCAAATAACAGGTGAAAAAATGGTCCATTAATTATACCAGTTTTAGGGTTATTTCTTCTTTGGTGTATATTTGGAAAGGAAGGAATAGTGAATATACTGTGGCTTGTGATTACTTCATTTTCCTCTGTTGTCCTTATTAGAAATATTTTTCATTAGTATAAAGGTTAACATTTGAATTTATAACGTTGCAAAAAAAAAAATTGAAGGGTCATTAAATCAAGGGACCACGAAACGGCCAAAATCTAACTATTATTATTAAAATTGCATTAATCTTGTACATACCTGTCTGTTATTAATGTCATGGGTCCCTTCCCTTCCTCTCCTTGGTTGAATCACTACTCGTTTTACTTTGTATTAACCAGGAAAATAAATTATGACTTCTAATTTTGCGCCTACGTATGTAGAAATTTATAATAAAATATACGCTTGTGAATAAAGAAACTTTTCCTTATACAAGTCATACCTCAAATATTTTAATTTACAGCAATCATACTCATTAAGTTAAGCATTCATATACGCAATTGAAGTTTATAATGATTGTTAATTATTCTAATGGAAACAATAATAATAATAATAATAATAGAAATTATGTCTATTTCCCTTGAAGGCAAAGACTTGTTTGTCAGTAATTAATGTTTACGCACTGTGGAAACATGCATGATTAAGCATTTTTCAGTACCTAGTATTGTGTTCCCACACCACGAGAATTTGTTTGACTTTGCATTATTTGCCAACTAGACTTTCACTTGAAGTTCACGTTAAGATTTATTTCTTATTATTCAATAACCAAAATAAAAGACATTATCAATATCATACATGCACGCAGCTGAGATATAGCCACAAACAATGTTTATCAATCAAACAGGATCTGAAATTGTTAGCATTAAAGTTTTGAAATTTCCAGGGAGGGGGATAGAAAGAATTGACTTGGAGTTCGAAGTTGTTACTTGAATCACAAGCGAATGCGTAGAATTTGGATCAAAAGAGAAAATAGGATAGCTTACTTTACCAAAGCTATTGACTATTGTAGAAATTAAATCTATTACGGATCCAAGAATCTGCTCTCTGCTCTCTCTCTTAATTGACCCAACTTACAGGGAGGGGGATGGAAAGAATTGACTTGGACTTCGAAGTTTGTTTTTTTTATCCAAATCGTATCGAGTATTACTTGAATCACAAGCGAATGAGTAGAATTTGGATCAAAAGAGAAAATGGGATAGCTTACTTTGCCAAAGCTATTGACTATTGTAGAAATTAAATCTGTTATGGATCTAAGAATCTGGTCTCTGCTCTCTCTTTTAATTGACCCAACTTACAGTCACATAATATAGACTGACAAACAATGAATGTTAGATTCAAAGCGGTTGGCATAAGGTAAAGCTGATCCGTAATGTAGTATTATTTCGAATCTCCACTCTTACCACTACCAGAATACAATAGGACTCCAGTAATCATTCGCATCGGGCCATGGCCGTATTGTACATAAAATAAAACGTTTTTGTCTCTGATAAACTGTGATTTATGCCATGCAACAACTGCAATAATGTAAATGATTGGCTCAAATCCTCGAATGATCTCTTGAAATTGATGTCTCGTACCTCAACCTAGAATGAATGGTCACCACTCGGACAAAATATAGGCCGAAAGCTAAACCTGCAAAAGGATAACCCAAAACATTCACATGAAATTTGATATTTTAAGATCAATTGATATTTCTCGAGGAGAGGTTGCCAACATTTTCAAAGACTATTGCATATGTTTATGATCCATTTTTTTACCTTGTTTTTTTAAGTACATGTAAATCGCAAGCTAGGATAAACGCTAAATAGCAATAGAGAATTTTCTTGTTTTAATTCTTTATCAAAACATACAGGCTTATGGACCGATATATTTGGACATCCTCTTGAAGGTAGATAGATCAAAAGACTATCGCGTTCATGAGCTGAAAATTCGGTGGTCCAGCAGCAATTACTCCGTTGATAGAGAACCTTCTACCTACTTATTAATTTTCCAATCTCAGACAATAGTATGAATGAAAACGAATTCATCCGAGCTCTCTAGTACATATCTATTCAAAAATAAGTTCAAACTTTTGTCCAACTCCTAGGAACATATTTCAGAAAGCAGTCTTTCATAAATTGAAAGTTTGGTGGTCCAAAGACAACAATCAGCTTAATGACAGCAATGACCCTGCAGACACTGGCAGCAGTGGGATAAGCAGCTTCAGGAGTCAGAAGCCCCTCAATTTCAGTCATTTGGTAGGTAAACTTATAGAAATTTGAAGATCAAGTGGCTGGCATTCATGCATTCATTATTTTGCAAGCTAATGTACATAACTGAGGTGACAATGGGCTGGTGAACAGACTTAACAATGTAGTATTACTTGGCTGGGATGTCATGCTGGGACCGAAACCGAACAAATATAAGGGAAACATCTTAGCTCATCAAACAGCAAAATTTTATAACAAAGAGGGGGTTGAAAAGAAACTTGAAACAATGAGGGAATGCATTTGATAAGTTTGCAGGTGCAGCCCCAGCATCCTGCACCGATTTTAGAGGCCTTGCATCAACGATAGCAACATATAAAGGGCCTAGTTATTCATTCAAATCTACGGGACATTATGCAGAAATCTCTCTCTCGCTGCACACAGGCAAATATCAGGAATGAACAGAACGTCCTCAAATAATTTCACCTCCAGTAAAATTAATTAATCCATATAATTTATTACACTATACGAGAGGAGATATAAAATCTTTCGATAAAATCAATGTTAGGAAAAATTAATTATACAAACATTTGAACTACAATCATCTCCAGGGCTAAATAAGTATCCCAGATTAAACCAACCAGAAGCTCTTCCACGTTACCTCTAATTAAACTTAACAACATATAAGGTAGGCTCAACAGATTCATACATTAAGAATGAATCATTAGTAGAACAATACGAAAGACCCAGATCAGCACTGCATTCTTGGATTGACAAATCTCTTCAATTTTGAAAACAAACGAATAGCACATTATTATTGGACCATGATAGCAACCATTCAAAATCTTTTCCACAGAGGGAACTGAAATTCCAACAATTAAATTGAGGGACAAAAAAAAAGACTCACTCCTTGCAGATTGCTTCAAGCAACTTCTTACTTGACTCACTCACCTCCGCTTTTTCCATCTTCAAATGGCAATGCACCGAAGAGCTGCACAGGTTCTATTTAGTGATCCAAACACCTCTACCCCTTAATTGTCTACAGCATTCTTCAAAATCTCCACAAAACCTTCGGCACTGTCAACAACCTTCTCTTGCTCAAAGCGACCTATCAAAGTCCTGATAGTCTCGGAAGATGGGACCTACTTTCCACCATCCCCTCTGCCAGTATTGGTCGCGTTGTCCAAACAATCACAGCCAATTTCATATCCCCCTGTTTCAGATGATAATCTGAAAATATATCCCAAGTTTAGCATTAGGCTTGACCCCTGTCCCGTGGGCCCTCTCCTTGAGCTCTTTGGGCTTTTCTAGCTGACCCTCCTTGGCATATGCCCCGATCAGAGCATTTACAACACAGATATCATAAATGGAGCAGCCAGATTCCCATTCCTTGAAACATTTCTCTGCACCCGGTAAATCTTTCAAGTTAACCAACACCTGTATCATATTCAGGTAGCTTATATTTGCAGTTTTAGGAAAACCCAGCCTCAACAAACACCATATTCGATATACTTCAAGCAAGTTACCCATTTGTCCATACAATGTAATTAAATATTGGTACGCATAATGATCTCGATGGTTATTTCTCTTCTCCAATTCCTTAAGAGCATTTTCTGCCTTCTCAAGCAATCCAGCATCAACATAATTGAAGCTAAGTTACTGTACGTTGTCCAATCAGCAGCAACACGACCATCCCTCTTTATCTCGTCAATGACTCTTTCAACCTGAGAAATATCATTCACAGCAGCAAGGACCATCATCCAGGCATTATACTTGTACGATTCTGGCATGCTGCTATAGGCCTTCATTTCTTGTATAATGGATGGTATTTTTTCTGGTTGGCCAATTTTTGCGTAAAGGGTCATGAGGCTGTTAGAAGGCAAGGTGCTCAAACCAATGTTGAGTTCCTTCATCTTTTCCATGAGAGCTTCTGCCTTTTGGTTCATCTGCACCTTATACAGTCTTCCCAGACTCTCAGCCATTCCTGCGATGGGCACGTGAATATGGTCTAAAAGTAGGAATCATTAGCAATGCAGAATACCGTTATCAGGATGTAATTCTTCCAGCCTTGGGTTTGAACCAGGTAAATAAATGATAATTTTTTTTTTAAATTATTTCATCTTATTGAATCTTCCATCACTATTATGGTGCTGCACATATTGGGAAAATCCATTTACTAGAAATATTCCATTTCTGCTATATTGACGGACACAGACATCTATGTTTTCTAACATATGTGCTACTGATTGCCTTGGTCTGCTTTACCATTTTAGATGATGTGCATGCTTGTTGAGAACAGTCTCTTGTACTGAACATTTTAGGGTACCGAGTGGGACCTTGGTGTGTTCTCCGGTCTTGAGGGCATTGAGAAACCAGACCCAAGGATTTATGAGATTGCCCTTGAAAGAGCTGGAAATATTGCACCAGAACAAACTTTGCACATTGGAGATAGCATTCGCAAAGACTATGTGCCGGCAAAGAGTGTGGGGATGCATGCAATCCTATTGGATATGTTTAAAACAGCAGATGCTGAGGCTTGGAGAAAGTCTGGTGGATTTGTATTTCCTGATTTGGTAGCAGTTAAAGAATGGCTTGTTTTAGAAAAGTCAGCTTGTTGAAGGCCTCCTCCTACAAGAGGACATCAGATTCAGATGTTCTTGATGTTCTTCTGGTTTTTTTGTCAACCAGCATGAATTTGTATCAGTCAATGCAATTTAATCTTGTTTTGTCATAATTTATTTTGAAGGGAAAGGGAACAATTTTCTTGTAAATAGCTTGAATATGATTCTTAACTTGGCTTATAAATATCAAGTTATGCTTACTCTTTTGGTAAAATTTTTTAATTGAAAAGTTTAATTAATTACCCATCTCGCTTAGATTTTGTTCGATATTAAGATGTGGAAAGTTGAATTTTATCAAACATTTTAATAGTAAAATTGTAAACCAAACCTCAAAAAAGAGCATGAAAATCTAAATCTAGGAATAATATTTGTTCTTTTAATATATAGGATGGTTGATTGAGAATTAAAAATTAATATTTTAAATTAAAAGTTGAAGTTTAATAAAATATATCAGCTTATCTTAATAATTTAAAATTTAAGAGTGAAATTTGTATCGTATTTGGCAACACATTTAATAATAATATATGAAAACAACAAAAACTAATTCTATTTCTTAAAGACTAAAAAAATAAATTTATTATTTAGGTTTTGGAAAAGAACCTTACACTAAAAAATAATTCTAGATACTTTCTTTTAATATATATATATATATAATTTCACCTAATTAATCGATTCAAAATTTATTTTAGATATATAATGAAATATTTATATTCTACTTTTAGATAATTTTAATGTCTTTATATGTATATAATGTTATAACAAAAATGTTTTTGCCTTTTACCATATCGGATTGACCAAAATTTATCAATCCAATCCAATTACTCTTTCAATATTTATTTCAGTAGTGGTAGATCGAGTCCATAATCTCTCCATTCACCCAATGAATCATTTACATTTTATTTGAAAATAATATGGGATTTGTTAATCCTTCCACGTGAATTAGATTTCAAACTATAAACAATCAATGTTTTTGATTCTTACCCATTTGGAATCATCAGTAGCAATGTGATTGCTAAAACCCATCACAAAGAAGTTTTGCAATTGTCCAAATCTCCAAACGACATGTGTAATATTTTATATTTTTTAATTGATGGGTTCAAGAAAGATATAATTTTTTTTCTTTTTGGACGACGAGAAAATTCATATACCGATCATCACTGCGGTGGTCGGCCACATACGGATTAGGCACTCACTCTTTTGGGATACGTGTCCGCAGATCACACAGTACCTGTTCTGAATTAATTAAGATCATGTATAGAGACTACACTATAATGATATCAAATATAGAATAAAATTTCGGCCGTACCAGATTTTTATATCTAAATGCACTCCAAGAAGCAAGAAAGACATTATACCTCTTATACAGGATTTGTTCTGTACAACCAAATATTCGTTGCTGCAACCGCTCAACGAAGGTCCACATATCCGAATATATCTTTCATTTTTCAAATCACTTTTGAAAGTGCTTTTGTATTTTTCATAATAAAAATACATGTATAAATTAACATATTAGTATTATTATATAAATATCTTATATTTTTAAGAGATATTAAAAAATTTTAAAAGTAAAAAATATTGAGCATATTAATTTGTTTAAATAAAGTTTATTTAAAAGTCTTATTTATAATTACACTTCAAATCTTTTAACTTTTGAGCTATAAAATTAAGTAAAAATAGGAAAAAATAAATAAATAAATAACATCATCAAGCAGATGTTTGGCACTCACAGGGAGTAAGAATTCTTATATGAAATTATTTAATTGGGAGAACAAAAAATATCTATTTATAGTTTCATTAAATTATAATTATTTTTATTTTATATTTTATAACAAAACTCTCTAAAGTTTAAAAGTTGTGATAGTTTTTTCTTATAGTCCATCTCATCTTTAAAAGTATTAAAGATAATTTTGTAATTTTATTGAAGTATTTTATTATTTTTCATTTACATATACTTTTTCATAAGCATAATAATAATTTCGTGATTTATCATGATTTATTATTAAGGACATAATAATAATTTTATTCTAAACGAGGCAATAATAAATTGAAGCTAAGTTACTGTACGTTGTCCAATCAGCAGCAACACGACCATCCCTCTTCATCTCGTCAATGACTCTTTCAACCTCAGAAATATCATTAACAGCAGCAAGGACCCTCATCCAGACATTATACTTATACGATTCTGGCATGCTGCTATAGGCCTTCATTTCTTGTATAATGGATGGTATTTTTTCTTGTTGGCCAATTTTTGCGTAAAGGGTCATGAGGCTGTTAAAAGGCAAGGTGCTCAAACCAATGTTGAGTTCCTTCATCTTTTCCATGAGAGCTTCTGCCTTTTGGTTCATCTGCACC
>JAWDEX010000012.1:7813338-7823726 GCA_035221805.1 Trichilia hirta
TAGGCTTGGCCCCTCTTCTGTGGGCCCTCTCCTTGAGCTCTTGGGCCTTTCCTAACCAGCCCTCCTTGGCATATGCCCCAATCAGAGCATTTGCAACTCGGATATCGTAAGTAGAGCAGCCAGACTCCCATTCCTTGAAACATTTCTCCGCGCCGGGTAAATCTTTCAACTTAACCAATGCTTGTATCATATTCAGATAGCTTATGTTTGCAGTCTTAGGAAAAGCCAACCTCAATGAACGCCATATTCGATAAACTTCAAGCAAGTTACCCGTTCGTCCATACAATGTAATTAAATATTGGTATGCAGAATGATCCCGATGGTTATTTCTCTTCTCCAATTCCTTAAGAGCATTTTCTGCCTTCTCAAACAATCTAGCATCAACATAAATTGAAGCCAAGTTACTGTACGTTGTCCAATCAGCAGCAACCCGACCATCCCTCTTCATCTCGTCAATGACTCTTTCAACCCCTGAAATATCATTGAAAGCAGCATGGGCCCTCATCCAGACATTGTATGTGTACGAATCTGGCATGATACTATAGGCCTTCATTTCTTGTATAATGGCTGGTATTTTTTCTGGTTGGCCAATTTTTGCATAAAGGGTCATCAGGCTGTTAAAAGGCATGGAGCTCAAACCAATGTTGAGTTCCTTCATCTTTTCCATGAGAGCTTCTGCTTTTTCAGTCATCAATTCCTTGCAGTAACAATTGATAAGAGCACCATATGTAAGATGGTTCTTTGATGTTTCAGGAAGATCAACAAAGTAGTTTTCTGCAGCATCAATGCCTTGAACTTTAGCAGCTAGATCAAGATGGATAGCTTGATCACTGACTGTCTTGTTCATGCCCCTCTTATCCATATTTTCTGATAACTGTAGATTCAAACTTTAAGTTATCTGCAACTGCAATTTAGATTTAAACCAGAAAAACAAAGAGAAAAGAAGAAAAAAATGATTTATGATAGAGACGAATTTTAGGACCAGAAAACTGTAACCAACCCAGCCTTTCAAAACCAAAGAAAAAAATGGCTAACGTAGTATCTTAATTTTGCTAATAAGGCAACAAGCAGTAAAGTGCAAACAAACTGAGAGAAAATTTTAGTACAGAATTGAGTTCAACAATCTCATCATTTGGCAAAGGGTGATGTATTTTAGGTGCCAGCCACAATAACAGTGAAATGGTGGAAGTAAAAAGGAAATTGATGTCAATGTTATTCTAGATGCTTAGCTTCTATATTGAAGAGAAAAGATTTTGTGCTTAGCTATATCAGACACCATGCCCGAGTGGTTTACAATTCTGAACAAAATATCATGGTACCAAATATGATTCCCTTTCATCATTTTCTGTGGTGAACTCAAGACAATGAGAAAAAATAGCGTTTTACGGACAGAAGAGAAAGAGAAGCGTAATATCACAGCCTAAGGCCACTTTATTTGTCTGTGCCCTTCTGAGCCTGATGAAGTGAGTAGCTTCCTCAAAGATTTTAAACCAATAGTGTTTCAGAATGCTTGGTGCAAATCTACTTCAACTTTCTTTCCATACATTCATACAACTCTATAAAAATCTTCCCAAGCTCTACCAATAAAATAGTCAATATTACGGAGTGATTAACTGCATAAACAATTGAAACAAATTACAACCATTTACTACCTCCACCGTTTGGGAATTGATTGGGTTACACGTTTAAATGTTTTGCACACAGTCACAGTAACAAAAATTTAAAATATTTATTTTTGCCAGATTAATGGAAAAATTTCCTGAAATTGGCGCAAACCTCTAATCTAATAAAGAGTATATCAGAAGCAACAAAAACTTAGGATCCACTCCTAATAAAATGAAAGCATTATCTAGATGAAGAATAATCAATAAACGCATAGATGAAACCTTGAGAGCAGGGTAATAGAGCTTGCGATCACGAAGTTTCTTGAGAGTGTCACCGGCTTCCCATTTGAATACACGTTTCGAGCTCTTGAGAAATTGATTCAACTGGTGTCTAACGCTAACCTCGGAGCTTCCTTCTTTGAATAGCCTATCGTAAAGCGCTTCTTCCAAATGCTTCTTCGACCGCTTTGCTATGTTCTTGGTCCGTCCAAAACGTTGCAGCATCGCCATTTCACAGCTTTTCCTCGTCTGCTCTGGCCTTCACAATTTAGGGTCTGCGCGTCTAAACCCTCACGGTGCTTTTTCATGATTCATTTACTACTATGGAGAACCGTAGTTGATTGATGCTCAGTAGGGTTTAGGCCGGAAGAGGATCAGGGACATTTGCTAATTTTGGGCAGTGGTACTAAGTACCCCCAAACAATTTCTTTTTTACACCTATACATATAAATTGAATCTCCTTTAAAATTTGAAACGATTCGATAATTTGATAAAAAATCACTAAAATTTGATAATTAGTTTTCTGTGAATTTGTGCTCTATAAAATTAGAGCAGAATAATAAAAAAAAAATAAATATGTACGTACGTATCTCATATATTATAGGATGATCTCATCAATTTAAACAACAATGACATAAATATTTATGTTAGTGTAATCCACAAGTTCTGCATAAACATTAAATTTTAGATTGTTATTTATATTTAATATATTTTTTTAAAATTTTACCACACAAACATGTCTATTAATAAAATTTTGATAAAAATTTAAAAAAAAAACTAACATAAAATTACTTTTGAGATGGAAATTATTTCTCAATAAATATTGTTTTTTATTATTTTTTAATAAAAAATTTTGTGATGGATATTGGTAGGTGTGATAAAATACTTAAGAAATGTAGGGTATAAATAATCATAAGAAAATTTAACCTTCACTTAAAAATTATGTATCTAACAAATAAGAAGAAAAAATAACAAATTTAAATTTAAATATAATTATTATCGTGTTATATGAGATTGATTTTATTGAATATCATAACTTAAAATTTTAATAAAATAAATTATCCAATAAGATCTAGTCACACTAAAGTTGGTGTGGATCATCCATCCAATGGCCTTTTGTAAAAGGGAAAGACTGGAGAATGCAGCCCGCATATTGGGGTCCAAAACCCTAACCATTTACTGTTTACGGTGATCCCAACATCACCGGTTAGGTGATGCCAAATTCCATTCAATCTTGTTCAAATTCAATGTCTTCTTGAATCAATAAAGCAGCAAAGGGATCGTGTTGATCGCTATTTGAAGTTTCAATAGAAATAACGCAATTGGAGATCCACCACTACCTACAATGCATATTGCTATTAATGTCCATTTTTGCAAGCAATCAAGTTTTGACTTCCATTCAAGGCAAGCTCATGCCCAAGACTAACCTCCACCTCCCGCAGGATTGGTTTTAATGCCATAAACACTGTCGTAGAAATCTAGACATCTTTAAATGATGTACCGATCTATTGACAATACGTTGCTCCTGTTTAAATTAATTAATTCAAAACCTCGATTGATATTCCAAAATAACCTAATTGATTAGACCTTGAATTCTACATTGAACCAAAACAGCGAAAGTGAGAAAACAGAGAAATTCGTTGCCGACCAAGTACGACCAAATATTCCCACTCAGGTTCCATGTGACAAAAATGTTTGAGGAGAACCAGCGCCTAAAACTGTAAAACTAAGAATGTGACACGAAGATAGCTTCTGTTCCTTGGTCGGAATCAGTCAACTATACTTAGAAAAAGGTCCACTAATCCTCCATCATAAGAGGGCAACACTACGACTACGGTGCAATCCTCCTTATATATATATTTTTTAAAATTTTATAAAAATTAAACAAAAATTATATGTGAAAAATAAACACATCATTCAAATGTATATATCTTAATTTATTATTTTTAAATAAATTTAAGATCCATTTGATATTATAATAATTTTATTATGCTTTAAAATAAAATATATTTAATAAGATTATAACTTAAAAATTATTATATCAAAATATCAAACAAAATTTGGACTTAATCAATTTCCTTTATTAAAAAAATATGAGCATTATAAACCTTCTTTTTATTGTTTCATGGTCTAAAATCTGATTAATTAATTTCTAACGGCGGCCAGCTTCTCATGAAGCATTTCTTGTGCCCTGCGATTGAATCTGGATGCCATGGTCAATCTTGCCTTGTTGAGTTCAATTAGTCACCAATCCCCTTGTTTATATTTTATTTGCAAACTCAATCGTCCGGATAGATAGAATAAAATCGTGTTATTCTTTTTATATGTTATGTTTTTTATGAAAATATAAAATAAATTCTATAATAATAATATAAAATATCGTATTAAATTTATACTAATTAATAAAAAATTTATATATCTAATAGTATTATATTTCTTTCTTTATTATAACTTATAAAATTTATTTCCTTCTCAAAAGTTGAATAAAACTTGCTCATAGCCTCCTACATGATTGCATCCACATAATTATATGCTATATTCATAAAATTTACTACGTTCCTGAGAAATATTTTACCTACAATTAATTTTGTTCCATAAAATGGAAATCCTTTCCAATAATATCACCATATTCACAAAAGGGAATCAGTATAATCTATCATACATAGAATATATACTCTCAAAATCAAAATTTAAAATATTGACTTCTTATTTATTACCATGCGGAAAAAAAAATACGATGGTATCAAACTCAAGATGAACGATTGTCGTTGTTTTTGGTGGTGGTAGTTTTTATTTGATACAATAATTTTGTAATAACTATATTATTGTGTAACTAATTGTTTGTTTGTTTTTTTACTTAAGAGTATTATTTATCATTTGTTTTTGTGCTATTTTTTTCTGATAAATATTGGGGAAGGCTAAAAGTTTCAATGTCATCGATTACTACTAAAAACT
Organism: Trichilia hirta; assembly: GCA_035221805.1. Lineage (NCBI taxonomy): Eukaryota > Viridiplantae > Streptophyta > Magnoliopsida > Sapindales > Meliaceae > Trichilia > Trichilia hirta. The sequence continues at coordinate 7,818,177 of JAWDEX010000012.1, forward strand.
ATAACAATTTTAAGTAAATCAATATAATTTTTGTTTAAAAAATAGTTTCGATCAAATAAGTATTATTATTTTTATTATTATCAGAAATTTTATTAAATATGTATTCATATTTTTTAATCAGTTTTTAAATAGTATATTATACCCATTTCAAATATTTTTCAAAAATTTTAAAATAAAATTTTAAATCGCAAATTAGATGTGCCCTTAAGAAATCTATATGATAATATTTTTATATCTAAATTTCATTTTAAATTAATTCAAGTACTGCTAATTATATAAATTTTATACAAACTCAATTATATAAATTAAAAATAATAGAGTTATATTACTATTATATAATATGAGTTATGTGACAATTTTATAATATATATTATTAATTACAGCGTCAGTTTATAAAAAATTATATTTTAATATTATTAATATAATATTAAATTTTAATGATTAAAGATTCAATATTTTTATGAATAAATGATCTTTAATCAAAACTAAGTAAATATTTTCATTTCTATGAAATTTTTACATTAACTACCATCTGAGTTATCAGATAATAACAAAAAAACATCGATATGTCAGGAACCATGTTCTGGAATCTTCGATGGAAATTATCATTGGAATTGACTCCATTAAATTTGTCTATCGTGTAAGTTTCTCAACCTCTCTTAAATAATTGTTGACAATCTTTGTCAGCATCCACCATGTGCTGAATCACACCTTGATTTTTTCTTATTTGTATGTCGACTGGAAAAGGCGAAACGAAATTCCATAATTTAACACGGAGGATTTGATTATCACGTGATAATCCCGAAATTAATGGTTCATTATTAATTAACTTTGGCATAGCAGCCAAAGCAGTCCATTCCATCATGCAAAAAAGGCATGCGAAACGGCTCACCAAACTCCAACATTTTGCGGACTTTTAAAAGAAATCGTATCCTATAGAAGTAGGATAAAATTTTAAACCCCTGTGTTTGGTATTAGCTTAATTCAGTCAATACGAAATGTGCAATGTATAAGAGCATGTGCATGGGATAAAATCAGATAAACGGACCGGATTCCTCTCCCTCCTAGGTGTCCATAAACAACGTGGAATCCACGACTATGGCCTTAGAATTTATTCATAATTCATAATTTTTTACTTTTTTTAAAAAAAATTATTTATTAAAAAATTATAATATTTATAAAAATTATTTAATTTTATCTTTAAAAAGTCACTTTTTTATCAAAATTATTTTATTTAATTTTTAATTTTTATATTTATAATATTTTTACTTAATTACCCTTATATTTTTTTAAAATTTTATAAATTTAGTGAAGAGTATAATTAGAATAATTTATTATAAAATTTTGATAATATAAGTGTGTTTTAAAAAAATTAAAAGTATAACCCCTCTATTTTTTAAAAATTACTTTTGACTTTTAACTTATTTTAAGACAAAAATTATTTTTTAAAAAATAAATCAAATAAATTTTAATATAACTTTTAATTTAGAAGAAGAAGTAATTTTTTTTAAATAAATTCAAATAAGGCCTATATTTCGCACTTCATTTATAATTTTCTTTCGACTTTAAATGTGAATGAAGCGTTTTGAAATATAATTGTGGAATATGCATTGTTTATTCTCTCTCTCTCTCTCAAAAATATTTACTATATTATCATAATATTATAAAAAAATAATAAATAACTTATAATGTTTTAAAATAACATCAATTTCTTGTAAAAAAAATTTATAACAAAATTTTTTTATAATTTTTAAAATATTATTTATTCTCTTATCAAAATATTTAAGACAAATATTTCTCTATGATTTTTAAAATTTAAAAAAATTGCCTAAATTAGAATGACAATCTCATCTTATTCCGATAATAAATCTCATAAATTTCACAATTTATATAAAAAAACAAAAATAACTTTTATCAACAAATACTTTTGGTTTTATTGTTATTATTATTATAAAAAATATTATTTTTATTCTTTTTAAATGAAAGGTGCTTTATTAATTTATTATTATTGTGCTTTCTAGTTCCTGTAATCGTCTCTATATTTAGTGGTCCCATGTAGGTACTGTACAAATTGTTAGAGCGGTTGCCGGTGGGACACGTGTCACCAACCCAACCCCGACTTTTCTTTTTTCAATTTTTTGGAATAAAACTAATGAACGAACAATAAACTTTATGATTGGTTGTATTGCGTCCCGTGTGATTTTGAAGTTAGAATGGGAAATTTGTGGGAAATCATTTTCAAAGTTTGAAGAGTGCAACGGGTACGAAAGGAAAGAAGTCTATAAGAAACGTTCTCATTTTTTCTCGATCCTTCTCGTCGTAGGAGGGTTTTGATGAGAAGAAAAGCTTAGGTCTTTCTTTTGGTGTTGCAGAAGAGCCTTCTTTGTTTATTTAATTTTTCCTGGGTTCACAGAAGGCTCTGTTTTGGAAAAATTTCTTTTTTTTTTCGTTGTTTTGTTGGTTTTATCGAGATGATAAGATGGTGGTTATCTGCTCTGCAATTGATAGAGTTATTTGTAAGTTCTATTGTGCATTTGTTATATGGGTTTTACATATTTAGCACCGCTGCGGCTGGTGATCTTTCTCAGGTTTTGAATGAATATATTTTCAAGCATAATGTAAATTTTGTTGAGATAAAACAAAAAGAGACAAATATAAGCCCAACGGCATCAGCAATCGATGTTAATACTCTGCCTCCTATTGTTTTAGTCCATGGAATCTTTGGATTTGGCAAAGGGGTATGTCATTATTTTTTCCGTTTTTCTCTTTGTCGTTCTAAATGCATATCCTGCCATTCATTGATATCATTATAATTCTTGAATTTGGTTCCATTTTTTTGTAATATTAGAAATTGGGAGGGTTATCGTATTTTGCGGGAGCAGAGAAGAAAGATGAGAGGGTTCTTGTACCGGATTTGGGGTCTTTAACCAGCATATACGATAGGTAGGTTCCTTTCAAGATTTTCGTTTGAATGCTGAGATTTATTCGCTTAAATGTTACTTCTCTGATTTATTTGTGGTTGCTGCGCTCGATCTTTGTTTATACCATTATACAAGTTTCTGTATCTAAAAAGCGATTTGGTTTTCAGGGCTCGTGAGTTGTTCTATTTTTTGAAAGGCGGACAAGTTGATTATGGGGAAGAACACAGCGAGGCTTGTGGCCATTCTCAGTTTGGACGGGTTTATAAAGAAGGTTGACGACTTCATCCGTCTTCTTTTTCTTCTCTCTCCCTCCCTTGTTTTTGTAATTATTCAGTTTGTTTTGCAATTTTTGGTTTAATTGGGCAGGTTAACCTTTCTATTAGGCTTAACTTGAAGTATGTTTTGCACCTTGTATCTGGAATGCAGGGCATTACCCTGAATGGGATGAGGACCATCCTATTCATTTTGTTGGGCACTCGGCAGGGGCTCAGGTTGTTCGTGTTTTGCAGCAAATGCTTGCTGATAAGGTGAGTCCCATTTGTTCATGTAATCAAGACAATGGTAAATAATTGATGATCTATGCAATTTTTTGGGTTGGTATATTTATGATGTGTTTATGATGATTATAGGCGTTCAAAGGGTATGAGAACACATCCGAGAACTGGGTTTTGAGTATAACATCCTTATCAGGGGCTTTTAATGGAACTACGAGAACCTATTTAGATGGGATGCAGTAAGTTCCACTCAAACTTGTTACTTCACTGTAAACAACTTTATCTGGAAACCTCTATGTTTCCAAATATCGCAGGGAAAATCCTTCTGAATTTTTACAGTAATTGAGTAAATTTTGATGCGTACAATCTTTGACTGGATAATAATACATTGGCTTACTACTATTGGATGATTTATTACTGGAAAATACAAAGGAGCTTCAGGTAATTAGAAATGCAAATCAGTTGTACAATCATGCATCAAAATTTTAATTTTTTTTTTTTAATTTTTGAGATTTTCTCAAATGATGCATGGTAGTGCTTATAGTTGTCTAACATAGTAGTTAATCTCTAATTCCTGACTTTGCTGCTATGTTTTCATATTATTATAGGCCAGAAGATGGGAAAACCTTGAAACCTATATGCTTGCTGCAGCTCTGCCGCCTAGGAGTGATAATATATGATTGGCTTGATATTCCTTGGCTAAAGGAGTATTACAATTTTGGCTTTGATCACTTTAACATGTCGTGGAAGAAAGTGGGTATTCGAGGACTTGTTGATTGCCTCATGGGGAATGCCGGTCCTTTTGTTTCAGGAGATTGGATTCTCCCTGATCTTACAATTCAAGGGTCTATGCAACTCAACTGCCATCTGCGAACTTTCCCCAGCACATACTATTTTAGTTATGCTACCAAGCGTACCAGGAAGATTATGGGCATCACTGTTCCTTCTAGTTTATTTGGAATCCATCCACTGCTCTTCATTAGAGTATTGCAGATGAGTCAGTGGCATCATCCTCCAGATGTTTCTCCACCTCACAAAGGCTACAGGTATGCTTTTAAACATATAATGTTGCATTTACTAATTAGTTTGAAAACAATTTTTTCAGAAGATTTTTTTTTTTTTTTTTTAAAAAACTTTAGCTTTTAGTCTTCACCAAAATTTTGTTAACTATGAAATTATATTTGGTTGAATTATTTGAATTTTTTATTTTGTTGTGACTTGGCTTTTGGACTAACACAGCTTCTGATTTTGGATAAAATTTAATACTTTCACCAAGATAACTGTACAGAAATCACTAGAATTTCAAGCAGTTCAACATTTTCCAAATTCAGTCATGGAAATAAATGAAATCATTGATGGAGCTGAAGAGATTTTGGAAGTTCTAACTAGAATTAAATTGCAGCAGGACTGACGCCTCAAATAAATGTATTTGCAGGGATGAGGATTGGTGGGAAAATGATGGAGCATTGAACACCATATCCATGACTCACCCTCGTCTCCCAATTGAGCACCCCAGCTGTTATGTTGTAAATGATTCTGATTGCCAACTTTTGCAACCTGGAATCTGGTTAGTTATTGTTCTTAATCTTTGTTTGCTTGCTGCAGTTACCACAAGATCACATTTAGAGATTTGAACGTTAGATTTGACTGAACAAGATATGGTCACATTTGGAAAAAAATCCTGCATAAACGTCCATAGCAATTCATAGCATAGTCATCGAAACATCTGTCTTTGAATTTCTTAAACTTATATCCAATTTGAAATTTGATATTCTGTGTCAGTTCTAGGACAATCTGAATTTGATTAATTTTAAGAAATTTATTTCTTTAATATGTAAAGTACTTCAAAGATGCATGATATTTTATATCCTAGTCCAGCTTCCAAATGCAATATAAAATGCCCACACTAGACGTCTACTTGGGAAAAAAATTGCTCCTGTATCCACAGGAATTCAAACTGTGTTTGATGATCATTTTAAAATATGTTCTTTCTTTAGGATTAAGCTGAAAGATTTTTTTACTCTTGTTTGAATCAGCTGGAGAAGTATCATGGTTCTGTGAGCTTACTGAGAAGTGTCTTTTACTTGATGCAGGTACTACAAGATTGTGGAAGCTGATCATATATTGTTCATTGT
>JAWDEX010000012.1:7823826-7835624 GCA_035221805.1 Trichilia hirta
TAAAAAAATGACTGTGATTGTGCCCTGTTATTTTTTCACAGAATACTTTCCAAGCTTCCTATTTAGACTTTTAGTCAGTTTTTCACAGACGGCGCCAACTGTTGATGCCTAAATTCTTTCAGAATAAAAAACTCAGCATACCACATAGATTTCACTACTGCTATTGATGTAAGAATTATGCAGAATAATATCCAATCTCAGATAATAATTCTTGGGAGACTACCTGAAATTAAAATAAACAAGTTAAGAGTAAAGCCGATTCATCGATATATAAACTCTAATGCTCAACTTAGCAAATCATCAAAGGTCGAGTTAAAGAAAGATAATAAAACAGGAGTGTTTAAGTTATTTATCGACTTGAAATATTAGGCTCGAAAATATTTATAGTGGGGACTAGCCACCGCTAGTTTGAATTCTTTTTTCTTTTCTCGAAAGACTAGAAAAAAATTTTCATCTCATGTAGCGATTTTACTATTTATAAAGTCTTTACACGTGTGAACATCGAAAAACAGGAGCCTAATTAGACAGAATATGGCATGGTCAGCCGACAAGTCCTTTCACCACCTCTTTATATCAGAATAGAGTGGCACAATAGATGCCTGCAACTTGTAGAATAAAATGCATCTTAATGTGATGGAACGTTCAGGCCAGTTTTTAAGAAATACGCTCGCTTTTTCTATTTGATTATCTTTTTTTTGAAATATTGAGATTAAGTCACCTCGGTAATCAAGATGCCAGTCGAGATACCGAGGTGATCAAATTCGGATCAAGTCACTCGCATAACAGCATGTCAGGACGAAAAATATTGGATCGATAAAAATCATCAATATTATTATTATTATTATTATTATTATTATTATTATTATTATTATTATTATTATTATTAAAACATGCTGGCTTTATCAAAATAAAAATGCTCTCTCTTTTATCACTTACCTTAAAATTTTAAATAATATAAGATATCTTAGAATAATAAATACTTAATTTAATACAGAAGTTTTGAATAAAAGTTTTAATTTTTAATTTTTTTATATTTAATATAATACAAACAAATGCCTATTTGTAAATTTTTGATAATAATTTATAAAAAATAATATGAAACTTACTTAAGCAAAAAATTATTCCTCAATAAATATAGGCTTTTGTAATTTTTATTAAAAAGATATGTTGATGAATACCTGTACTTGTGATAAAATATATAAGAAATGTTGAGTATAAATAATTATAAAAGCTTAACCTTCACTTAAAAATTATTATACCTCACAAATACAAAGAAAAAATCAAAAATTTTAATTTAAATATAATTTTTTTCATATTATATAAGATTGATTTATTGATAATTATAACTTAAAATTTTAATAAAATAAATTATTGAATAAGGTGTTGTTACACAAAAGTTGGCGGTTGATGATCTACAATGGACTCCTTTTTTGGAAGAGAGAGAGATTGCACAATGGAGTGCAAATTGGATTTGAAAGCCCAAACTATTTAATGTGTTTAGCCATCGCAACACCACCACCACTTAGGCGATGCCAGATTAAAATTCATTATCTTCTTGAATCAATGAAGCAGCCAAGGTATAGAGGAAAGTGTCTATCGCTATTGAATGTATTTAGACTAATATTTAATTTCAAAAGGCTTACTGAAATTGGAGATCCAGCACTACTCGAATGCACATTTCTATTAATGTTCACTTTTGCAAGCAATCAAGTTTTAACTTCCGTTGAAAGCAAGCCCATGCCCAAGACTAACCTCCACCCCCCACATCATTGTTTTTATGCTATAAATCTATAAATGATACTCTGATCAATTGACAGAATCCATATTCGGGAATACCTATTTAAATTTAGTAATTCAAAAGTATGATTAATATTGCAAGAGAACATATTGATTAGACCTTGAATTCTATATTGAATAAGAATAGATAAAGTGAAAAAATATGGAAATTCATTGCTGATCAGGTGCGACCAAAATTCCCACTTATGTCCCACGTGACAAAAGTGTTGGCGGAGGAGAACTAGGAACTAAGGCTCTAAAACAAACTAAGAATGTGACACGAAGACAGATTCTGTGGCTTGGTCGGAATCAATCAACATATAATTAGAATCAAGTTTTTAAAATCATCCATTATAAGAGGGCATGGCTATTGCTATGGTGCAATCCTATTTATTATACTTCTTTTTTTTTCACTTTTTATAAAAGATTAAACCAAAAAAAAATCAGTAAAGATAACATTATTTAATATATAACAAAATTTAGAGATATATATCAAAAAAAATTAGGCACATTTTTCAAATGTATATGTTTAATTTATGGTTTAATTAAATTTAAAGTCCATTTAATATTATAATAATTTTATTGTATTTTAAAAATAAAATATGTTTAAAAAATTGTGAATTAAAAATCGATAAATTAAAATATCAAATAAACTTTAGACTTAATTATTTTTTAAATAAACATTATTAACTAATTTTTCATTGTTTTGTGGTCTAAAATATGATTAATTAATTTCTAATTTACTCCAGACTTTTTTTAACCTTTCATTTCGTCCAGAAGCAGCACGGTTTTGGGGGGCCCAGCTTGAAGCATTTCTTTGTGGCCCAAGATTGAATCTAGAAGCTATGGTCAATCATGCGTGCTGAGTTTAATTCCTCGTGTTTTGTAACTTCTTAGTTGGGCTAGCCATCCTCATTATTATGCAAATCTCAATCGATATAAACAAATTATATTATTATTTATACTTCTTTTAAAAAAATAAAATAAATAATCAAAAGTATAAAAATAAATTATATAATAATAACATAATAAGTTAATTTTTACTTTCACATACTGAAATCCTAATCATTAGAGGATAAAGAAAAAGAAAATCCATTGTGACTTTGAATTTCGGTGGTATAATACTAATACCATCTAAAGGTGTTTATTATTTTAGTATAATATAGTTTGTAAATAATATTATATTAAATATTATATTAATTTATAAAAAAAATAGACAAAAAAATTATATATAATATTATGACATTTTTTTAATATAATTTATAAATATACTCTCAAAAGTTCAAGGAACTTTGCTCTTAATCATCACTTGATTGCACCCACACAATTATATCTTTTTCGTTATATTTTGATATATTTAATCAAAATTTTCATTTATATACCCTTTATGAGTTCGCTACATAAATTTTTGTACAAATTTTTTTGTATAAATTAATATAACATGATAATATTAATTATTTTCGGTCCATATTATTTATTTTTAATAATTATATTTATTAATTAATAATAATATATATATTACATCAATTTATATATAAAATTTTATATAAAAAATTGGTATTTTTATCAAAATTTCAATTAAATTTTATTTCATAAAATGGAAATTCTTTCTAACAGTATCATGATTTTCACAAAAGAGAATCACCATACTCCATCATACATAGATATCACTAAAAATCAATTTCTAAAATTTTGCTTAGTTTATTATCTGTCACTATATTGAAAAACTTATGGTTGTATCAAACTCAAGGTGAATGATTATTGTCGATTTTGGCACTTGTAATTTCATTTAATGCAATATTTTTTTACGTAAATATTTATATTTTGCAATTGATATTCTTTTTATTTATATTATTGTGTATCATTTGTTTTATATTTTTGTTCTAATAAATTTTGGATAAGATTAAAAATTTCAATACCATTGATTACTGCTAAAATAGTTTATATAAAACTATAACAATTTTAAGTAAATCGGTATAATTAAAAGAAAAAAAATGTTTCAACCAAATAAGTTTTCCTATTTTTATTATTCTCAAATATTTATCAAATATATTTCCCTACTTTTTTAAGTTTAAATAAGTCTTGAAATGTTATATTATACATATTTTCAAATATTAAAATACAATTTAAAATTTTTTTAACTAATTTTCAAATCCCAAATTAGACGTGTCCTTAAGAAATTTTATATCTCAATTTTAGTGCAAATTAATATGAGTAGTACAAACTACGTCAATTTTATACAAGCTCCATTTTATAAATTAAAAATAATAAAATTATGTTATTACTATATATCCTATGTTTTTATTAAGTATAAAAAAAGTGTGAATTAAGTGACAATATTATAATAGATCACATTATTTATTCTGTCAGTTTGTCAAATTTTTTTACTTTTAATATTACGACACTAATATGATATAAATTTAATATTTAAATATTCAATATTTTTATGAATAAAATAATTTTAGCAAAATTAGTAAACATTTCCATTTCTATAAAACTTCTCTATTAACCATCTGTGTTTTCAGATTGTCAAAGACAAAAACATCATGCTCTGAAATCAGGACAGAAGTTCCCATTGTACTTGACGTTTCTCCACCTCTCCCAAATAATAGTTGATACTTGATAGATATCTATTTTCTTGTAATCTTGTTGACAAACTTTGTCAGCAACCACCACGTGTTGTTAAATCACACCTTGATTTTCTCTTATTTCTTGTGCGATACTTTTGTATTGTCTGGACTATTAAATGCAAAATGAGACTCAATTTAAAACGGAGTATTGGAATATCAATAAAACAGGATTAACACGTGATAATCACGAAACTAATGGTTCATTATCAAGTAACCTTGGTCTCGTAGCCAAAGCAATCAATTCAATCATGCAAAAACGGCAAGCGAAATGATGTTTACGGCTCATTTTGGTAAAAGGTAAACGAGTCGCATAAAAATAAAATAATATATTATCCCTCAGTTTCTGCCTGTGCACGTGCAATCTACTACAGGGATTAGTTTAATTCACCCAACAGGGAATGAGTAATGTGCATGTCCATGCGGATACATTTGAGAAAAATGACCTAGGAGTCAATCAACAATGCATATCCCACAATTATTTTCTAACGCGCTTGATTCACTTTCAACTTCAATCTCATGAATTTGGCCAACGTTTGTTGATTTATGGATACATAAATTATCATTATTTATAAGTAAATTTAAAACTTAAAATAAAAATTTTAAAATTTTGGACGTAAAATTTAAAACCTAAATATCTAAATTTTAAACTTACATCCTCAATTTTAGTAAATAATATTTTTCTAGAAGAATAATTTACCTACGTTATCATAATAATTAATTGTTAAATATCACATTATTGAGGTAAACATTTTAAAATATATATATATATATATATTGCTGATCTATTCTAACATTAGAAAAACAATTTCTGAAAATTGACAAACTATTTTTCTTCTCCTTCTTCTTTTTCATTTTGTTAATTTATAGGAAAACGATAAGACACATAAAATAGGAACATTTTAGTCGTGGTCTCACAGCTCATTAACTGTGAGTGGGCAACAGCATTTGATAATTCTAGTTCTAGGAAGGAATGGCGTAAGTGGATAAGAGTAATACAGTTGGAAGTTAAGGCGAATAGGGAAACTTCCAGCTCAGATACAGCTCAATGGACCTGGAAACCAACGCCTAAACAAGATTGACAATCCTATCGTATTCATATTATAATTCCCATCGAATTTCATAATTAAACAATAATTTTGTCAACAAATATTTATGGTTTGATTATTATTGTTATTATTTAGGCTTTCCAGCTCTTCTAATATTCTCTATAGTTAGTGGTCCAACGTAGAGATAGTACAAATTGTCAGAGCGGTTGCCATTGTGACACATGCCACCAACCCAACCCAAACTTTTTTTTTTTTAATGGACAGAACAAATGAATGAACAGTAAGTTTTCCGGATGGTTGTTTTGCGTTTTGTGTGTGACTTTGAAGGGGAAATATGAGGTATTTGTGGGAAACCATTTTCATTTTCGAGTTTGAAGAAACGAACAACGGGAACGAAAGTAAAAAGACTATAGCAAACATTTTCATTTTCTCTCATTCGTTCTCATCATAGAAGGGTTTTGACGAGAAGAAAAGCTTAGGTCTTCCTTTTGGTGTTGCAGAAGAGCCTTCTTTGTTTATTTATTTTTTTCCTGGTTTCAAAGAAGGCTCCGTTTTGGAAAAAATTCTTTCTTTTTTGTTTTCTGGGTGTTTTTATCAAGATGATAAGATGGTGGATATCTGCTCTGCAATTGATAGAGCTATTTGTGAGTTCTATTGTGCATTTGTTATATGGGTTTTACATATTTAGCACCGCTGTGGCTGGTGATCTCTCTCAGGTTTTGAATGAATATTTTTTCAAGCATAATGTAAAGCTTATTGAGCTAAAACAAAAAGAGATAAATGTAAGCCCAACAGCATCAGCAAATAATGTTAATACTCTGCCTCCTATTGTTTTAGTCCATGGAATCTTTGGATTTGGCAAAGGGGTATGCCATTATTTTTTCCCTTTCTCTCTTTGACGTTTTGAATGTATATCCTTCCATTGATTGATATCATTATAGTTCTTGAATTTAGTTCCATTTTCTTAATATTAGAAATTGGGAGGTTTATCGTATTTCGCGGGAGCAGAGAAGAAAGATGAGAGGGTTCTAATGCCTGATTTGGGGTCTTTAACCAGCATATATGATAGGTAGATTCCTTTCAAGATTTTGTCTTGAATGCTGAGATTTATGTTCTTAAATGTTAGTTCTTCTCTGTTTATTTGTGTCCGCTACTCCCGGTATCATTATCCTAGTTTCTGTCACTTAAAGAGGGGGTCTGGTTTTCAGGGCTCGTGAGTTGTTCTATTATTTGAAAGGCGGACAAGTTGATTATGGGGAAGAACACAGCAAGGCTTGCGGTCATTCTCAGTTTGGACGGGTTTATAAACAAGGTTGATGACTTCATCCCTCTTCTTTTTCTTCTCTCTCCCTCCCTTGTTTTTGTAATTATTGAGTTTGTCTTGCAATTTTTGGTTTAATTAGACAGAATAACCTTTCTATTAGGCTTAATTTGATGTTTGTTTTGCATCTTGTCTTTGGAATGCAGGGCATTACCCTGAATGGGATGAGGACCATCCCATTCATTTTGTTGGGCACTCGGCAGGTGCTCAAGTTGTTCGTGTTTTGCAGCAAATGCTTGCTGATAAGGTTAGTCCCATTCGTTCATGAAATCAGCCCAATGGTAAATAATTGATGATCTATGCAATTTTTTGGGTTGGTATATTTACGATGTGTTTATGATGGTTATAGGTGTTCAAAGGGTACGAGAACACTTCAGAGAACTGGGTTTTGAGTATAACATCCTTATCTGGGGCGTTTAATGGGACTACGAGAACCTATTTGGATGGGATGCAGTAAGTTCCATTCAAACTTCTTGTTTCATTGTAAAACACTTTATCTGGAAACCTCTCTGGTTCCAAATATTGCAGGAAAAATTCTTCTGAATTTTTACAGTAATTGAGTAAATTTTGGTGCGAGAAATACAATCTTTGACTGAATAATAGGACGTTGACTGACTACTATTTGATGATTTATTGTTGGAAAATGCAAAGAAGCTTCAGGTAATGAGAATTGCAAATTAGTTGTATGGTCATGCATCAAAAAATGATTTTTGTTTTGAAGTTTTGACATTTTCTCAAATGATGCTTGGTAGTGCTTACGGACTTTTATGTTGTCTGACATAGCAATTAATCTCTAATTCCTGACTTTCTGCTGTGTTTTCATATTATTATAGGCCAGAAGATGGGAAAACCTTGAAACCTATGTGCCTGCTTCAGCTTTGCCGCCTAGGAGTGATAATATATGATTGGCTTGATATTCCTTGGCTAAAGGAGTACTACAATTTTGGCTTTGATCACTTTAACATGTCGTGGAAGAAAGTGGGTATTCGAGGACTCCTTGATTGCCTCATGGGAAAAACAGGCCCTTTTGTTTCAGGAGATTGGATTCTCCCTGATCTTACAATTCAAGGGTCTATGCAACTCAACTGCCATCTGCAGACTTTCCCCAGCACATACTATTTCAGTTACGCTACCAAGCGTACTAGGAAGATTATGGGCATCACTGTTCCTTCTAGTTTATTTGGAATCCACCCGCTGCTCTTCATTAGAGTATTGCAGATGAGTCAATGGCGTCATCCTCCAGATGTTTCTCCACCTTACAAAGGCTACAGGTTTGCTTTCAAACACATAATGTTGTGTTTGCTCATTAGTTTAGAAACAGTTTTCTCTGAAGTTCTTTTCAAAAACATTAGCTTTTAGTCTTGACCCAAATTTTGTTAACTATGAAATTATATTTGGTTGAATTAATTGAAATTTTTTATTGTGTTGTGACTTGGTCTTAGGACTAATACCACTTTTGGTTTGGATAAATTTTAATAATTTCACCAAGATAACTGTACAGAAATCTCTAGAATTTCAAGCAGTTCTGACATTTTCCTCAATTTTAAGGGCTCCTCTCCTTGCAAATTCAGAGATAAGGGTTTGATACTGAAATAAAACTGTAAATGAAATCATTGATGGAGCTGAAAAGTTTTTTTAAGTTCTAACTAGAATTAACTTGCAGCATGACTCAAGCCTTAAATAAAATAAATGTATTTGCAGGGATGAGGATTGGTGGGACAATGATGGAGCATTGAACACCATATCCATGACTCACCCTTGTCTCCCAATTCAGCACCCCAGCTGTTATGTTGTAAATGATTCTGATTGCGAACTTCTGCAACCAGGAATATGGTTAGTGATTGTTCTCAATCTTTGTTTGCTTGCAGCTGTTTCCATGAGATCATGTTTAGAAATTTGAGCAGTATACTTGATTGAGCAAGACATTGTCACATTTGGACAATTTTTTTGCATGAATGTCGAGCAATTCATATCATATTCATCAAGACATCTGTCTTTGAAGGTCTTAAACTTATTTGAAATTTCGTATCTGATATTCTGCGTTAGTTCTACGACAATCTGAAATTGATCAATTTTAAGAAATTTATTTTTTTAATATGCAAATTCCCTCAGAGATGCGTGATATTTTATGTCCTAGGACAACTTCAAAGTGTGATATAAAATGTCAATACTAAACATCTACTTGGGAAGAAAATTGGTTCCGTATCCACAAGAATTCAAGCCACTTGTTTGATGATCATCCTAGAATAGGTTCCTTCCTTAGGTTTAAGATGAAAGGTTTCATTCCTTGAGAGGTATGATTGTTCTGTGAGCTTACTGGGAAATGTCTTTTATTCAATGCAGGTACTACAAGATTGTGGAAGCTGATCATATATTGTTCATTGTGAACCGAGAGAGAGCAGGTGTTCAGTTCGATCTCATCTATGATAGCATTTTTGAACGATGCAGAAAGCATGTATTTAGGAAGACTCCACCAACATTGCCAAATGAAACCCACCTTTAGCATAGGATCTATTAGTCTCATGCATGATGCATTCCCAGCCACTGGAAGGAAAAGTATAGCGAGGCCATTATCTTGCCTCTGTTGCTTCTATTCCCCTCAGGGCTGATGTAAATGTACATTTCTCTCATTTTCAGTTAGCTTTTTTACAATTTCTTTTTCTCCCTTGTATCATCTTATCTAGGTCGTAGAATTGTGAGAGAGATTGGTGGCTTAGTCTTCAGATTAGACCTCTTTGTCATACCAATATTAGATGATTTACTGTAGACACAAAATTCTTGCAAAAGAATACATGAAAATTACTTTCAGTTATGTGTTTCGACGAGTTTTCATACATGTATATATATAGATAGAGTTAATGAACATTTATCGCTTATTTTTTGACTTAATATTCCATCAAAAAATATTGAAGACTCTTTGTAATGAGGGATTTTGTTTGATGAAATTTGTGATATTAGGGGAGTGTTGAGTACTTAAAAAAAAAACAAAAAAAAAACAAAAGAAGTAACAGGTGTTTGGTTTACCAATTTACCCATCTGTCTATTTATCTATCAAAGACTTATAATTTTTTAATTTTACGTTTTATTTTTCTTTTATTAGTTACTACATCCAGATATTTTTAATTGTTGAGATTTAATTTTACATATATAATCAATGGATAATTAATGAAGGTGTCCGTATACAAGGAGGTGTTTACATTTTGGGAATAAAGAATTCTGTGGACATAAATTCAAGAATGGGAATAAATTCTTGTGGAGCGGACTTCCGAATGCAAGATCTGGTGTAAAATTCCTCGTGCTATTTACACAGCAACCATAAAGCCCACCCACCAGTCCTTTTGATGGGCCCCACTCCACCTACTAATCCTGAATTATTTCAGAAGAAAATAGAAACCCACAATGCCATCTATGTTTCGCTTTAGGCTTTATGCGTCATAATTCAGTACTAAAAGTTCACGTCATTTTGTTGCCAACATGACCAGAATATGATGCAGCGTCCGCAAATGTTCTCAGTAGGTATCATTTCAGAGGATGAAATAGCCGAGGAAAACACAATGTGAGTATCAATTATTTGTTGTATCCGGGCTCCGGACTTTATTTTTGAAGGGTGTCCCACCTTTTCTTCACGATATGCATCGACTTATAATCATCGAAGTCAAAGTTGGGATTTTAGAACTACTGGACCACAGCATTGAGCACAAATTTTGTGTCTGAACCACCACATAATTCAGGTCCAAGACAGTTAGCATCCGGTTAACCAACTGGTGTCTAACTCTTGTGTTTATTTTGTTTGTGTAAACTGTCAAAAGTTACAGTTGAGAATCGTTAGAAGCTGACATACGTCCCCGACTGCTGGTGAATTCGTGTGATTTCTCTTTAATCCGTTCTCCCTTTTTCTCTTAATGGGTTTTGTTCTTGGGTTGCCCTATAGGACTTAGTTAATTATTTGGGCTTGAACTCATTTATCACTCAAGCTAGCTTATTATATTATCTTATTACCGATGCCATGAAAGCCCCATGTGCCCACCTTTTACTATACCTTTTTGAAATGTAATCTTTCATTCAATTTTAATTTTTAATTTTTTTTGACGTTAAGTGTTAACCACCCACGTCACGTGAGATATGGCGGATGGCACATGCGTCGTCATTGGTGGCACATGAGGTTGACGCCGACCGAGTCAAAACCATTTATGAGTAATATATATTTGGTGCAAGCGACACAATTCATGTGTTGGCGACCAAACGAACTGATTTCTTGATGAAAATAAAAATTTGTGTAGTCAACGGTTGAATTATTAACGAGTTTCTTTAATTGAATTATTTTTGTGTTTAAGAGCAATTAAACTTGTAATCGTTCGAATACCATTACCAACAAACAATACGAATCAATATATTGTCTTTAGCATTTTTAATGGCACAGGACAAGCAAGCACATCTGCATATGATGTTTACACATAAGTCGTAATATGAGATATATCTGTCATGGAGAAATTAAAGAATAGAATAATATCATAGGAAGGATATTTTCCCAATCTAATTCTTTCATTCAAAGAAAATGTGTTTCATACCTAATAAATTCGAAATCCATCCTTGCTACAAGTCAAAGATCAACATCTTCGTTATTTTTTGTTGAATCAAGTACTTGATTTATATGTAGCATTTTATTTCATTATAGAATGGAGACAACAATGTAAATATTCGACTATACGAAATAATTTCATTTAGGTACATATAAAACAACAATGATCAATCGATTCTCATGCTTCCTCCTTGTTACTTGATAATTATAATGGCAGCATACATGGATAAATTTAAAATGCACATTGTTTTTATAAGGTTAATTAATACTTAATATTTATATTTATTCTGAAATTTACCCATGTGCAGGGAATGTACAATCTTTTGTAAATAGAATGTATGTATGTCAAAATTGCATGTATTTATGTCAAGGTTTGACCTTATTGTCTCAACAATCATATTTTTTTACTTTTTTTTTTTTTTTTTTTTTTTTTTAAATTTAAAAAA
>JAWDEX010000012.1:7835724-7853929 GCA_035221805.1 Trichilia hirta
AATTCCTTTTTTTTTTTTTTTTTTTTTAATTGTAAAATTATGCATGAGTAAAATGATTTTGTAAATTAAAGTGATCAACTTTTTACATGAGTAGTATAATTAGTCCGGTTGATTTTTTAAGACTATTCATGTTAAGCCAAAGATAGCAAAGAGGACCCTCGTATCCAATTTAACAACAAAAACTAGACATTACATATGAGAATGATACCAGAAGTCATTTAAGCTTTTATTATTTGGTATATCAAAGTGCTGTAACTTTAAAACTATAATACAATAATTACAGAATAAAATTATATATTTAACATTTTATTAATTAAAAAAAATTGTTGTGCTTTCGAAACGTAACAAAAGCACAATAGTCGAAATTGAAGTCAAATGCAAACTCTTCATCACTTTCTTTAACTAGTAATTTCTTGCACATGTAAGTTTTATGTCAAGGACAAGTTTTGCTTTATATTGATATCACAAATGAAGTTTCGTTTCTTGAAGCACGTATAGGTTCAAACTGTGCGAGGTTTATGTCTTTCCAACTATATATGCTTTAGCTACTATACTTCAAAAAATTAGTGTTACATTTCAAAATTGATGATGTTTAATTGATATATTTAAATGAGATTTAAAAAAAAAAAATTGAAACACATTTAATTTTATTTATATAGAATTAAAACTTATTTTTTGCTATATTCTTATTTATAAATTATCAATCATTCAAGCGTATTTGTTTATGTAAAAAATGTATATCAATATCGAATCCTAATCTGTTACAAAAAGAATATGTAAAAGAATTCAACTTAAAATATGTAGTTAGATCATTTGGTGGTTGCATCATTGTAGTTTTATCAAAGATATGATTAGGAGACAAAAACAAGATCCTTGAAGAAAAGCATGAAAGTTTAACTTCAGTGATTTGAAGATTCAATAAAGTTTCCTTTGGAAACATATATAAGACTCAATAAAATTAAAATCGAAATGAAATTCTTGAAATTGGAATTTAATAAGCATATGTACAATTTACGGCGATCGGCAAAGTTTGACTTGTGATGTTCGCAGATTCTTTTATTATTTATAAAAGTAAAAATAGTTTTCATTCAACATAAGAATTTAGATGTGATTCAGACAAATAATTATCTTGCATGCTGCTGCTTGCATGTCAATTCCAAGTACCAAAATATTCCATGGCAGCCGTGCCCCCATTGTTGGTTGGAGGGTTGGAGTATTATAGATGACAATTATATTATTCTCCATTGCTATCCAAACAACAATTCTACTCAGATATTTTACGGAAAATATTATAAATAAAATTTATCTGCGATTAGTTTCATCTATTTTACTTTAACGATTTCATATTAATCAATACCCTTCAATATATATGTCATTTCGAAATAATAGTAACATGATAATTTTGCACTATACTAATTATATATATTTTGCACGATTTCGAAGTTTTCTAATTTTTCTTTTAATTATTGATGAGACTAAATCATTCAATAGAAATACAAATTTTCGAACAATACAATATTAGTAAGCATATAAATTTTTTATAAGCACTTACCGTAATTTTAATATTAAATATTAAAAAATATATAAAGAGAAAGTCTTTTGCAAGTTAGGAAGATCACATATTTTAAAGTGTTCACGAATTTGAAAAAATTAAGAGTTATTTCAAAATAATAGTATTTTTACTCAAATCACTCATTTTGAATAAAGTTTTCGTAAACTTTTTTAATTCGCATTTTAAAATATGGCTATGTCTGCACCTAATAATTTTTATGTGTATATACATGTAAATTCAGGAGTCAAAAGAAGAAAAAAAATTTAATGAAGAAAATAGATGAATGGGACAAAAAGGGTTAAAATTGAATAAAAGAGGGCAATGCAGTGCTATGCATTAGCAGCTCGCAGAGTAATATTGTTAATGGTATAGATATTTTCTTTTTGTGGGTTTGAGAATCCTTGAAGGCCTGGAAGAGAATCCGACAACCAAACAAGGTAAAAGCTTGGGAATTAACACTTCTCAATAGATTCGTCTTCTCTCTTTTTAACAGAAGCAGAGGCAATTATTGAAGAAGAAACAGATTTCATCTTCTTTTGTGCTCTTTAACATAAACTACTACTGATCATCGGATTATTATGCATACATACTAGCTAGGTTTTCTGTTTATGGGCTTAAGAATTTGCATGGAACCTGATAAATAATCCAAGTATCAGAAGAAGGAAAAAGTGCTGTTGTTTTCATTTCATTGATATAAACCCATGGGCTTTAAAGGTTCAACTTTTACAGGATATATACATTCGTTTCAAGCCGAGGGACAAGAGAAAAAGTAACAAAGAATTCTAGTCATTCAAGCTTCTAATACGTAGCACCATCAATTATAATTTCAAATTTGTTGTTGTTTATAAAATTAAAGGCATTTTCCACACATGGAGGATGTCTACAGCTGGATGTTGAAGATGGGTCTACAATATTTGAGTTTTTTGGCCCCGAAATGGACTTGCATCTTTATTGGATTTGGTTTTAGACTTTAGTTGTGAACCTAAGACCTGCTGTAAATGATGCATGTGTTTGCTTCCTGATTTGAGCTCATGTTTCTTTAATGATCTGGTATGTTGGAGCCTGAGTTTGTGTTTGCTTCATGACCTGAGATTGGGTATACATCGTGACCTGAGCTCATGTTTGCTTCATGATTTAAGAACTGAGACCTGCTAGAGCCCGAGCTTGTGTCTGTGACATGGACACTGTGGCCCAAACCTTCTTTGGAATGACCAGAGGAAGTAACAAGAAGACAAGGCACGACAGTCTGAAAAGGGAAAAGAGCAGCAAAAATTGAAGATCGGTGGACGGAGTCGTCAGTCCTGATCGACCGAGACGGTACCCAAAAGATTTCAGAAAGTTAAAATGTTTCGGTTGACAAAAACTGACACCCTGGTCGATTGAATTTGCTCACCAAAATTCCAAAGAGCTTCACAATCTCAGTCGACTAAGTGCACCTTGTTAGTCGATTGACCTTGCAACCAAGTAACCCCTTGGTCAAGTGACTTAGAGTCGTCATCAGGCTCCAAAATGCTCTGGATTTTTGGTCGATCGAATCTCCCATAGTCCTACATTTTTACCTTTTTCTGACTACTTTCTTTGGGTATTTTATTTTTACTTTAAGATCTGACTACTTTCTTTGTGTATTTTATTTTTATTTTAAGAACAAGTTTGTAATTACTCAAATACCTAGCTTTCTCGTATAAATAATGGGTTTAAAAAATTATTAAAAATCTTTTGTCTACATATTATAAAATCTTTCAAAATCCTTCTTAGGATTGTTAATTTTTTGGTAGATTTTAAGATTACTCGAGTTCTAATTGTATGTTAAACTTGCTAAATACGTTAATAAGCTGTGTTCGTTTTGTATCATTTCGTAATCCTAATACATGGTAAAAGAAATTGAAAACAAACATTCGGATGCTGATGAGCATGGGATGCAGGACCAAGCTGGGCTAGTGCAAAAGTTCGAGGGGTACGTCGTCTCGTCGGAGGAAACTTTAATGTTCGAAAATCTAAAAATAAAAATACTAATCACTAGAGAGATTTCATATTTGTTTGATAAGAACCTAGGATCAATATAAATGAAATAATAATGAGGTATTTGTTCATGTAACCTTTTAAATCAACATAAAATCTTAGTTTGTAAATAGAAGGAGAGTTAAAATATTTTTACCATCGTACTTTTTAAAATTAAGTAGAAATATAAGAGTTTTAAACATAATTATAATTTTACGTGAATTATTTGTACTGAATTTTTTTTTTTTTTTACGACAAAAAAACTTTCGTCATTATTATGATGTCCAATTATACACAAAATCAGGTAATTATTTTTAAAGTACGTGTTTGTAGATCATACAACACTTATATTATATCAATAAAAATACATATACAGAGACCACGTGCTAATAATATTAAATATGAGATAAAACTTTGATTGCTTTAAATTCTTATAAAAAAAAATTCAATTATAAAGTTCAAACATAAAATAAGCGATAAAATTATCTACACAATTACGACGAGGTTGACACGAGAAGTTACAATTATAAAAATTAGAGACGTTAAGAAAAATTTCACAGCTGGTCCAGAATTTTTGTGAATCTAAAAATTTTTAAAAATTCAAATTTCATTAATTAATTCAATTCTAATGTGCTAAAGCTGACTCTTCGATCGACAAATTGTATCTTTTCGCAATATATTTATAGGAAAGTCTAGGATGCAAATGAAAAATATTGAATAAATAAAATATAGAATTTTGAATCAAACTCATAATTTTAGGAAAGTATGAATAATTAATTGTTTTCATATAAAATAATTTTGAAAATTAAAAATTAAAAATTAAAAAATTAAAAATGTCTCTTGTAATGATTGTACTATAATCAAATTGAGAAACATTTTCATAATTCTTAGCAGTAAAAGAATTCCAAACCTAATACAACATGACATGTAACGTATTTGCAAATATATTCGCAAATGATGATAAATTATCGATTAAAGAATTAAGCGAGATATAACTCTAATCTAAAATAGAAATAGATTCAAATATATTTACTCAAATTAACGCGCAACATAACATAATTTACAATTTATTTAATTGAATCGGCTTGACACAATTTACACCTCTAAACAATAATGTATTCTTATTTGGTGATGTATACAAGAAGAAATTGTCGATGTATACCGTTGGAGTAGTTCTTGTGTGCCATTGACACTAGAAGCCCAAAATACTCACATTTGTTGCGTTAACCCAATCCACACCCAAATATGAGCTTCAATTGCATTTTGGAAGCCCTTGCAAGGCCGAAGTGAACTACATTGCCCAAAAGGATTGAGCAAACTCTATGTAATTCTTCTAGACATGATGTCATTTAGGCCGGTACGAAACTATGAAAATAAAGCCAATACATACTAGCATTCTAGTCCGGCCCATTCATCCCAAATTTAACTACATGTTCTTGCAAAAATGACCAACCTACATTTCCAAACCCGAATATCAAAAGAATTAAGAGGAAATAGAAATTTTTATTATTTAAAAATTATCAAAAGTTTTTTGCTAGTAAATTTTTAGCAAATAATTAGGAGTTATTGTATGATGTGGTAATTGATTTATATAAATATAAATATAAATATAATAAACAAATTTATTAGTAATTTAAGATATTATTTTTTCTTTTATTATCAATTGTTTCGATCTCTTCTTGCGAACTCACATCAACCTTAAAGTTTATCACACATATGACAATAAAAAATTTAATTACTTATACTGTTAAATTGTTGTGAACGAAAATTTTGTTTTTGGACATCTTGCTTTAATTGCTAACTAAATATTTATAAAGTTATTTTCTTGACTTACAGCATTGTATGAAATGTCTGAAATATCGCGATATGCTAACTAAAGGTAAACATTTGACAGGGTTTTCAATATGTGTGTGGGAACTTGCGAAAGTTCAAAATGTTTTGACTAATTCTGCACAAATGGTTAGGATTAGTCTTTTTATGAGACCGACTGAAATCAATTGAGTACTTGTGATGGTATTTAGATGGCTTACTCTCAAATGAGGCATTTGGGAATGTCTTAGGCAAATCTACTGTATGAGAATTTAACGTTCCTGATAAGTGATATTGGAATGAGGAATGAGGAATGAGAGCGCTCAAGGAGCATGTCTCTCTATCATTGACGGCTGGACAATCTCCTTAACATGAAAGACAAGTAATCACAAAGTTATGTAAATTACCTATGCTCGGCGACCAGATACGCTCGTATATAGGATGTCTCTGTGGATAAAAAGAGTTTTGGAAGATAAGAATAAGCTAGATTACGAAAATTAGGCAAGATAAAAACATTTTTAGTAACAATTAGGTAAAAGAAAGATGCATTTGTCATATGTTTGTAGGTGCGTACATTACTTGGGAGGGGGAGATTTCATTAGCCCATGAAGATACGCATGATTTCTAGCAATAGTGGCTTGTTACACCAAAAGATGTCGAAATATGTTAGTTGAGGAGTAAATAATTCTAATGGCTTTCTTTCGTTCTATATGTAGAAGTTTATGAGAGTCAAGAAGGTATTGCGTTAACTCCATGCATATAATCGAGGACTACAGTTGTTCCTCTAATGAGACCGAGATAGATCAAAATTAACTAGACATCCACATAGCATTTGAAAGGTTAACCCTAAAAACCACACATATTTCAACTTTGAACTTTTGGTAATATTTTTATTTTTATAATTTTAAAATTTTTCATACACGACTCACAAATTAAAAATTATTAACAGAAAATTTGTAAAATCTTGACGAAAAAGTCAAAGATTATATCCAAAAAATTTATAAAATAATAAAGGATAGATATGGTATAATCTTAAAATATGATCAAATATACATTATAATTCTATTAATTTCAAAATTATTCATACAAATTTTCATTCATTAAAATATTTTATAAGTTTAAATGATTTATTTAATTTTTTATTATAATTATCATAATATTGTTTTAATTATAATTATTTTAAGAGTTGAATATAGTGTATTATTTTTATTCTTTTAAAATTTACAAATTAAATGAACATATTAAAATTTATGTGAATATTTTCTAAAATTTATAAAATTAAAATATATAGTTAAAAATAATGTAGTGTTGTATATGTCATATTCTCAAAAGTAAATGATAGCATGAAGGCATGGCCAGTGAATCCAATGCGTTGGATTTGTACCATCCATGTTTTTGACATGACCCATAAAGGAAAGCTCTATGAAATTTCTTTCCAATTTCTTTGTCCCATCCCATTAATCACATGAAATCTATTATCTGATCCGCGCGGACCATGGACCATGCCTATTGTTTTTGTCAGTTCTATCTTTCAAATCTTTACACAAAACAAACAAAAATTGAAAATAAGGACAAGGCCAATTTGAATCTACAAGTGGTAAAAAATTAAAAAAGTTGAAATAGAATTCAGAAACAAAGAATAAAAAGAATTCTCATGATTTATTCCATTATGTTATTAATGAGACAAATTAATAATATTGCATCACCTCAATCTTTGTTAATTGAATGAAATACGAAAATATATGGGTAAAATTCGAATACTTGTATTATCTATTATTTCAATTTCATAAAAATTAAAGTAAGGCGTTATGGTTAATCTGTCTTATGACTCTTATCGTGCGATGAAATAGATCAAACTGAAAAAAAATGCCGATGAAATTGAGTGAAATTATGCCCTTTTTTTTAAAAGTTGAGGATCAAATTTTTAAAAAAACAATAAATTAGGGAGTAAGTGTAAAATATAGAGAATTAGAGGAGCAGAATTATAAAAAATTGTAAATATTTTTTTGTATAACGTCAAAAACTTCTGTGTGGCGTCGAGCAGTCAGGGGCCCATTTTCGATCAATCAATCTAAACATATCATTTTTAAAAAATAAAATAAACGATATGTCCACATTCATTGATTTCATAAAATTAACACCATATAGGACATTTTTATTTTTTTTTTATTATTACAAAAACAAAAATTTAAATGAATGTTGTTATAAATTTTTATTTATATAAATTAATATAATTATATTATTTTATTATCATATAATTTATATAATTTATTTTATCAAAAGTAATTATATTTATTAATTTTATACATATTTTCTTTTAGTTGACCCGTCACCAAATTTACAACCAAATTTTAATCGCCATTTTCCTTTATTCAAATGAGATCAAATATTCTAAGTACACGAGTCTATAGTCGTGATTCACGTGCATGATGCTCAAAAGTTACGACATTTCCACGTGTCCGTACCTTTGGAGGTCAAAAGTCGCAGGATGAATGGCTTTATGATTGTCCTCGGAAACTCTAGACAATAAAACTAACAGTCTAACCTAACAGGAACTTTAAACCTAACTGTACAACTGCACGAATGTCGATCACACGATAAGATCTCTAATTTTTTTTTTTTTTTTTTTTTAAATTTCAATAAGAGTATTTACGTAATTTGATAGTTTTAAACTTCAAATTTTGCAAAATGTTGAGACAATCTTGTCCTAACATTGTGTTAGGAATCAAATGATAAATACCAAAAATTTATTAATGTTAAGAGAATAATTGATTTTTTTTTTTTTTTTTTTAAACCTTAAGTTGGTTGGACAAGATATTAGCATATAATCATTGTTCTTTCATTAAATTTTTACTTTTAAAATAGAAATATATGTCAAATTATCCATCTCATTAATAAGGTTGTTCTGTTTTAAGTAAAGATATATGTTATATCTTTATTAGGAAAGGAACATGCTGCTTGGCTCCCAATTAAATGGCTTGCTCATGGTCGTATTGGATAATACCAGCTCAGTGGGAGCAATGAATCTAGAGCTTTACTTTGTGAGTAATAATGTCACTCCTTCAACACTTGTGATCTAGGCTGTTATATGTCAACTATTTTAATGGTTGTTACCTCCACGTCAATGAATAGTTATCCATGACCGTTATATCAAAAATTTATAAATAAAGGTTCAGAATTTTTTAATTTTACAGTATTAAATATGCTACAAAAATGCAATGGAATCTTTTTAAAAAATATTTTTCAACATATTTTCTTTTTATTTATTTTTAAATTGTGTGATCTTTCTGGTGACTTGAACTTCAGAGTGTAACGCCTAACCTAACTTTTATTGACAGTGCAAATAATTGAGAGACCAAAATTAAAGGCACTTGTATCCAACGCCAGCCTAAAGTGAGGTGATTAAGTTTCAAAATAATAAGAGTGTACTGTAATAGTTTTCTACTGTTAAAAAAACTAATTTACCAAATAAAATTACAGCAAAAAAAAAAAAAAAAATCGTTCTTAATTTGTTATATTTTCTGCTGATGATATACGATTGTAAATTTGTATTGCTATGTTTTCTATTCCCTTTCGGACTTAACCAATAGTGTGTATGACAATGACTGTCTTTTTTCTTTCTCTTTAAAGTAAAATTTATATCTTTTTCACACGATTCTATCTTTTATGGGTAGTTGTTAGAGTTTGAAAAAGGACTTAAATAAGTTAGCAAAAAATTACAGACCCATAAGCTTTTAGTTTCAAATTAAAAGGCTTAAATTTAGTAATCTCATAATTTATTTGATTTCTTAAGTTAACACCAGATTATTGCACTAAAAGTCTAAAATTGCATTCTAGTCACCCATATTAATTTTTTTTAAATTAAATTTTGGTTCGGTCTTAAACTAATAATAACCTCTTTATTAATCATTTATTTGATACTTGTAATTAAAGTTAGACTCATTATAAAGATAGTATCTCTTTAATTATTTATCTTTTTAAGTTATTGAATGCTCTAATAATTATATTAATATTTTTATATTTGTAAATTAAATTTATAAATAAATATTATTACTCAATAATCAAGTACCTAAAATAGCTTGAGAAAATATCATATCAATATATTTTATCTATGAAGTATATATTTTTACTATCCATAAAATTATATTTTTCAGTTATTGAAAATTTGATCATATTATTGGGTTTTACTTCTTAATGACTTAAAAGATATAATATATGAATATAAGGTTATTATTTACTAAAGATTAAGATTAAAATCAACAATATTTATCTTATTAGATTTTAATTAACAATACACCAATTCAGTATATAACACATACATTAACTTTTTTACTCAAGATCTTTACTTCGATAATCAAGATAAAAGATTTATTCTAGAAATAAAAAAGTTACAATCTTATATCATTAAATGTCAAATTTATAAATAACTAAGAATCATTTTTTATTTATAAAAAAATGTGTGATTTTTATCTGTTTTATTAGCATCTAATTATTTAACACATAAATCAAATATTTTATAAATAAGGGCTAAATAATGTCACATCTCGAATCAAAAACTCAGGCGTGAGAACTGTTGCTTACCTTCATATTTTGACCACGTGAATTAGAATCGAAACACGGGAGTTCGTAAGATTTGATTTATCATTACTTTTGATTTTATAAAACATTTACAATAAATTTCAACTGAAAAATTAAATAATAAAAATATTTTAACTTTACTAAATATTACACAAATATTTAAAATCTAAAAATATTTTTAAAATATTAAATTCATTATTCAAAATATATATAATATTTAGTGTATCTATAGTGGAAGCGAGTTGAATTTACCTTCTATTGGAGATGTAATAGTCCTTAAATCTACTGCTTCGTTTCTCACATCTTTAACCTAAAATAATGAGATGGTGAATGAGCAAACTGGAATATAGTATTTAATGAACTATTACCATGAATAATATACTAGGTTGATTTATCAAAATGCTAAAACAATAAATATAAAATATCATTCATAATTATACATACTTTTAAACAATTTATTTATTCATTTTTAAACATCATTTCATTTACGAGGCCTATATTTTCTCTTATAACTCATTAAGCTGCCAACTTTTCTAAGGTAATAACTTGGTCGAGATACACTCATGATTACCAGTGAGTTTCTTTTGACAAAAATCGTTTAAATTATTAAAATATTTTATATATATGTAAAAAAATTATTTTATTCAAAACATTGTCCTTCTTATTGGCATTAGCTATGAGTAGTAATGTGGTAATATTTGCGACTATCTTTGTATTAATTATCAAATTCATAAATATCATCAATTCTACAATGTGCCCTATATATTACTCAGGTGAGTTCTCACAAGTATAATCATAGGATAATTCAAAGAATAGTGTGCCTTACAGATCATTTAAGTGGCCTCTCACTTGTCTAACTATAGGTTATCTAAAATAATAATGTGTTGTGCATATTACCTAGGTAACCTTTTACGGGTTTAACCACAAGCTACATGAAATAATAATGTGTCCCATACATCACTTAAGTGGCCTTTCACAAGTTTAATCATAGGTTATTTAAAATAATAATGTGTCCTGCATATCACCTAGGTGACTTCTCATTGGTCCAATTATAAATTAATTGAAATCACAGTCCATTGGTCTCATCACTGCGAAATTCATATAAAATAATTAATTAAAATATTTAAGTATTAAGGACTATTTTAATAACAAACAAATATATAATAATAAATCTGCAGGTTACTCGAAAATTATATAATTAAAACATCCCAATAATATTCAAAATATTTTAACAAAATAGTTAAGTAAATTAATTTAATTGTTATCAAACACATTATAATAATAAAATATAGTTGCCTAATAAATTACATAAAGTAATGGGTTCACTTGTGGTTGGAAAAAGGGTTTGCACTTTCTCATTATTTCTCTAATTGATCTAATTTGTATCTAGAGATATTTGTGCCTATACAATACATTTTCATTCATATCATTAACAAATATTTTTATAAATTTATTCACCTATTTCCCATGTATGCATGATACTAGAATGTTTTTATTTAAATACACGTAATTAGAATATCAAACATTAGTCATACTTAATTATCTAAAATCTCTATTATAACTTTATTTCACATAATTTTCTACCTTTTCCCTTATTCATATCAACTATATTACCTAAATCTCTAATTTTAGTGCATCATGACATTAAAGTGTGATCATTTAGCCATTTAACCGATTTCATTAATGAAATTTCATGGCTTTTCTTATTAAAACATTCGCCAATTAAATCTCAAACTCAATATATTCTAACTTATTGTCCAAATATAGCCATCTTGTAATCATTTCTAATTTTATAAAAATTAACCTTTATTTAGTTTATTTTAATTCATAAACAATATAATCTAACTCAAATTATAACTTTTTATCATTGCTATTCACAAATCAAAATTTGGACAGTAAAACCTATTTTATAAATTATGAATAAATTATAAATTAAAGCTTTAAAACGTGTTAGAAAACTTATCACAATTTAGTAATATTCTTGAAAACTTGTTATAGTTGTTGAAATGAAGAAATTTTAAAGAGATTGAGTGAGTAATCTTCGAAAAGAAAAGTGATAGAAAGGAGAGAAATAAAAAAATGAAAGAGGAAGAGAAATAGAGAAAATTTAGAAAGCTTCAGTATATATATAATGGGCAATACAATGATGAAATTATTTTTTTTTAAATATTTGGTTGTTTTGGTGAAATTAGTGTCATGGATTAATACCTATATATTGCAGATTAACACTTTCTCCTTCAATTGTTGATACTTTTATAAATCAAGTCGATACTTTTACTCAAATTTTAAAGTTTTTTGACTTAGAACTTAAGTATTGATATATTTTTTAAAAGTATTGATACTTTTATACAAGTGTTGATACTTTTAGGATAAGTATTGATATTTTAATTCAAAAATTCAATACTTGCAAAATTCCAAAATGTTATAAAAAATTACATTGATAAAATATTTTAATTTAAGGTATCAATACATGCACTTAAGGATTGATATTTTACTTCTCATTATTTTAATTTAAAAAATATCATTCAAATTCACTTATAAATAAAAATGACATTTAATATTATTCAACTCCTTATATTTTCAACTCCAAAATGCTATCTTTATCAAATTAAATTTCAAAAATAAATATCGAGATTTAACGTTGTATTGATTATTTATAAATTTTGTACATACATGCGTCTGAATATGATGAGAAATGACTATATTATTTTTAAGTTTAATGATTGGGATTTATAAATAATATACTCTAAAATTATATGTAAAATAAAATTTTAATTAATTTGGTATAGTAAGATCTTCACTTTCAAAATAAAAAATCATCAATTTCTGCAATTTTAAAATATTTATCCTCTCTATGAAATAAATATGGAAGAAACTTTTCTCTTAGTTTTTATTTCATTGGCATCACTCTATCTGATTTGATATATTTTTTTCCATTACTTTCGCATTTTTGTTTGGATAAATATTTTGAATTTTGACTTGATATCTGGTTAGATATTCAATTTTCCCCTTCTTTTTGCATGGATTTTGGATAAGAACGATAAACATACATGAACTTGTCTTGGACAAATATGTAATTCTGGAGTGATAATCATATTCTATTTAATATATGAAGATTTTCTAGGCTTAATAATGAAAGGGAATCCCAAAGATGGGACATAATAATACATTATGCATACATTTCAATGTTGCAGGAAAGCAAAAATTAGAGTAATATTCATGCAACGCCCATTGTACATGGTTATCCTTCTCATGCATCACTCATCTGCTATATATATAACCCAGTGAAAACAATAAAGAACCCACATCCAGATCCTAAATGTTATTTGAAACAAAACAACAACAACAACAACAAAAAATACTTCCCCACAAAACGAAGATGGTTGGTTTTGAAAAGGCAGCAACTAACGCCATTACCAAACCCTCCTTGCAGTCCCCTGACAGCGCAAAAATTAGTCTTTCCCATGATTCCATCCTCGAACTTGCACAGTAAGTTCGTAATCTTTGCCTTCATCGCTTGTGATATATATATATATATATTTATAGATCAACAACCAATATCTATTTTTCTTATTCATTTTGTTATACTTTTGGATTTAACTCAGCTGTCTATGGTTTCAGCACTTTTACAAATATAATTACGTAATGAAGCTACTAAGAGGGTCTGGCATGTTCATGATCTGATTCAGTCTGATCTCTATTAGAAGTTTCATTGACTATTTTACACCTTCAGTTATTGTTCCTTTCGGATCTAACTGTGCTAATATTGGATTTATTTTTCTTTCTTGGTTTTCGGATAAGTTAGTGTTTTAACTGATAAACATCAAGATAATAGTTGATTTAATCCTAACAGGGGTGATCCAACGGTTTTTGAGCACTATTGGTGGAATCTAGGTGACAAGTGTACGATGGTGATCTCTGGCAGTGACTGGATGAGCTATTTGAGCGATATGGGCAACATTTGCTGGTTTATGGAACAGAAACTAACTGATGCAATCAGAAACCTACATATTGAGGTTGGGAATGCAATATCCAACGACCGGCATATCGTGATCGGTACGGGCTCTACGCAGTTATATCAGGCTGCACTCTACGCTCTCTCTTCTCCTGATGGGACCGAACCCATCAGCGTGGTCTCTGCTGCGCCTTACTACTCGGTGAGCCTAATCCAAGGATAAATTTTGATATTATTGTTATCTTATGATTTGATTTTTGTCATCTCCAGGCATTTCATATATATATTTTTCTTATGTTTGATGAGTTCAATGTAGATCTTGATTAGAAAGGTTTTAAAGCCAAGTCAATTCAACATCAAATAAAACAGTGCTGACTTTACTGAGACGAAGCTGTATCCAGTTGAAGATATGTTTGTTAGTCCCCAAATTAAGCTAGAGCCTCCAGAGTCAATGCCCTTGATATTATGTGCATCATGAGACAGAGGGACAAATATGTTTATTATAAGCCTACAATATTCCATATGTAACGTGTAATGGTTCGTAATATAAATACGGTAACATGGGCATGTCTAATTTGAGGAACCGTGTTGTTGGCCAAACATAAGTAGGTTATCTATTAATAATATGAGTCAAATCTGATCACGATTGGGAGTTAAATATGGCACATTAGGCGCAATAAACAAGAACTGAGATGATTTTATAATTAATGATAGTTTTATAAACTCAAATATTTGCGTTGTTCTTTCTTTAACAAATATTTGTTGCTTGCAGCAATATCCTCCGGAGACAGACTACCTGCGTTCAGGGTTGTACAAATGGGCCGGTGACGCATACAAGTTTGATAAGGATGGACCTTACATAGAAGTCGTGAACTCACCCAACAATCCGGATGGAACTATGAGAGAAGCTGTGATTAATAACCAAGGAGAAGGCAGGCTCATTCACGACCTTGCCTATTATTGGCCTCAGTATACGCCCATTACTCATTTTGCTGCTCATGATATTATGCTTTTCACGCTCTCTAAATGCACTGGTCATGCTGGCTCTCGTATAGGGTGAGCATCTCATAGCTCATGTCACGACAATCTTGAGCGAGATCGAATTGTGGTTGTTAATAATTGAAACTGACGCTTATGCACTTTTTTCTTTTGAAGCTGGGCGCTTGTTAAGGATGCAGAAGTTGCTAGAAAGATGACTAAATTCATAGAATTTAACAGCATAGGTGTATCAAAAGAATCCCAGCTTCGAGCGGCAAACATTCTTGGAATCATTTGCGATAGCTGCCAAGATTTTGGGTCTACGAAATCAGATAGTAACTTCTTTGAATATGCCCAGCATCTCATGGCTAAAAGATGGGAAATGCTGCGAGAAGGGGTTAAACGCAGCGAGGTTTTCAGTCTACCTGAGTACCCAATTGACTTCTGCAACTTCACTGGAGATTTCAATACAACAAATCCAGGTAATAAACCAAGTAATGAAGATTTATAGTACTTTTAAAATTCACCTAATAACTTCGTTTTGGTTTTCTCCTAAAAGCATTTGCATGGTTGGAGTGCAAAGATGGCGTGGACTGTGAGAAGCTTTTTAGAGAACGGAACGTGATAGTAAGAGGCGGGAAACAATTCGGGGCTTATGAAAAGTATGCTAGGGTTAGCATGTTAAGTCGAGATGATACATTTAACCTTTTACTGGAGAGATTATCGGGAATCAAAGGAGGGTTGATTACTAATGGAAATCACATCTGATAATGAATCCAACGAGTCCGATCAAATAAAGATGAAGAAATGTTTTAGTATAATATAGTCACCTTAAATAATCTCTCTGTCGTTTTCCAGTGGTCAGACATGTATGTATGTTTTGCGAACACCTTAATTTTAATATATTGAATTCCACTTGGTAGTTTATGAAATCAATTTATTTTGTTAATTTTTAATTGTATTTGACAATCTGATATTTCTCAATCAACTCAATTGAATATATCTTAATCACATAATTCAGTAATGATCGCATTTCATATCGCTTAACTCTCTACGGGTGATTTATTTTAGAGAAAAATAAAAATGTTCGTTAATTAAAAATCGTCGGATGTAGCAAGTTGCTATGGGCTGCAGACACAGTCCTGACCCATAAGACTTGACAAGGAGCTGAGCGTTTATTAGGAGTCCACACATTTTTATTGGGCTTAACTGGCATTATTAAGTGGACCATTCGTTTGTAAATGGGCTAGAACATAACAAAACAAAACATAACCAGTTGAGCGTCGCCCAGTAATGATCGAGCTAAATGGATTCTGTTATGACAAGTGTCACCTAAACCTTTCAGCAGATTCAGATTTGTCTCTAATTTTACAACCATTCCGTTTCCGGAAAGAATAGAGCAGAAAACAGGAAAGCAAATGTGCTGACGAGCCAACTAAACAATTACAGTTTTCACTTCCTAATATTTTGTAACTCAATGAGTTACCATATGAAAGAAACCAATGAAGTTCTGAAATCTACTTCCCAGGTCGATGCCTGATTTTCTCAAGCTAACCTTTCTCTTCCAAGCATTTGATTACATGGTTCATCACAGGAGTCAATTTACAATAATACTATTTAAAAAAAAAAAAATGTCATGAAAAACGTTGATTTGGGTTTATGAATTTTGATATACAGCAAGTAAAGTATCTATTGACAGTCGACAAATATCTATCTACAGATAAGCAAGTCACTGTAGTTAAACCCCGTGTTTCTATCGAGGATAAAGTATATCATTGGTCTCTAAAATTACAAATTTTATAAAATTCTATGAATATAAACTAGTGGGTTACATTGCATATGTAGGGAACAACCCCAAAGTGAAACCACCACCACTCGTTTAAATCGACCAAAGCGAGCAGCCAAATCCAGTCCACTCTTCACCCTCCCCATTCCATCCAAGACAAAAAGAAAATTGAAAATGGTCTCTCGTTCATTTCTTCACTACCAACTACTTCTCTGCGTTTTTGTTCCGCTCTTGCATATTCCATGGCCAAGAATCCATCTGAATAATTCCTTAGGTACTCTTCCTTCTCTTTTCAGTACTCTCCCTACCTTACCAGTACATAATTATGACTCCCTCTTATTGCTTGTCTTCGTCAAGAAACACTATTTCACCAGAAGCATACCTTCCTAAACATCGCTTTTCATCCTTTACTTATGAAGCTAACTTCTTCAAGAGAGGAAATTATCTTCTCAAGCCAAATTTATCACCACCCAAATCATCTCTTTACAATTTGAGCCTCAAGACCTCAGGACTCACACCTAGTTTTGCAAGTATATCGTCTTTTGCTGAAGCTGGAGGGGAAGAAGAACAAAAAGGAGAACTCCGGGTTCAGGAACATCTTCATAGAAGTGCAAAAGCTGAAGATGACGGTGACTTGCCAGGAATGGCTCAAGCCTTTCATATATCTTCACGCACAGCCTCTGCTATTTCTATATGCATGGCCATAGCTGCTCTCACTCTTCCTTTTTTCATGAAGTCTTTGCATCAAGGGCTGGACATGAAGACCAAACTTTTATCATACGCAACACTATTGTTCGGATTTTACATGGCTTGGAATATTGGAGCCAATGATGTTGCCAATGCCATGGGGACTTCGGTGGGATCAGGAGCTCTGTCACTACGACAAGCGGTTTTGACTGCTGGTGTGCTGGAGTTTTCAGGAGCATTATTGATGGGAACCCATGTTACCAGTACAATGCAGAAGGGAATTCTTGTTGCTAATGTATTTCAGGGAAACGACACTCTGCTTTTTGCTGGTCTGCTCTCTTCTTTAGCCGCAGCCGGTACTTGGTTGCAGGTACATTTTCTGAGCTTCCTATGTTATTTGATCTTGATTGTCATTGGGAGGTCTATGTTTTGAATTTTGAGGTAGTGCATTTATTTGGAAATCTTTTGTTCTTTTTTAAATAAATTTAGTAGAATATGCAAAAATTTCGTTTAGAAGGGTATGTGTTTGTCCATGGACAACTTTCTCTATGGAAAAATTCTGACTTGTTACCAGCATCACCAAAATGTCTGGCTTCACTGAACTAAAACTCTTAGTCAATTGTAAGAGTATGGCTTAATCATTCATTTCTTCTATAGCCTTTTATACTAGTGCCTACATGTGTTTTAAGTTTATTGTACTAATAAGTATTTAACATACGTAATCTTTGCTCTTGCTTCACGGTTTTGGTACAATTGAAAATGCAAGTGTTCGTTTATTTATAATTGTCTAATGCTATCCGTGCTTGAGTGTACAAATATTCGAACAGGAAAGGAATTCTTCGTTTTTATTACCAATCAGCTA
>JAWDEX010000012.1:7858412-7868446 GCA_035221805.1 Trichilia hirta
CAAATCTACGAACACGAAAGGAATTCTTCGTGTTTATTACCAATCAGCTATAGTTAGAAGTCTGAAATAATTTCTCCTAACTTTTATGACTATAGCACAGAGTGTAGTTTTATTCATAGTATGCCTATATGCTACATTCTTGAGTTCTATTATCCAACAATGATATCTTGTATTATCAGGT
Source organism: Trichilia hirta (assembly GCA_035221805.1). Lineage (NCBI taxonomy): Eukaryota > Viridiplantae > Streptophyta > Magnoliopsida > Sapindales > Meliaceae > Trichilia > Trichilia hirta. The sequence goes on from JAWDEX010000012.1 coordinate 7,858,594, forward strand.
TGCATCATATTATGGTTGGCCTGTCTCTACCACACACTGTATAGTAGGATCAATGGTTGGATTTGGTCTTGTTTATGGAGGAGCTAGTGCAGTTTTTTGGAGTTCACTGGCGAGGGTGACTTCTTCATGGGTGATTTCACCGATATTAGGAGCACTGGTGTCGTTTCTTGTCTACAAATGCATTCGTAGGGTATGTGCTTGTACTTTTAGATTTGCCAAAATAAAACTTGCTGCTTGCATTTTTGGAATTGTCTTAGCTTGTGAAACCTTAAAATTTCTCTGCTTGTATGCCTTCACGTGTTCATCATTGTTATTTTATTGCCCTTTTTTTAACTCTTAGAAACTCTTGAGCCATGAGCACGGTATAGTTACTTAGACACCATATGCTTACTCTTTTTGCTATCTACATTAAAAGGACAGAAGTATGATGCATAGAAAAGATGAATTTGATGTACGAACTTTTCTCAATCTGTTTTATATATGAATTACTTGCTGAAGAAAGACTTCCTGTGCTTATCACCCTCTTATTTTTCAGTTTGTTTACAGTGCTACAAATCCTGGACAAGCTGCGGCTGCTGCTGCTCCCATCACTGTTTTTGTGGGTGTAACTGGAATCTCTTTTGCAGCCTTTCCTCTGAGCAAGATCTTTCCTTTGGCTTTAGCCCAAGCTTTAGCATGTGGAACTGTTGGTGCCTTGCTAGTTTACAGAATTATCGATAAACAACTTGGTCATCTCCTCGTCAAATCTACCTCATCAGAACCCGAGTCCAAAGATCCTACTATCCAAAATAAAAGCATTGGAATTTTCTCTGATATTGCAGGTCCCAAAGGTACCCAGCTGGAAATAGTTTATGGTGTTTTTGGGTATATGCAGGTTCTGTCAGCCTGCTTTATGTCATTTGCCCATGGTGGAAATGATGTCTCCAATGCAATAGGTCCATTGGCAGCTGCTTTATCTATTCTTCATGGTGGTGCCAGTGGAGCCGAAATTGTTATTCCAACGGATGTTCTTGCATGGGGAGGTTTCGGAATAGTTGCAGGACTAATGATGTGGGGTTACAGAGTGATAGCAACAATTGGGAAGAAGATAACAGAACTAACACCCACCAGAGGATTTGCAGCCGAGTTTGCTGCAGCTTCTGTGGTTTTATTTGCTTCGAAGTTGGGATTGCCTATCTCAGCAACACACACTTTGGTGGGTGCAGTAATGGGAGTAGGGTTTGCAAGAGGACTAAACAGTGTTAGAGTGGAAACTGTGAAAGAAATTGTGCTTTCCTGGGCTGTTACAATTCCTGTTGGTGCTTCTTTTTCAGTTTTCTATACATGGATCTTGACCAAGCTTTTGTCATTTATGTATTGACAAGAGGTTTAAAAGATTGATTTGAACAATTGATGTATGTGATTAACTAAAGTACTCATTTTTTGCTAATCAAATTCCTGTCTGATTCTGTCTTCTTGAGATGGTGTGGTTGCCTCCTGTGGAAGTCACTTTATACTGGGGAATGAGAGTTGAAAACGCCCAAACTAGTTCCACTAAGAAAGTGAGGAAAATAATTGGTTTCCCTGCTGAACTTGGTTTAAGAGCTTTTAATCGTTCTTCAGATTTATACGTGGAATCCTTGTTGAAGACTTCAATTTTGTGTTGGACGTGAAAAAATATTTGAGGAACTGGAGCTCGCTGAAAATTTCAGTATTTTACATTTGGAATTTTGATGAATATTTATTACTTTCCTTAAAGAAAAGTTGTGAGCTTCCTGGCTGGATTAGAAGAACCGGCCAAAGCATTCTGCAAGCCAGAGACATGGAATCATGGAAGACAGGTAGTTGTTCATCTTTTTCTTTTGAGAAAGAACAGGAGAAACCGGGAAAATTCTTAAACCGGACAACTTGTGTGCTATTGTTTGTGCCTCATTCCGTACCATGTTAAGGCACAATCTGATAGAATGACACACGCAAGCATTCAGTTGTTGCTGCAATGACCTAGAAATGCACCAAATGCAGGGTGTGTACAGAATTTCTTTTCTTTTCTCTTCTTTTTATATTTTATTTTGAATAATTAGAAAATTCTTAGGTTGAACATATACCATGTTAAAATAATAAATTATTTTATTAACTTAATATTAAATTAAATATAAAGTACGTCTTTATATATAAGCTATCAGTAGAAATCTAAATTAATATTAGTCTTAGTTAAATAAGAAATAAACCTATAATAATAACAATCCTACTTAAATAAGAAATTTAATCAATATCAATAATATTTCTCCAAGAACAAATATATTCAATGAAGATTTTCTTATTATAATTTCGACAATCCCCTCAAACTCAAATGATGCAGAAAAGCAAACTTGAGTTTGTAAATTGAGAATTCTTATTATAATTTCAAAATTTGAAGCCATCCCACGTCAACGCAGTGAAATAATATCAAATGCTAGTCCAAACAATTAATTTTTACATCACCATCTCAATAAATTGGGGCAAGAAACCTGTTTGATTCTCCATTTGAAAGCTGTTTGATTCATGGTTTCAATATTTGAAACCATCTCAAAGGAAGATTCCGGAATGATTTCATTGAGCAAATTACAAACAGACGGCAAACTGAATGGGATTAAAGGCAACTTCTCTCAAGACTATTATTATACGATGAGTCGTCTTACCCAGAAATGCCATAATTAGAATTATAGCAACAAAATATTAAATTCCATTTATTTTAGTCGTAATTTTGTATTGTAAGTCTCTGAAGGAGCCAACATCTATCCATATGTCAACAATTCTACTGCCTTGCAGAACAATGTACCAAAATATATAGGCGATAGCCGTAAAAATTTAAATTCATGGAGAAATTTCTTTCAGAGGTTAAACTGGGTTCCCACCCGAATGCCTGGAACATCTTTCCATTTGGGAGGGGTGGTACAAAAGTCTTTCTTCTTTTCAACTCCTTTTTTCTTCGCCCGGCCCGGCCTCCTTTCCCTGGAGATATAGAATTCTTTTGCAGAACGAATAGATTCGTCCTTATTGTCTCCACGCATCTCCCAAGTTATCCTTGCTTCTGACATATCTACTTCATCTTCGGCAGGCCCTTTGACTCTGAATTTCTTCATGTGTTTACGCTTCAGTTTCTGTGCTGTAGTGGATGGAATCATGTAATATTTCTGACGAGGAAACAGGTTCTCTTCTGGCCATAAAAAAGAATAGAGAGGGTTTTTGAAAACTTCAGGCCGAGCAACGCACGTCCCAGGATATTTCAACTGAGACACAGAAACTGCATTTTGGTACAGCTCCAATCGCCCTACTGCATGAGCTACCTGTGCAGATATATCTCTTGATGCATCAACTGAGACGCAGGACATCCTTTTGGCTTTTTGTTTCTCATATCCGGCTGTCCTTACTTAGCTTCCACAGAAAGCAGTGATGAAACCAATGCCTAACACAAACACCAGTGAAGAAATATCTCCGCTTTTCTTATCTTCCATGATTTAACCAATGGTAGCCTGCAACAAAAATAGGAATACGCTGGTATGTTTTACAAGATGGCAGGCATTCTAGTCCTATGCCAGCTTTTTGAGAACATCCTAGTGCGAATTTCATACTCCCATAGTCCGGAAATGATTTGATGTTCCAGCTTCTTCAGCCTTCCACTAATCCAGTTATTGTGAATAAGAAGACAACCCTTCTTCGCACAGGCTTTTCTCACATTCGTTTTCTGCCACAAGCCTGACTATGCACCATTTGGGAAGAGGTTTCTATCTAAAAAGTGAATGGTCAAGTTGGTTTCAGGTTCCACACATCTGTTCTCACCAAAACGGTTGGATCCACCCTTCGCGCATAAAGTATCATAAAAGCTAGGTTGCTCGGATAGACCAGATATTGCTCCAATTTCTCAATGGCAGCAATAGTTGAATTATCTGCACGAGCAAAGTAGGAGCCAGAGTTCAAGCGCCTAGGTAAGTTTATAGCTCTGTAGAAAGAACAGCAGCATGGAGAAATTAATGATTATTTATATATTTTCCAATCCAAAAGTTTGATTGGTTTATATAATTTGATCAATATATTCTCATATTTATGAGGGAGACACATAAAGTGTGTGTTATTCAGCCATTACAGATCAATGACATGACCTTTTATCACCTAACACAAAAAGAAGTAAAGAAAAGAACCAAGAATTAATCATTCAATCCTTTCACTGTCTATATATAAGCCATACTTTAAAATCATGCGAACAATGGGTAGTTCTGTTAATTGTGGCAAATGTGGGTAAATCACCTGTTACTTTGTATTCATCAGACTGCGCGGCAAGAAACAGATGGCACAAAGGTGTAAAGAAATGGCAATGGATTTCTAAACCAATACAAATCCCCATTGCTAAAAAGTACATTGTATCCCAACTTCAGTATCTGCAGAACCATTCTGGACTTGCTTTGGTAACCCTCTGAAAGCATTTTGTTCCACAGTGGCAATCATTAAAGCTGATGTTACTTGGAGCTGATGGATCATTGAAAACAGGCAGGCCGTAGCGCAAAATAGAATCAGATGAAGTGCAGGTGAACATCTCCCGAAGGATTTTGGTGGAATATACGCAACAAACAAACATGAGTAATTTTTAAGTTCAATTTTCCAATAGTATTGTACAATACAGAGCTCAAAGAAACACTGAAAACCATATTGTTCATGATATTAGTCATCAGTAGATTTCAGTGACACTCAGAATTATACAAGATATGGAGAATGTTCTAAATTTAAACCAGCTTGAGATGTTTAAGACCTTCCTACAAGGTAAACAACTGGTCCGTGGAAAAGCCAAAATGGATCCTTGTAGTTTTGCACAAGTGTCCTATCTTCTTATTTTGCTTATGATGGCCCACGCATTTGGTTGCAGATAATGTGTTTTTTGTCACTGACAATAACCAAAAAAGTCATTTGATATAGTAAAAGAAAGTAGAAGTGCGAGGAAAAGATACCTGCAAGTTGGAACTGATAGGTTTCATAATCTAGAGCACAAACCACGAAATTTGTAACCCAGAAGTGGCGTAGTCTGCATACCCGACTCATTAGCACGTCCCTGTGACTATATCCAGCAACTGCAAGCACAACCGCCTTATTCTTGTATGCAATAACTGAAAGTAGTGACTAAAAGGAAAATGCAGGGGTCCGAAGGCGTTTCACTGATATGTGAGAGAGCAACGTAATCTTCTGTTTAATGATTAAATACGATAAGCACGTGTCATTAGTTTCTTTAACCTCCCATTATTTTTCCCATCAAGGAGCTCAGCTTCACATATATAGCAGGATAAACAATTTCTTCTGTTGTATTAACAAAAAAATATTGCCTATCACAGTTAACAGTTTTGTCACTCCATAGCAATTAACATCAAGGGAGAAAGATGATCTGTAGAGTGACCCAAGGTGGGAATTACCAATGGACTCCCAGATTCTACTTTGCGCATCTGAAACTTGGGACCCTCTGCTGGACAGATTAGATAAATTCTCAGGATCACTCCAAGAGAAGCTTGAGATGGTCCAGCTGGCATCAAATACAAATCTAAATCCACATGACATGGCCTCGCTAATTATCCAAGGGTTATGAATCGCTTTCCCACAGAAGAAAGGAGGAAGGACTCCATTATGTAAAGGTAGCTTCCTACTGTTCCATGCCATGAGCATTCTACCCGCACAAAGATTCCCCCAATGATTGATTGCCTATGTCCTGAAACTGATGAAATGAACAACGACGTCAATTAAATTCTCACCAACAGGGCATCAATTTTCAAGTGGATTAAATTGCTTCATACCTCGGTTGTAACCCATTTCCCGTCTTCTCCCGGCCAATACTTCCCATCATCGCTCAAGTAGAATGGAAAGTCGGAAAACCTTTTGTGAGGAAGCGACAAGGAGCCAATCAAGTTCTATTTTTTAAGCATAATTCACTCTGGAAATGAAGTCAGGCAGAAGCATGGTTTCTGAATCAAACGAGAAGATATATCTGATGTAAATGCCTGGCTCTTGCTGCCATAGAGTGGAAGAATGGAGTGCCAAGGAACCTAAAAACATCCAAGCACAGAGTAGAAGGTTAATTTGTCTATTGACTTTCCTTGTGAATTGAACAATACATTATTTAATATATTTTTGTGAATGCGTAGACAAGAATCAAAATTTTACCATCTGGATAACCTATAACGTTGGGCATTAACCAATTTAACATCTTGAATTTCTACTCATATGACAACTCTTTCTCCAACTGGTCAAAAAGAATTCCGAATAACAATCATTCTGAAATTATGGATACTTTCAATTGGAAATACTAAGTATATCTAGAAATGATAACCAAATCAAACTCCTCGGACCAACCACTAAGAAACTGGAAAGAGAGAAAAAAAATAAAAATAAAACCACCTGGATATTGAATACGTACGCGAAATCGATATTGGGTTCAACCAGAAGTCGGGAACCAAAGTTTTCAGCAAAATCAGCTACAGAAGGCTCTTGGTTGAACAGAACAACAATTATTTCAGGTGACAAAGCAAGCCATGACCGAATGGCTAGACTCTGCTTGGATCCGAGAGAACCGGTAGAAGGGCCAGGCGCAGTAAATACTGCAATTCGTGGACTCTTGCCATTAAATATTTCGTCACTGATTTGATCCTTGTCAAAGGTTGGTAATCTCTGAGTAGCATAAATGGAGAAACCAATTAATGTGAACCTAGATAACCATATTGACAATAAACTCAGTTGCAGCACCTGCAAATCCAAAAACAGCAGCTGCATTACGTCAGAGAAGATTCACAAGAGAGAAAAAGGAAAAAAAATCAGAAATAACCTTCAGTTTCATTGTTGTGATGTGAATAAGAAATGAAATGAAGATGGGTGAGTTTTCGTAAAATGAGAATAGAAAGAGAGGCAGTGGAACGTTTCCTGAATAATAAGCAAAAATGGAAGGGTAGATAACACACTAGGGCGCCACTACCGTTGGCTTGTTGGCACCAACGAGACGGGCAAGTTCGTTACAAACGCGAGCTTTTGCGTCAAAGACGCGTCAGCTTTCATTGACTCAACCACCGTAATTGTACTATACTACCTTTATAAGATGTAGCATACAAAAAATTATTATCATAAATTCAAATATTTGTTGTGTAGCATGTAGAAAATTATATTTATCACAACTTCAATTGCAAAATCATATTGTTTTTGGGAAATAAGGGTATTAAATTACTTTATATTAAAATAATAAATGCTAAATTTGATGTCATACTGAAATTCATAATATACTCAATATAGTAAGCCACATATGTGAGAATTGTTGCCGGTATTTAGGAGATTTTTAGCTTCATATTTTATTTTATTTTACCCAAAGTTTACAAGGGTTTGGGTTTACTTGTAGCATTTATATACACATTAGAATTAATCTGTATTCCAATTGATCATTCTGAATTTGTGACTTATACTTTTGCTTGCAACGGTTTGCCAGTCAAACGATATTTAAGCAATATGTTGACGAGAATGACAAGTAACTTCGTATCTAAATCCATTAAATTTGGTTGAAATATCACTTATTTATCATTTTAAAATTTTAACAATAATTGTAAATCATCATGAATTCATATATAGAAAATCCATAGAAATTGCTAGGATACTCGTTTGATTCCGTTAATACCCAAAACTCGTGACCAATTGTTATACTGATCATTCATCAATATTCAATTGCATTTGGAAATAACAAGTACGAAAGGCACTAAAAATTTCTAGATCACGTCATCTGTAAGCATAACTGGCCAGTTCGCACAGAAACTGCGGATATGAAATTGAAATCTATAAGGGGAAACGGTTCAAATCAAAACTGAGATAGAAATTTCTTAGAACTGGAGAAGTATTCGCATAGGGATACAGGCATCAACATCATAGATTGCAAAGACAGAAAGACAGACATACAAGATACATACTACCTCAAATCAGACGCTATTCTTGGAATTAAATTGCACATGACCCGGGGAACATTGACAGACTGAACCTTCCGTGATCTTACTACATTACTTGGCTGCCAATGTCATTGCTAAACAAATGTCTCATAAACAAACTCTCCAGTTTTGAGGTACATCAAACTTTCAAGCATATCCTACTGGAATTCATTCCTTGTGCTTCAAAATTTGGATCAACCCAAGAGATAGATCTCTTTAATCATCTCTGCCTCCGTACAGGTGATCTGGATCTTGACCTCCTGCCCCTGCCAAAAATTGTTGTGAAGTTAATTAACCAATCAACATTGCAAGTCCAGAACAAACATTTAGCATTCTGTCACTTTCACCTGAGCTTACTATAATGATGGTTGTTCTTGTCTTATAAACATTAACACAATCTTAATCTTATGACTGCAGGGCAACATACCTTGTTGTTTCAAGAGAAGAATAGGGAGAATGCCTGCGCTCAGAATGCTTGCTATGTGGTGACCGCGTAACTTGTCTAGAAATGAAAACATCCATCATACTGATATGGTGAGTTAAACATATATAATTCATGGGAGATGTTTAGCCTTGTAAACAGTCAAAACTAAAAACCCAACCTGCCATCACCTCACCCTCCACTTTTTATAAATTTTCATCAAAGGTAACCAAGCATAATCTAAAAGACAGAAACAGCATATCCATACACAGGACTGTTGAGGTTTGTGTATCAAGTGATAAAATGCTAAACTTTGTCTTCTTAGTGCCAATGTTCTACATTAGTATTAAATTTACCCAACTGAAGAAGATAGTATGCATGCTCAGGGAAAATATCCATTCAAAATGGCAACCTTGTGCTGATAACATGCGTTTAGAAGGAGTCTTATACTATGCCACAAGAAACTTGACTCAAATTTTCGACTAAGAAATTGAAAGAATGGAGAGAGAGAGAGAATTAATTGAATCAAACTTCTATGACTGACCACAAAAGAATCTATGGACAAAAATAGATCATCTGGAGCTGCTGTCATTTAAATTAAACACCAGCTCGCTTGGGGGACATAATGGACATGTAAGGATGGAGCTAGATCATCACGACTAAGCAACTCAAGATTTTGGACAACTGCCCCACAATATTAAAGTAGCCTATTCTTTTGACATTAAGTGAAATTAATCGAACTTAATTAATGACCTTACCTTGAATTTATATTGGCATGGCATCAGCCCATATAAAAAATCAATAAATGTAATTTAAATCACAATGGGCCAGTTCAATTTTCAGGAGAAGCCAAAACACCGCAAATTTTTATTTCAGAGATCCTTAAAATAAGGAACATGAAAACATGAATAGAAGTAATTAACTGATTAATAGTCACCTTGTCTTAGATCTCACAGGAGATGGTGATGCATTGCATTTTCTTGAGTACCGCTTCCTGCAGTGCATAACAGAGAATGAGTTTTTCTTTTGGTTGAAAGGAAATGAAATGTTGCACAAAATTGTGGGACCACAAGGAAAAATAGATAGAAGATCTGAATATAAACCTTTTAGAATCATCTGATGATTCATCACTTGAATCATTCACATGAATAATTGAGTCATCTTTGCTGTTTCTACCCCTATTGCTAATTGACGAGGAACGCCTTCTCTTATGCCTGTCCGAGTCACTAGTAAGTTTATGTCTTGATGTATTGTCCTCCTTTGACTGTTCTCTCTTTCTATCAACACCTTCTTTGGTACTAGCTCTATGGTGTCTCTCTGCATCTCTTCCATCCTCCTTAACCTCATCGGGGGATCTTTTTCTTGACTTGGATTCCTTTGCTTTTTCCTCAGGCTTAGCTCCTCCATCTCTCATTCTATCTCGAGAACGACGCTGATCATCTAGCTTTTCCTTTCTTGAATGTCTCTCATCATGTCTCCTATG
>JAWDEX010000012.1:7883311-7900730 GCA_035221805.1 Trichilia hirta
CTTGTTGAGTTATAACTGAGACCTTTGTTGATTTATAGCCGAAACTTTTTTTGATGGGAGAAATCTCAAGTTCCACATTACGTCTAAGACATTTCTTGCTGAAAGAGATCTTGAAATTTTCCTTCATACCTGAGATCTTTGTCAACTATGAAGGTCTCAAGGTTCCACACTTTACTCGAAATCTTTAGTAATTTAGAAAGTCTTAGATTTTCACATCACACCCGAGATCTTTGATAACTTGGGAGGTCTCGAGATTTCATATCATACCTTAAACCTTTACTGGTGAGAAAGGCCTTGGGTATTGTGTTACACCTAAGGCCCATTAGGCCTTTGACTTGGGTAGGGGTTCTTTAAAGCCTTTGATATTTTACTGAACAACTAGATTTTTTTAAGTATTATTAATATTACTATAGATTATTTCTCGTTTAACTAGGATTACTATTATTTCTTGATTAATTAGGATTCCCATTATTTTCTTATTTAACTAGGATTAGGATTATTAAGAAGCTTATATAAAGGCATACTTTGTACTTAATTTAACAATGAAGTCAATAAAACAAGTTATTATTATTTTGCACATATTATTAGACCAGGTCTGAGAGTTGAGTTCCAACTTAGGTTAAAATAATTGCATTTATGCAATGATGTGCCATTTTTAGAGCGATTACTTATCATAGTCTATTAATTTTATTTTTTCCTTCTATCAAGTTAGGAAAGATTTTTTTATTATTTTTTTATTAATTTTTATCTTTTCCTGTCTACTAGGAACAAAATTTTTTCACTATCATCACCAATCAAACTTCAAAAACTCTTTAAGCAACATCTTGACTTGCTCTAGTGTCACAAACAACAACACAATAAACAAACCCTGCCTTGCCGATGAGGTGATATATTACAGAGTCGAGATGCAGTTGAAAAAGGCAATGCCTCCTCCACCACTTCTAAGGCATTGATGCATCTGTAGTCTCCACTATCCATACAGCTACAGATGCCCTCTCATCTACCCTCACCACTTCTGTCAACAATGAATAGCTAGCAATGGCCAAATTTTCATCTACGACTAAAACCTCTCCCCCTCCGTTACCCTTCAAACTCATCTCAAAGACATAGACATCCCCATCCCCATCCCCATCCCCATCCCCATCCCCATCATTAGAATCTCCTTTTACATAGCCATAATTTGTGAAACAATCTCTTGGCTTCTAATTTATGGTACCACTTCCTATAAATACCTAAAATCATCCATCGATAAAGCTTCCAAGAAGATCAAATGAGGCAAATTGAAAACCCAATAAAAATCCTGATGATGAAGTCCAAAACCAATAAGATTGCCAGCATTGAGACCAATCTCAAGGAATCTTGTTGAGATTTATTGTTATTCAAGCTTAGATATAGAGCCCGTTGTGGCATTGGTTCTGTTTGTCATCTTCAAGACGTTGAATTCTTTGTTTGAAGGGAAATTTATGGCTAAATTGCCATTTAAGCTGGTGTGGATTGTGATGAAGATGAGTCATGGAGGGTTACAAAGGGATGATGTGTTTGTTCGATAGCACTTTTGTACTTCTTGTTGCTCCTTGAGACATAAATCTTGGTAGCATTTTGAACAAAGATTCATCGTCACCAGACTTTTGAAGAATCCATAGTTGTTCACACATAGATGGAGCCCGTCTTGTGCTTAAAATCAGTGCTCCTCTGCCATACGATAGAAATGACTTCACATTTTTTTTCAGCAAACCAATCACTTAATCTTTTACAAGGAATGGAATACGAGAAGAGAGAAGAAATCCATAACACCTCCATAACAACATTTCTTGACATACTGTCTGGAAATTTTGCCTATCAATACTTCAAATAGGTGGTCAACGTGCACGTGATCAAGAACACAACTGGGGCCCTCAGCTTTAAAGGTATGGATAATGGCAATTTTTGAAGATTTTGATCACATTCTTATACATCAACATCCTCAATACAACAGAGACAGAACTCCATGCATTTGTAAGACCATTATCAGCAATTGCAAGTTTTGCTGCAGCAATAGCTGCCGCAAAAATTGAAGCAATAACAGCAAATTGTGCAGTCCATAAATCCTGGTTGCTGGATATGATCCATTTTTTGAAGAACAAAGTTGCCACAATAGAGAGTTTGAAAAGTTACTCCCGACATGCTCCTACAAGCAAATGGAAGCAGCTTGCCAATGACCGGGAAGTAGGACCTACAACCTCAACCAAGCCTATTGCAAATCAAGTCAGTCAACCGTCATTAGGAAAATACCAAAACCTTCAAGCCTTGTTTAGCCTCAATGGGCGAAATTATTTGGATTAGTCCCAACTTACGAAGATTTTCTTGAAAGAAAAAGAGAAGTTGATTCATTTGATAGGATCTACACAAGGTTTACTATTCTAGATGTTTTCTTAAGCTCTTCTTCGATAATTCTCCGACTTTCAAAACTCAAGTTTCCTTCCTATCTTAAGCTTAAGGGGGAGTATTGAAATTATAATTTGACTTCTCAACTACAAACTCAAGCTTGCTTTCTGTCTTGAGTATGAGGGAGAGTGTTGGAAATATAATAAGAAAGTCTAATTATAATAGGAAAGTCTTATTAGTGTTATTGACTAGATTTTCTATTTAAGTATTAATATTACTATAGGTTCCTTCTTGTTGAATAGGAATTACTATTATTTCTTGTTTAATTAGGATTTCTATTATTTTCTTATTTAACTAATATATAGGTATGCTTTGTACTTAATTCAACAATGAAGTCAATAAAACAAGTTTAGTTTATCATTTTTCACAATAAACAAACCAAGAAAGCATAAAAAGAACTGATGTAAATTATGAGGATCAAACCATGTCAGACACACTGTTGAAGTTCATAAAATGTTTACCTTGTGATACAAACTGGCCACTAGGGATGAGATCCATCAACTGGAAGACTTTTTCACTTGCCCCAACAGATTGCATCAGATTTGATACATTATCTCCAACCCACCATGTTGAATATATCAGCCATTCACTGTATAATATAAACTTTGTAAGTTGCTCTGCTGTTATATTACCCGTCATAATAGACATTCCTCCAATCAATACAGCGATAACCTATAAAATAAATATGATAACAAAAGCATAAGTCAAACCCAGAATTTTCATTTGACATAAAGTAAAGCATCAAGCTTTGACAAAAGATACATCAATTTGAATTTGGAAATGGTCAAGATAATTTAGTCACCTATGGTTTAATATTGCTGTCAGAAATGCATGCAATCATACCTTTTTAAAACCCTAAGTAAACATGGACTTAACATGAACTAAGTTCAGTGCCAATTATATTTAACTTCCTCACATGCAATTATACAGAGTCAGTCTAGTTCATAACCTGTGATAATGCAGTAAGAAATCACAACAATATTTCATTAAATAATATTAGAATCATAGGGGAGGTACAGTATTTTTCAAGGGTTGTTTTAATTAGTATAAATAATGTCACGCATTGTCTCATAAGGCAAGACAGAGATACCAGCATGACAACGGTTATTCATGACTGCATAATACTAACTCACAGTATGCGTGAAACAGAAGAAAGAAACATGATATGTTGTATGACTGAGAATCAAGTTAGCATGCATTTAATCAAACTGAAAATTGGTAAGGGACAGACAAGAAGGGGTAGGTCAAGCTGAAGGCCAAAGCACACACAACAAAGGGATTGAACAGGCTTCATAAGCCAAGCCCAGAAGACAACTTGAAGGTGCTAAGATTAACAACAGATAAGGTGACATTTAGATGAACCGACAATTTGAAGGGAATCATCTTTCTTTGGGTGATCTTGAACTAGTTTACACTTTAGAACACTATTTTCCAACTAATAGAATAATGGATTAATCCTAAAAGCAGTTAATTAAATCAATTAAACAGATATTCATGGATCACAATGAATAGAGAAAAACCATAACACAACAGTTGAGTCCGTATCATTAGGACAATGCTTGAAATGCCAGAAATATATCTTACAGTTATATAATAAAGCCAAAAGCCAAAATCATATTGTTGCAAGAGGCATTTATAATCGAGTATCTTCCAGAAAACTTTCATTTAAATGTTAATAAATATTCGGACACACTTTTAAACAGAGAACATCATGTGATCTCAAAGCTAATCAAAAAGATAAACCTGAGTTGAGTGATAAAGCATATTGAAGCTCAGGTTCCAGAATCCATATGCAGCACTTTGTCGCAAGCTTATATCAGCCAATTTCTCCAGCCAGTGCTTGTACCTATCAACCATAGATGGAAACATCTCTATGTCAGAACCACTTATAACACACGCATGTACCTGTTGATATATGCTTTCTTTCTGTCAAATATTTTGTATTGGAAAAAGTAAAAAGTGCAGGCACCAAAATTATTTATAAAAGATGCAGCATGCGAGAGTGCATTGCATTACCTTGTAAGTTCCTGCTTTTCTGTTCCATAGACACGAACAGTTCTCATCAATGAGAATGTCTCTTGTGCCACCTACACTCATATATACATTCGCATCATTTACTGGGAAAAAAAATATTCAAGAAAGAAAATCTCTCAAGCAATTATAGATCATGTATCTTGATATACTTCATTGGCAGAAGCAGTGATCTCCTGGACTAACTTTGCTGCTTTCTTCTGGTACCTACACAAAGGACATGGTTGAACAGGTCATCAACGGTGCTCCAAGGGTAAATACATGAATTGAAAAGTGAAGATGCTACAATTCACCTAAATACTTCAAATATTAAAAGGAAATGTGCACAAAGCTGAAAATATCAATGCATTATTTGTCGAATAAAAAAGCCACTCTTTTGCTGAATGTAAGAAGTTCGAATAACTTTATCATATCTATTTTCAAAAAATATTTCTTCCTTATAATCTAGCTACATTAACGTTATTACTTAGATAAAGCCTATCACTTTTTTTTTCCTTTTAAAGACAAAAATATTCTTTTTAGTGGGCTATCTCTCTCTACCTCACATTCATTATCAAGATTTTCAAGCAAGGCATTGTTCATAAATTTTTGAGATAAATCTCTTTCACTTTATTTTAGTTTAGATTTATTATTTTTGTCTTGCAAATTGAAAATATATATTGACTTTTTAGATAATAACATAAACTATAACAAAATTCACATTATCATGTTTTTGTCTATGCTTGTGAGTAAAATTTATTTTATTTATAGTTTTTTCAAGAAGTTTTGTTATTTATTTAGCATTCAAAATTTATAAGGATACAAAATTATAAGGCTGTATTGAATTTCAGACTCTTTTAATCGGAAAAACAGACAAATTATTACTCATATTCAAATGTCATATAGAAAAAACAAGCATCTTATTCAAATCTACTAAAATTTCAGACTAACACTGATTTCAGTCCAAAAAACAAATGCTATCTTCCGATTCTCATTTCAACCACAGTCATTTTATAGTCATAAATCAAGATGGTGAGCTCAAATTTTAAAATAGGAAACAATGAAGAGTTTGTATGTAATCTTACAAGCCATATATCAACATTATTCCTGCTAAAGTTGAGCATATCATCAATGTACATAATCCAAGTGGCCATGACAAAACTAGCAAGTAGATCAACGATCCCGTCCCCTGAAAATAAAATAATAATAATGCAAATTATACACTTTTTAAAGCAGTCTTAGAACCATAATTATTTGATCAAAATGAAGACCTGAAGAACATTGCGTAATATCAAATTAAGATCGTTTCCAATAACCCGTGACACTTGCTGACAATCTGATCCAAGCCTACTCGTCAAATCACCAACTGTCTCAGAGTCGAAAAAGGATATATCCTACAACAGATTTACCAATAAGGTAAGTTAATACGTAAACATCAATATTCCAAAAGTATTCCAATAGGCATGGCTTGGTTTAACATGCAAATGGCCAACATTTTTCAAAATTCAAATTTTTACTGATTGGAACCTGAAGAAGAAGAGCAGAATATAATGTTTCCCTCATTCGCTTTACCTGTTAAAAATTACAGGAATAAAGTCAGCATTGAAGTCATATTCTACCGACCACACAAACAAAACAAATATAAACATGAAAATGAAATTGCTCAATAGACTCACAAGAATCATATTTGCAACGCCAAAACAGCAACCTCGTAAACCACTGAAGTTCAAATAAACAGAACATGTAATCAGCAGTTCTTTCATGCTGTTCAATGAGATGACTCAAATTTCAAATATATAATGTGAAAAGTCCATATAAAGTATAAGTTCAAAACAGAGAACAAAAGCTACTATGATATAGCTCCATGTATTTTACTATTGTGCTTATTTGCAATAAGATAATTTGTAAATGACACAACAATTACATGAAAAAGAATAAGAGTTATTTTTTTTACATATTAAGCAACAAAAAAAGATTTTATACAATAATAGAGTAAACACGGATACATCAGAGTGATTGCATGAGTCCTCTGACATAGAAAGGGGGTCATGTCATAGCCTGTGTAGTAAAGAAGAAAGGAGATATGACCATACAAGATTTTAACCTGCATATTCCTGAAGTAACACACAGCAGAATTAGCAGACGAACATTACGGTGGAACACTGCAATTTGACCACTTTGTGCGGTGAAGATTGATGCTGTCAAAAAATGTGGTATGGATATCTCAGAAAGCTGCATCAAATATGCAAAGCAGTTAGTAAATGCAATAATACTATCACGCATTCAAACTTGATAAGAGCTACGTGAAGTGCTTATAGGCACCTTCACCTTCACTAAACAACCTTTGTGCTTAAAAACAATCTCTCCAAGACTTCCAAACACATGGTACATCCCTTTCCAGATGTCATGCGTCTCACCTCGTTACTTACATTTGCTTACAACTATGAGACATCGCCTATTGTCAATAAATTTATCACTTATGCAACGAAATTAAAAAATATTTATATCTATACTCACCGCCGCGACAATTAAGGCAGAAAAAGCAGCCAATATAACCCAACGATCCTTAGCAACCAACTGCCACATTTTAGTAAGCGCCCGCCATACAGTCACCGGTTTCGCCATAATTTTAACTTCGAAGTCATCATCGAAGCTCCACCAGCTTCCTCCAGGAAATATTGACTGAATGAAATGAATCCATCTCCTAATCTTCTCATTGAGCTCAACATTGGCTTCTCCATGAATGTGTTCTAGGTCGTTGCTCTGTATGGACAATCCGTTAATTGAAGAAGATTTTAGAGGAGAGAAGTGATAGAGTCGCTTAGTGTTGGAAAAATAGTTTGAGAGAAAAAAGCGGAGTTTGTCATTTTTGTTGAATCGGAGACTATTGTGGTGAATGCGAGGGGTGTGTTTGTGGTGTAATGAAGTGAATACGCGAGATATTCCGTTGCAAAGAGGTATGGCCATGGGAACAGATGGCTAGCAGCTATCTCTTCGGCAGCAGGCAAAATTAAGAGAAATATTCCCAAAAGAGGGGGGCCCGAAGAGGCGCAATGTGTGGCGTATGGACAGGCGTATGCACACGTGATAGAGTAGCATTTCTCCACATTGCATTGGCGATTGTTAAGTGAACTCTGTCGTTGCGTTCAATTTGTATTCGGATACAAATTTGTTAATACCGAACGGTATCGTTTTAGCTTTGGTATAATGCAGGGGAAGGGACGTGTTTGACTGACGTAATCAAGCCACTGCTTCCGTTAGTTCCGTAAGACCGCTCAAGTACTTGTTGTGCAGCCACGGTTTCCAAATACGACTCTCCTCTACATAGCGCCACGTTCACAATCTTTCAGACAACTTTACCCTCGTCGTTTTAACCACGTTTCAGTCATTTCAAGCAACTGCGAGGACACTTTAGTCCTTGTAAGTCACCAACTACTCCTAAATATCTCTTCTCAGCAGCAGCCTACTCCATATCTCGCCCCGCATCGTTCTGTGTCACTTGACTGTTATTATGGCCGTAGTTCTTGGGAATTTAGCTTTATTACTGGACGTGGCATCGTCTCGGACAGTAATAACTGACCGCAAGTCTCGTCCGGTGGTGGCCGACGTCGTTTTGAATTTACCAAAGAGAGATCTTCACGTGAACTATTCTGCTTTAATCAACAAGAGCTTGGACTCTGAAGTGGACAATCGGAATCACCGGTTGGTGACACGTGGGAAAGCAAATTCAAAGGTGAAAGCAGTGGATTTTGATGAAGGGTCGAGTGACGAAGAGAATGGGAATGGTGATGAGGGGGAGGAGTATGATTGGGAGAAAGAGATGAGGAGGAGAATGAAGGAGATTGAAGAGATGAGAGAGTTGGAGAAGAAAGCTGAGGAATTGCAGAGTAAAGCCGAGGATGATAGTGAAAATGAAGTTAAAGAAGAGAATGAAGAGGAGAAGAAGATGAGAGTCAGAAAAGAACTCGAAAAGGTTACATCATAAATAAACTCTTCACCTCTTATATTAATAATTCAGCCCTAAATGTTAATTTGCGCCATAATCTGTTGCTTTAATTTCCGAGAGAAGGTGGCTAAGGAGCAAGCGGAGCGGAGAGCCACCGCACAATTGATGTTCGAGTTGGGACAAAAGGCTTATGGTAAGGGCATGTACGGACGAGCCATTGAGTTTCTTGAAGGTGCTCTCACCATTATTCCCAGACCAACGTTATTTGGGGGTGAGGTTGGTCAATAAAGGATAAGTTTTTTCAATGGGCAATATATCTGTGTTAGTTGCGAAAGTTTGATGTATAGATTTAATGGAACTGAGTTTGCATCTTGATTTTCAGATTCAAATATGGCTTGCCATGGCTTATGAGGCGAATAACCGCCATGCAGATTGCATTGCACTTTACAAGCAATTGGAGCAGAAGCATCCTAGTGTCAGCATTCGGCGCCAAGCAGCAGACCTTAGATACATCCTACAAGCGCCTAAGCTCAAGATATCTCAAGAGGAGATGGTTACCATTCCACTGATTGGTTCTAGTTATGACAGGTAATTTTGTTGTCTTTGGTCAATAATATAGCTCATTTCGATTGTTCATTTGGCAATGGGTTTGGAATATGGACATAGAATTCTACTGTTTTATGAATAAGTATCAAGTAACCTAGTGATCATTTCTTTCATCTCTAGGGATATAAGATTTCATTAGTTTAACATCAATTCATTTGACCATGTTACGAAAAGTTTATCTGCCATCTCATGTTCTCTTAGGTTGAAATTGGAGGTGGTTTATTTGGACAGAAATATGTGTTCCTGCTAGGCTCTTTTTGTTTTTGATTGTTCGACTGTTAATATTTGTTTGCATCCTTGCTGCTTGACTTCCGTAGCTTGGACCAGAAACAAAGCCATACATACACAATGACCAGCTGCTGTTCTATTTATTATTCTAGTTAGACCATAGCGGTGCTACCTGATTTTACAGTATATAATACTACCATCCAAAATGCTACTTTTTTGTGCTTAGATTATTTTTGCTACTTGACCTCTGTTCTTACCATACCACTAATCAAGTGATGCTGTTATGCCAATGACTTGTTTATTTCTTTGTGGTTGCGCTCAGTGTTTATAACTCATGACTTTGGAAATGATATACAGAAATAAGGGGAGCCTTTTGTGCATTTTTTTTCTTGTTTCTTGAGAATGCACTCACACCCCATATGATCACAATTTTTACCTGGTGATTTATTTGAACTGTCGTCAATAATTGCAGCGAAATCTTTTATACTGCTTACAATAATTGTTGCGAGTTGGGACTTTGCCATTTACATTTCTTGTCTTCAGACCAAAGGTGGAAAAGATCAAGCTCTGATCTTGTCTTGACACCAATTTTTATCAGCATTTGATATATGTCATGCTATATCAGGCATTAATCGTAGAGAAATTGCACCACAATGACTATGCGGACTGAGATAATTTGTTGATGTACTGAAGTCCTCGAAAGTGGAATTTCTTATTTCTATATTTGAACATATTTGTGCACCACACATTACTAATTTTTCTAATAATTCTATAATATTACATTCTGAAATGAATTTAGATATCCAAATGCTATAAATGCACGCAGTCTAGAATGTGCTTAACATGCAGATTATGATACTATTACTTTTATTTGTTTACGTATTTTTTGAGAACTTAAAGTGCATCTTCTACAATTTCATGGCTTCAATAGACCCTATGCTTCATTACATCAATCTCAAGGCTTCAGTTGCCTCGAGTTACTCGACTTGCAACCAATAAATGGTCTATGGATTGTTTGCGTGTTTTCTTATAGTTATGCAGGGACATGGAGTGATAAGTACAAGGACAAGGATGATAGGACACGAGGGTCAACAACCAACCAGCTTCCATCATCCAGAGACTTTTTAGGGGACTTTCTAGTGTGGCGACCTCCTGTTGGATGGGAGAAAAACCGTGCTTTTTGGGTAGCTTTGACTCTGTGGTTTGGTTTGGTTGGAGCTGCCCTTATTCTTCAAAGATGAATTACATTTACATGCACCATATCGTAATTTTCTTCGGTCATGATGTGTTCATGTGATTGTTTTAGGTTGCATTTGCATTACATATTCATGTAATGTTCTTCCAATGTCATTATGAATTCATTATCCTAATATAATTGTATGTGCAAAGCATAAATATGTGTCTTATCTCTCATAGCACTATACTCATCTGTCTACCTATCGATCCATACAAACACGCGTCATACTTAACAGAGAATTGCTTACCCAAATTTGCAGTTTTGGTCCAAGCCTTGGTCTTTGAGCGTTGCAAGCTTAATGCTATTGACTTCGGTTGCCATTATGTTACTTTGTCAGACACAGTACTACGGTACGAAAGTGAAACAAACTTGAGATCCCTTAGTTTCGGACTTGGAACTACTAAGAATTATAAAGATATCAGTTGGCCATTTATATCTCTCTAGTTATTTTTGAACACGAGCAAAAATCACCATTTATAAAGTAAAATAAAATTTTATTAAGAACATGTTTGGTATTATTAGCTTTCACTTAGTTTAAGAAGTAAAGTAACAAAATGTTTATGATGTTAATTTTTAATGAATTAGTTATTTTTTAATTAATACTTATTATCTATAATTTGAAATTAATTGTAAAGTAGTTGGTTATGATAGGTAAGGGTCTAAACTTGATATTGAAAAGCCAAAATTAATTTTAATATACGAAAAGTTATTTTAAATAACTTAAAACTATTTTGGGAAAAACTATAATAAATTTTATTATTTAATGCGGTTTTACTATAAATTACACAAAGTCAAAAACGTTTTAAAAAAAGTAATTAAAATAAAATATTAAAACTTAAATAATAATAATAATTCTTAAAACAATTTTCCGAAAACTTAACCAATTTTCTTTATATCTGAACTTACTTTACAGTTAGAGAAAATAAATCAAAATTATAACAGTCAATGAATGAAATTTAACAAAGAGGCGAAGGGCATTAGAAGGAAAAGGGAGTCGAGGCCTGCTTGATATTGCCCTTACACCCAATTAATTGTAATGATACGGCCCATTCTCATTGTAAGCCCAATTTCAGATCCACAGAATGCCCATCAACAACCAGCTCGGATCCACTGTGTATAATTGTAAATGCCCGTACGTAAATCACAGCAAAACCCTAGCCTCGTCGCCAGATAAATTCTCAATCACCTCCAATCGTCATACTTCACGCTACCACACTGTTCTCTTGCATCTCTCGCATCCTCCTCAGATCTACCGAAATGACGACGCGTTTCAAGAAGAATAGAAAGAAGAGAGGCCACGTGAGCGCCGGCCATGGTCGTATTGGGAAGCACAGAAAGCATCCCGGAGGTCGGGGAAACGCCGGAGGTATGCACCACCATAGGATCCTCTTCGACAAGTACCATCCTGGTTATTTTGGTAAAGTTGGAATGAGGTACTTCCATAAGCTCCGTAATAAGTTCCATTGCCCCATTGTCAACATCGACAAGCTCTGGTCCATGGTACCTCAAGATGTTAAATCCAAGTCCAGCAAAGACAACGTTCCAATGATTGACGTCACTCAGTTTGGATACTTTAAGGTTCTGGGAAAAGGTGTTTTGCCAGAGAACCAGCCCGTGGTTGTCAAGGCGAAGCTTGTCTCCAAGGTTGCTGAGAAGAAGATCAAGGTGGCCGGGGGTGCTGTTATGCTCACTGCTTAGAGTGATTTTGGTAATCTTTTTTCGGGTTTAATTTTTTTGTTATATTTTTTGGATCTGTCTAGACATATTTAAATTACCATCGTTTAATGGTTAAATGCGACATGAAAGGATGGTTTGGTTTATTTTTATTTTATGCGATGGGTGTTGACAGAGTTATTCATTGATAATGTTGGCTGTTGTGTCTCTGTTTTCGTGTGTTATATTTTTACTTGGCGATGATTCGAATTATCCTGCATGGTCACTGTTGACAAATTTGATTTGCAGTTTTGTGATTGAATCGTTTACATAGCTTGTAGCATCTTGTCTTAGGTTTCAATTTTTATTGAACCGTGCTTATTGAATTGAATATGACACGAGATGTTTTGAAATGTACGCGAATGGTCTTGGATACATGTTTTTTCTTTGTTAAAAACAGGACCCTTTGGTTTATTTACAAAGTTACTTTGATCATGAATGTGGATAACTTGAAATGCTATTGACATCCATTTTTCATTGTAGAATTATACAATCCCTGGTTTTTGAGGAATTCCTTCCGCGTAAGTTATCTAAAGGATGATTTCTATAGTTGTCCAAATGCTAGTGCACTTCTCATTTGTGATTCTGCGCTTTATTTGTTTGTTATAGCTGTGCTGGTGTAATCAACTTATTAATGGTTACATGCACAGAATTTTCATTGCATTTTTGTGTTAGCGTCTTCATTCACTTTATTTTTCTGTTTTGCTCCACCTGATAAACTCTTTTGATATGCGATTCCGCCAATTCTTGTGTTTTTTTTTCCTCTGCGTGGAGTTGCCTTGAAACTATATAGCGGCTACTCTTTTTTTGGGGGGGGTCGTGGAACTGAATGTTAGATTGTGCCATGACCCAATCAAATCAAATGTTTCTTTAATCTCAACAACAGTTGTTTTTAATACCTGAAAATCTCAAACGATGTTTGAAACACTGTGCCGTATGGCCGCTACCTTTGAATTAACTAAATACGTCTACTTTTATCGAAAACATCATATGATCCAAGTATGGCAAAAGTTCTGAAAATTTATTTGGTTGAAGCGGATCATTCCCTTGACGCCCAAATGGAGCTTGTATCCTATTATAAGACCCAAAGGAACCACACGATTAGATAGATTCAGGTTGGCTAAATTGACTTGCCGTCCATCTCCAACTCACGTTAAAATCAGTTATAAACCTCGGAACAACAATAAGAAAAGACCAGCGGTGGATGAAGTCGATATAGCTGCCATCACAACTTTGCTGTTCTTGTGGACTGGCCCTAGTTCGTTGGACAGTCTCACTAGTCTCGTTGACACGTACAGCTTAATCATAGAGGCCTACGGGATCTTAATCTTATATAATGGTTCAATTTTGAAATCATGCCATAACTCATGACCATTAGCCATTGTTTCTAGTATAAGATTCTTTTCCAGGTAAAAAGAAATGGATTTTATGGATTATTTTTTATTCAGAAAAAAAAAAATAAAAAGCATGTTGAAATAGGTCTCCTGGGGGCTCTGCTTATTGACCACAATACGATGAAAAGAATTGTGGCCATTACAACCAGGATTCAATATTTTAAATGAGATCGTTAATTCATAACAAAACAGCTAGCTGCTATTCAAATTTGGTTAAAATTGAACCTCCTGACTCTGCTTCAACGTCTTTGTTTAATTTCTAATATCGTTTTTTGTATATCCACCCCATTTCTTTATTCTCTCTTCAGCAACAAAATTTTGCGTATTATGCAGAATATTTGATCTCAATGAAATAAATCCGCCAGTAACAAATAAGGAGCCTCGTATTGTGATTCACAAGGCGGTCAAAAAGAAGCCCGGTAAAATTCAACAATTCCTATGCCAAACCATTTCTAACTAAGTGCATCAAGCGTAACTAAACTGTGCACCGCTATAACGAGTATTTTAAAAAAAAATTCATCAATTTGATGGTTGACTAAAATGGAGTAGAGAATGATTATCAATTAGAGGAGAAGGATGAGATATATAATATTGGCTCCGAGAAGATAGAAGATAAGGAGAGAGTTTGCGTATGTAGAAAGTAAGGTTGACCAAAAGCAAGGAGATAATACACAACGTCACAAACTATTCTCGGTCATTGGTAAATTATATAGGGAGTATTGTGAGGTCGTCATCAACCGGAGAAACCAATAGAATATTAACAAGACTGTGGTAGGAAAATTTGGGTTATTAATGGAAAAACACCTATACCTCTATAGCATTAGATGAAATAAGACGGTGGGCGGTTTTAAGGTCACTGAATGATGTAAAGGACCATTCTTGATAAGCAAGTACATGGATAAAATTTACTGTGACATAGTGGATGGTGTCAAATATTTTGTTGGGTTAGCCATGACAATATTATATTAGAGAGAAGCATGAAAACCTAAAGAATGTGCATCGACTTTTGAACGATAGGCAAAAATATATGTTGGGGTCTAAGATTTAAGAAATTGGTGAAAAAAGATCTAGAGAGAAAAGCAGTGATAGAACTGACTCATACTTGCCAAAAGATGGAATAAAAGATCAAAGATACAAGTGAAGTAAATGTTTTAGTGATAAAGGAAGAGATTGGGCCATAGACAAAACTAATCCCAAATAAGGTAGTACCCATATTAGAGGATTTTTAAGATATCCTATTTGAAGAGTTACTAAAACGACTGTCACTATTTTAAGACATCCAACACTAAATTAATTTGCTTCTTGGGGTGAACCTACCAAACATACTATATTTTCCAGATAAGTCCAAAGAAAAGTGAAGTTTTGAGGGAAAAGATGGAAGAGTTGGTTCAAAAGGGGCACATTCGAAAAAGTCTAAGCTTGTGTGTAATTTTAGCTTTGTTGACATCGAAGAAAGATGAAAGTTAGAGAATGTGTATAGATAGTCAAACAATTAACAAAACTACAATAGGCTATAAATTTTTCATGTCAAGGTTAGATGACATGCTTGACCAATTGAGTGAATCAATGGTGTTCTCGAAGATTAATGTCTACAGTAGATATTACTAGATTCGTATTTGGTTAAGAAAAAAATGAAAAGTGACATTTAGGGCCTAAAATAGATTATTTGAGTGGCTCTTCTTGCCGTTTCGAATTATTCAATGCCCCAAGTACTTTCATACAGATAATGAATCAAATGTTAAGATCATTTATCGATGATTTTGTTGTGGTGTACATTGATGATATTTTGATCTATAGTAAGACTTGAGAAGTGTATGTGAATCATTTAAAAAGTTTTATCGATCATGAGGGACAATAAATTATATGTGAACCTAAAGAAGTATGTGTTTATGACCAATAATTATTTTTAGGTTTGTAGTTAAAAGAAATGGAATTCATGGGGTTGAGAACAAGGTAAAGGCTATTAGGGATTGTTCGACTTTGAAGATTGTGAGAAAAGTTAGAAGCCTTCATAGGTTAACCATATTTAAGAGAAAAAGTGATTTGTGATCTACTTAATAGAGGTTTTGTTAGACACTTAGGCCGAAACAAGACTATTGCTATAGTGAAGGAGAGATTTTATTGCATGCACTTAAGAAGAGATGTGTTTAGATTTGTGCGGCGATGTTATATTTGTCAAACATCCAAGGGATAATCTCAGAATACTGGTTTGTTCACACCTTTACCTATTCTTGTGATATTCGGAAAGACCTGTCTGTGAATTTTATGCTTAATTTGCCACGGACAGAAAGTAAAGTAAATTTTGTCTTTGTTGTTATTGACAAATTTTTTAATATGACATATTTCATTCCATGGAAAAAGACATCAGATACTAGTACGATAGCTAAATTATTATTTAAAGTGATTGTTCATTTGTATGATATGCCTAAAATTGTAACATAGGATTGGGACAGTAAATTTCTAAGCCACTTTTGAAAAAATCTATAAAAGATATTTGATTCTTCTTTAAATTATAACAATACATCCCATCCTCAAACAGATGGCTAAATAAAAATTTTCAATTTGACCTCGACAACCTAATTCGTAGTATTTGTAATAATAAACCTAAATAATAATATTTGGCTCCAACACAAGAATTTGCTTATAACAGTATTGTTCTGCTTATAACAGTGTTGTTCATCAAACCACAAGACGAATACCAATTTCAATTGTTTATATTGAGGCACCTTGGCATGTGCTAGATTTGATTAAGTTGCCTATAGATCAAGGATTAAGTAGTCCAACCAAGAATATGGAAAAATAGTGGTAAAACTATAATAAAAGAAGTTAATTAAAAAATTCAGCAAAACAATGCATGTCACAGGAGAAAACTGTTTACATTTGCTGATTGGGTGATAGCGTTTTCTTTGAAAGGAGATATTTCTAGTAGGTACTTATAGTCAGTCCAAAAATTATGAGCCATATGAAATTCTAAAAAAGATCAATGATAATGCTTACGTGGTGACATTGTTTGATAGCATGAAAATTTTCAAGACATTTAATGTGGCTGATATTTATTCATCCTATTCTTCTAATAACCCTTTATATCCAGATGTTTCAAAAAATTTGAGGTCAAGTTTTTCTCAAACAAAGGAGACTGACGTAGATAAGATAATTGATGGGTAAAGTCAAGCAACAAAAACAAAGGTGTAAGTGGTATATATTTTAAGTTTTAGAATTTTATATTTTTTTAAAGATATATTTTATTTAAGAGAGAATTTACGATAATCCTATTTTTGTTTAAATAAGATTTATAATAATCTTATTATATTTTATCTCTTAGAAAATATATCTAAACTAAAAATATATTTCAATTTAGACTAATTCTATTTTAGTTTAAATAGAACTCATAATAGATACAATATAAAATGGATGTCTTTTATTTTCTAAAAATTTAATTTTTGACATATAATACAAAGTTTTTCTACGCAATTTTTAGTTTTAGAGTGAAACTAATTTATCTTAAGGCTTACCTTATTGATTATGCGTATTTGCTATGTTAAAAAAATTACTATCATCATTAATGATAATTTTGCTGTTCTCAAATGAGCTGTACTGAGTTCATTGAAAACTTTTACATTTCAGTAATTTTTTTTTCACAAAATGGGATAGAAAATTTATAAATTAATATATTCATTAGTATTGATATGTTTAAGTGCTTGAATAGAAAAACTTAAATCCTAGATTGTAAATAAAAGACCTTGCTAAATACTTTATAAATGAAAACAAAGTATTGACGTCGTCTAAAATTTGACGTAAAGAAAAATTTTAAAATAGAGTCGCCATCTATCTAAATAATGGTGGGATAGATCACCTAAAAAA
>JAWDEX010000012.1:7900830-7920668 GCA_035221805.1 Trichilia hirta
ATATAAGACATTATTTTGATGTCTTAATATAAAAAGATAAAGTATAGAAAATATTACCTGAGATAGAATTTTTATATGATATAAATCTACAATAAATTATAAGAAAGAAAAGTTAAAGACGGAGTATCAGATCTAATTTGCACTTTTTGTTACTTTTCACTAATCATCTATCTGAGCTACCCTTAGATCAGGTTCATAAATAAAATCTTATAATTGATCAATCAATTGCTTAAGATTTAAGGCACAGACTAAGATCTGACATGTTGAAGGCGAGATAAATTGTTCTTTCACGGCTTGATCAAGAAAAGATAATAAAGGATTACAGAAATTATTAACATTTAACAAACCAATGGATTTTTGGTGAATATTCAATGAGCCCATAAAGCAACTTGAAAAGGTTCTTCTAAAGTATCAAAACCACCTAAAAGACATATAAAGGCATTAGAGTTACACATCATTTTTGTAATATGCTCATACATAGAAGACACTTTTAACTCGTCAATGACTATTTTTCCAATAAGATTCCTGTAGTTAAAGGTGTAAGAATAATATGCAATACTTGACTACCTCTTAAATATGTTATTGTTGACACACCTTCCATTAATCCTAAACTACCTCTTCTATAAACTAAATAAATCTTTTTCTTAACTAAAATCTGACCTAGATTACTAGCACTATTTATAAACTCTTCATATTTTCTCATATTAGTCTCACAAAAGACGCAAATATTTCAAATTTGATAGACTAACATCTTCTCTATTTCTAATTAAAATTAACTCTAAAGATGAAGAAAATCATTATACAAATATATAAAAAAGATAAAAATATAGCAATGATGACAGTTATAAAGGTAGCACAACTATTAACTAATAAAAGTCAAAAAGAAAATAGTAAATATTTACTTTATTAATAAGTTTATCAGAATTATCCTAATGGTTAGTTTAAAATTAAGTAACAATATATAGATATATCACTCTCAAAATTCAATACCTGAAGCTAAGATATAAACTTATAAAATAATTTAAAAATTGAGCCTCATATCATTATCATAAATTTAGTACCTCGAGCATGACTAAAATTTACAGAGGAAAAAATCGAATTATGACACTCATATCTTGCATTAGGATTATACGAAGAAGGGTATAGATTAGAAACATACTTCATATCAATTAAGGCTATCTTTTCTAAAGCTACTAATTGTCTAAATATTTCTTTATAGCTAAAGGGGTATTTATTAAAATGCCTAATCTTTTTAGCAAGTTTAAGCGAAACACAAGTTTATTAAAAAGTATTATATACTGACACTTGAATAGAAGGATAGCTTTCTATACTAAATTGTTTGATATGATTATGGCTGATATGTGCTAGTTTTGCCTGGTGAATATGATAATTTGTAAGGAATTGTATATTGACTCCGTAGTCAAAAAGAGTTATTTCTTAAAGTACAGATAGATGATAGATTCAAGTTTATTATGCTGACTAATTACCTAAAGTTTTTCTCCTTATTCTAATTATAGTTTCTTTTCCAAACCTAATTTTTAGAAAAATTTTGCCATTGTTCTAACATTTTTTTTTATTTCACTCATATTAACCAATTCACTTGACTTAATTACATCCTTAATTCCTTCTCTAGCAACTATAACTTTATAAAAGTTAAAGGTAATACATATTGATAAACGAGCATGATATATCTCTTTTATTGTACGAATGAAAGTAGTTATAAGTTTATGATCTATTAACGAAAGTTGAATTCGCAATACCATTGTATGTCACCTCTATTCATACTCTTTGAAAGATTCTTTAGATTTTTAGCTCATCTTATTGAAGTCTTCTTGAGTTAGAGCTAAAAACATATTAAATGAATACTATTTGAGAAACATAAAAGTCAAATTATTCCAAGTTTTAATTTTATTTTTATCTAGAGTAGAAAACTAAATATCAGCTGGGCTAGTTAGAGTTTTTAATAAAAAACATTATGAGTGGTTCATTATTGGTATACTAAGCCATCTTATAATAGTATAGAAATAAGTGAGTTTTTGAACATTGATTAACAATTATTTAATAATAATTAAAAAATATATAATAATATCATAAAATAACATTCAAAGGGGATAAAATAAATATCTATCAAATGGTAATCTCTAAACCTAAATTAAGAGATTAGAAATAAAGATTACAGAATAAAAATGATTTTTTGAAAGTAAAATAATGAAATTTCTTTCTTTTTCTTTTGTTTTTTCTCTCTTTTTTTGCTCTCTCTCTAGAAACATCCTCTAAGCTTCTCAACCTCTCTAAAATTTTTCTTTGATCAAAAAGAGGTCTTACATTTATAGGCAAATTAGTGGTCAAATTATCACTAAAGTGGTTAATGAATTTGATGAATTATGCACTTAATCCTCAAAAATCTGCTCCAATCATACACCTAATTTTTTACTAAAATTTTCGATGCAATTTGTTGAAATTTACTTACTACTTAAACATAAAACTTCTAGAACATCGTCTTAGCTTTTCATACATATAAAGTATGTATTCAAACTCCAAGATTTTGAAAGATATGGTCTAACTACTAAAAATATATTAGGTTCAACTGTTATTAAAAATAGGCCTACTTAATAGCTTCAAAAATATAATTTAAAGTCTAAATTAATGATTGGTCTAAGCATAAAAATTTTAGTTTATTGACTCAACTTTTGACAATCACTTATATCAAGTAAATTTAAATTCTATCAAAAGTTATAGGTAAAAAACTAAAGTAAGGTTAGGTTAGACTAAAATAGCAAATGAACTTAGGAAATGATTTCAAAAATATAACTTAAAGTCCAAATCAATTATTTGTCCAAACATAAAATTTTTAACTCATTAAGTTATCTTTCCATAAAAACTTGTAATAGCTAAATTAAAAAATTTTATCAAAAGTTATGGGTAAAATACTAAAGCAAGATTGGGATAAATTAGAATAGTAAATAGGCTTGTGAAATGACTTTAAAAATACAACTTAAAGTCTAAATTGATAGTTGGTTCAAATATAGAAATTTTAGTCCATTAAGTTATCTTTTTATTGGATTAAAAATCATTTAAATAACTCTCTTAATTGAAAAGTTATGCCCCTTTTATGAATCATATATCAAAAAAAAAATTAAATAACAATTATTAATAAAATTAATTTTAAATCAAAAATTATAAGTATAATTAAATTGTAATACTTTATCATACTAAAAGTGCAATAAATTTAACTAAATATACATTAATGATGACTAGTAAATAGCTTATTATTGAAATAACAACCTTTAATAATGATTTAAAATAAAAATTCACAAACAAACACTTATTATTCTACTTCTCTTTGATATTTTCAAATAAGTAAATTTTTCAATAAAAAAATTTTAAAGTATAAACTACAAACCCTTTAGATAAAAAAAATTTTAAAATATTTTTTAATTGATAAAAAATTTTTCAATAAAAAAATTTTAAAGTATAAACTATAAACCCTTTAAATAAAAAAGTCATAAATATTCTTTTATATAAAAAGTGACACACTATTTAAAAGGCTTAATCGGCCAAGATTATTCTTATTACTTTATTAGAATTAATATCTTTTGAACTTTAAAAATTGTATCTTCAACTTAATTCATTAACCAATTACTCTCAAACTAGTTGGCCTTATAGAATTAGATATTAAAACATTCCTACGAGTCTTTTCAGATTACAAATACTTATTATCACTATTTTTTAAAATACAAGAATTGTTTTATATAGTTAAGAATATCACTAGGCATAACTTATTTTTAGCTCTTACTAACAATATTTATATTTAACTTTTTCTCTTTTTTTTTTCTTTCAAATACAAATCTTATTCTATATAGTTAAGTATGCCATTAAAGTACAACTCATCCCTAACTCTTACCAATAATACTTGTATTTAATTTTTAATTTTTTCTCTTGAATATAAGACTTGTTCTATATAGCTAAGTATGCCACTGAGTATAACTCATTTCTAACTCTTATTAACAAGACTTATATTTAATTTTTTTTATCAATACTCTTGAATATTATCTCTAATAAAATTATCAAAATAAATTATGCAAAATTCTCTATTTACAACCCACAATCATATGTCAAAGTGTATGTGATAAGAATGATTTATAAAACTCTTGTATAATAGATGTATGAGGAAATAACTAATAATGAGAGAATTCACTTATTTGAATCATTTAAATAGAAGTAAATAATAAGTCCTTATTATAAATTTTAAAACTAAAGTTAAATGATAATAACATTATTAGGATACATCTCAATAATTGAAGAAAAGAGAAAAAATAATTCTTTACTCGACCATCCGTACAAAAATTGAACACTTATTTTTTTTTTTACAATATAATAAAATACATTTTAGCACACATAAATAGGTAATAATATTTATAATTCTAACATTATTTAACATTAACTATTCTTACCTTATAATAAGATAAAGTAAGAGATATCACCTAAGATAAATTTTACATAAAAAAACTTGCAACAAATTAAAAAATATCAAATTATTATTTAAATCATAAGGAAAAAAAGGTACAAATGTAATATCAAATCTAATTTATATTTTTTATTACTTTTTTACTGATCAATCTATCTAGGCTATCTTATATCAAGTTCATAAATAAACTTTTATAATTTATCAATTATCTACTAGAGAGTTGAAACGTAGACTAAGATTTATTGTGTTGAGTGTGAGATAAATTATTATTTCACAGTTTGATGCAAAAAAGATAACAAATTATCAAAAAAGTTATTAACATTCAACAAATCAATAGATTTTTAGTAAATATTCAGTTAATCCCAAGAAATAACTCAAAAAAGTTCTTTTAAAGTACTAAAATTACTTAGTAGGTGTATAAAGATATTAGAGTTACAAATTATTATAGCAATACATTCATGCATAAAAAAACATCTTTAGTTTCTCTTTAATTATTTTTCAATGAGATTTTCTGTAGTTAAAAGTTTAGGAATAATACCAAGCACTTGATTACTTCTTAAATATGTTATTGCTGATACACATCCCATTAAATCAAAGTTACTAACTCAAAGTTACCTCCCCTATAGACTAAACAAATCTTCTTTTTAGATAAAACTTGACTTAAATTACTAATACTATTTACAAAATCTTTTTTTTTTTTTTTGAAATAGTCTTACAATTTAATATTTTCTTTATTTCTAGTTAAATTTAGTTGTACAAATAAAAAATTATGATTCATATTTATAAAGTAAAAAATAGATAAAAGAATAGTCACTCTACAAGTAAAAATATAATATATAATAAAAAATAAAATAATAATAACATCTATATAGGTAGACTAATTATTGACAAATAATTTAAACAAAGTAATGAAAAAAAAAATAATAGTAAATATATATATATTAGTTATTGCTCACATTTTTCTCTGATTTTATAATCAAAAATGGTTTGAATATTTCCTACGAATTAGATATAGACTTTTCCACTAATTTTGTTAAAAATTAGCAAGTATGGTCATTTACAAAAAGATTTTCATTATTGTAGCATTCATACTTATTTTAGAATAGTTTTCATAATTCCATAAGTTTACGTTAGACTAATTTACAAGAATGTATCTCAAGAATCATTTAAATGTTATTCAAAGACTCGTTAGTTAATCTATTCTTAATAAATTAAATTTTATCCTCTCTATTATTAAAAATATATTCCAAAAAGCAATATTATTTATTAAAATTCTATCTCGCATATTTATAATAAACTTGTAATTTTTTATCTTTTGTCTTTTCAAGTAAGAACTTTTACCTAAATTAGGTATGTGAAAAATAAAAACATAATAAGATTGTTCACCTAATTAAATTTTTACTTCGATTAACTATTTTATGTCCTGGGAGATATTGTTATTCATGATTATCCTTAATATTGTCACTCTGATCTAGTAAATTTTTAATAAACTATTTATAGGTAAAGAAGAAAATCATTCATATAATTTTGAGAAAATGTTATCTATTTTTGAAAATATAAGAAAAGAACAAAAACTCAGTTATTTTGAGAGAATTAAAATACTAAAAATAAACAAACAATCATTAATATGATAGTTTAAAAAAATAATGACACATTTTTTTAGCATAAAAAAAGATAAAATAATAGTTATCCTATACGGATAGTTCAATGAAAATTAAAAAATAATAATAAACACATATATCATTGTTAAATTTGCCATAATTAATTTAATAATAAGTTAAAAAATTTAAAATTAAGTAAAAGTAAATAAATATATCGTTATCTAAATTTGGTACCTTAAGTTGTGCTATTTGCTTGTTAAACTAATTTGACAAATGATTTAAAATTTAAGCACACCAATCATTGTCACAAATTTAAGGCCGAATTTATTTATTAAGTGTTAACCATATTTTATAACTTATTAGTAGGATAAAATTAGGTTATGATAATTATATTATAAAAACAAGGTATGCTATATTAAAGTAAACTCAAATTCAACGATTAGGATATTTTTGAAAGACATAAAGTTACATTTGAAGAAGAAACTTACCTTTGAGTTAAGACTATGACTTTTAATTATACATTTGAGTTAAAAGTATAACTTCTAATTATATAATTATCACTCTCAAAATCAAATACATCATTACTCTTCAAATCAATCACGTATGAACTATCACAATTAGTAACATTATCACTATCAAAATTAGGCACATTTTAACTATCAAAATTAGTAACACATCATTCCTAAAATTAGTGACATTGTTGCTCTTTAAATTCGTTATATGCCTACTCTCAAAATTAGTTATTTATTAACTACCAAAAATAATTATATTATCACTCTTGAAATCAGTTTTGTATTGAACTTTTGAAGTTAATTATTTATTAATAACTATTAAAAGCTGTTGCATTATTATTCTTGAAATCAAAATTTACTAAATTATTAAAATCGTTTATATTATCATTCTCTAATTATATATTTAAACTCAATCTCATTCTCAACATTTAAACTCAGTTTCTAATATTAACTCAACTCTTAAAATTAATTATATTATTATAAGTTCAAAAGTGATTCTTTATTTTTTACGATTCATTCCTTTCTTTTACAATTGTTTTTTCAGTCACAAAAAGAAACCCCTTCACAATCAATTCATTAGTTTTTTCACATTCAAACTATTATACAACATCTAAATTTTCATACACAAGGTCATTTTGTTAAAAATTAAAAATTTTATATAAATAATTCAGAGAGTTCAAAAAAGAACAAAACTCACACATTTTTAGGTTAAAACGCCTTAAAGTTATGCCACCATCAATTAGGTTGTAATGTCGAAAATGACTTTTATGACTTGGCCATTGAGTTTGAGAGAGTGAGAGAGACATATAAAAAAGTGCAAAACAAAAAAGTTTAAATTTGAGTTTTTGATTTGATTTGATTTGATTTGATTTTATCTAGATACTGTAGAGATAAATTTTTTCAAATATTATGTCTTTATTTGAATTTGAGATTTTTTTTTTTTTGTATAGTTATTTTTAAAATTAGGGGCAAAAAGATAGTCATCCGTGTCAATTTTCCAATTTCTAAAACGTCTTTTAGCCACTTCACTAATTTTCTTCGAACATCTGAATTTATTTCGCTGCTATAGAAAATAAATCACCATTATAATGTCAATGAATGGAATTCAACAAAGAGAGGTGAAAGCCTGAATGGCATGCGAAGGTTAAGGGATCTTACCCTGCCTTCTATTTCTTTTGGCCCCTATTTGACAAAAATGGAACCTTGTCCAAGTGGCCATTGATACATTGAATGCCCAACTACAGATCCACAATAAAGCCCATCAACATCCACCCCGGATCCACTAAGCATAACAGTAAATACCCGTAAGGTAAGCACAGCAAAGCCCTAGTCTCATCACCATATAAATCCCTAATCACCTCGAATCTACTCTCTACCCTCCGCCGCCTCTCTATCCCCTTTGATCCTCGTCAGATCTACAGAAATGACGACCCGTTTCAAGAAGAACAGAAAGAAGAGAGGCCATGTGAGCGCTGGCCATGGGCGTATTGGAAAGCACAGAAAGCATCCCGGAGGTCGTGGAAACGCCGGAGGTATGCACCACCACAGGATCCTCTTCGACAAGTACCATCCGGGTTATTTTGGTAAAGTTGGTATGAGGTACTTCCATAAGCTCCGTAATAAGTTCCATTGCCCCATTGTCAACATCGACAA
The DNA here is from genome assembly GCA_035221805.1 of Trichilia hirta. Lineage (NCBI taxonomy): Eukaryota > Viridiplantae > Streptophyta > Magnoliopsida > Sapindales > Meliaceae > Trichilia > Trichilia hirta. The sequence continues at coordinate 7,909,065 of JAWDEX010000012.1, forward strand.
GCTCTGGTCCATGGTACCTCAAGATGTTAAATCCAAGGCCAGCAAAAACAACGTTCCGATGATTGACGTTACTCAGTTTGGATACTTTAAGGTTTTGGGAAAAGGTGTTTTACCGGAGGATCAGCCCGTAGTTGTCAAGGCCAAGCTTGTCTCCAAAACTGCTGAGAAGAAGATAAAGGAGGCAGGGGGTGCTGTTGTGCTTACTGCTTAGAGTGATTTTGATATTTTTCTTCACTGTAATTTTGTTATTTTTTGGGATCTGACGACTGTCGAGACTCAGTTAAATTACAATCATTTAATGGTTAAATGTGACGTGAATGGATGGTTTATTTTTATTTTATGCCATGGTTGACGACGGAGTTATTCATTGTTGATGTTGGCTGTTATGTCCTGTGTTATTTACGTGTTATTAAAATTTTGTTTGGCGATGATACGAATTATCACGCATAGTAACTGTTGACAAATTTGATTTGCAGGTTTGTGATTCAGTCTTTTACACAGTTTGTTGCATCTTGTCTTAGGCTTCATTTGTTATTGAACCATGGTAATTGAATTGGATATGATAAGAGGTATTTTGAAATGTATACGAATGGTCTTGCATGCATGATTTTTCTGAGTTGCAAACAAGGCCCTTTAATTTACAAATTTACTTCGATCTTGAATGTGGATAACTTGAAATGCAATTGATACTCATTTTTCAATGTAGAATTCTCAACCTTCGGTTGTTGAGGAATTCCTACCACATAAATTATGTAAAGGTTGGTTTCTATAGTTGTCCAAATGGTAGTGCATTTTTCATTTGTGATTGAGTTTTTCCTTAAACCAAGCACCAACTGCGTTTTATGTGTTTGTTATAACCGTGCTTGTATAATCAACTTTATCAATAGTTGGATGCGCAGAAATTTCAAGGCTTTTTTGTGTCGGCGTTTTCATTCAGATTTAATCGGGGCGGGGTTTTTCGCTCCACCTGATAGGCTCTTTTGATATGCTACTCCGCCAGCTATACGTGGACATCAGTGCAGGTGCTTTGATTCTTGTTATTCTCTCTGCGTGGAGCTGGGCTTGAACTATTTAGCTACCTTGTTTTTTTTTTTTTTCAAATCAAGCATTTCTCTTAATATCAATAACAGTCCTTTTTAATATCTGAAAATTTTAAATGATGTTTGAAACACGTACGCCGTGTGCCCGCTACCTATGAATTAATTAAATACCTTTTACTTTTGTCGTGGACAATATGCTCAATTATGGCAAAAATCGGGAAAATTTATTTCATGGAACCGGGTCTTTCGCATTGTAACTTGGAAGTTGGCGTCATTTTACTGTGGCAAACGGCATTTTCATGGGCTAATGTGTCGTGCTGGCCAGGTATGTGCATTAACTGTGTAATATCAAGTTTAGCCCAGCAAAAATAAAAAATGAAAAAGAAAGAGAGGACGTTTGGCACTACCCATGAGACATGGCCTGTATCGGTTGTTGTGTCAGGCCCACGGGCTGGATTGGCCTGGGCAAACTTGCAAGCCAAAAAACTATTATTTTAATAATAATAATTTTTAAATTATTATTTTAATAATTTTATATTTAAAAATTATAAGTTAAATTATTTAAAATTGATGAAAAATAATTAATAATTTATTATATTCAAAATAATATATACAAAATAGAATAAATTAAAAATAATAATTTATTTAATAATTATAAATTTATTAAATTATTTATTAAATTAAAATTTTAAATTTGAATGACCATTAATAAAAATATATTTATAATTTACAAGTTAAAACTACAAATAATTAAAATTTAGTTTATTGACAAATAAATAAATTATAATAATTAATTATATTTTGATTATAATTTATATTTTATAAATAAATTTAAGCATTAATTTATTGTTATAATAGATAGTCTTATTGATTATTAATTGATATTTATTAAATGTACAATTATTAAAGCATAATATGTATGATCAATTATATTTAATTATAAATAAAATAATATAAAAATATTAATATGCATAGTTATTTAAATAAATTCGCAAAAGTTTGTTCGATAACTTGATGGGTAATATATTAATTCTAGTAATTTGTATAAATATTACTTTAAGATTTTTATTAATCACAAATAAAATATAGTAATATGATATTACATTTAAAATTTAATGTATAACAATAAATCAATACTTAATTATATTTTAGTTTAGACTTAATCAAATGTTATAATTTTTAAATATTCGAATTAGTCATTGGTTAATTGATATATAAAATTACAAATATATATAACATATTATATATTAATATAATTTTTTTAATAAAATTCACCAATTAAATTAATAATAAAAGTTTTATTTGTTATTTAATTGTATTGAATAAAAAATGAGTTTAATTTAAAATTTTTTATTTTGTTAGATATTGTAAATAAACATTAGTTTTGATTCGTTATTAGGAATTGAATTTGTTAATATTAATTAAAAATTTAAGAGGACTATAATTTACATTCATGTAATCTTTAAAAAATAAATTAATTGATTATATATACATATTATATATACACACACATCCCAAACATATTGGATAGGACTCATCCGGGCTATGAAAACAAAACATACAGGCTGTTTTCATTAATTGACTAATAAAAAATATTTGATATTATTAATTTTTTTTATAAAATTTACTGTTACATTAGGCGCACGTACCCATATAACTTATATGATGTGATATGATTAAGTTATATGTGTACAGGAATTTCTGTGGTTGACTGCTCCCAATGGTTTTGAATGGCTTGCTTATTTGAAGATAAAGAGATATGACCAATCGTAACCGACTTTCTGATTCGCCGTCATTTCCTAAACTAACCTTCAACTGCCTAGCCTACCTATTTGTTTACCAGATAGCCTATTCTGGAAATCAGCGATCGAAGCCATTTGACCAGGGTGAAATGGATTGTCTCCAAGAGAAGTGTTCGGTATGCACGGAGTCTTTCCCACACTTGGGACCTACCTTTAATGATTAGATCAAAAAATAGGATAAACGAGAGAAAGGGATAATATAAGATAAAAAAAGAAGATGACGATAAATAAAATGCGATAAATGATAAATATAAATGATCCACATCATTAACATTAAATAATGAACGGAAATGAGTTTGGATGACTATAAATAATCCCTTTAATTCAAACCTAGTCATCCCAAAAGTTTCAAATTTTAGCTAGTTTACGTGTGGTTGGTTGTAGGGAAGTATCATGGTTTTTTTAAAGTGTCGTAGTTTTAAAATTAGGCTTATAAAATTATAATTACTTTGATAGTTTTTCAAAGAAATTTTTCGTATTATTTTTGAAAGAAATATTAAATTTTAGTTGAGAATTGGTCTCGTGAAGGTTATCAAATATAAGTTAAGAACTCGTCTCGTAAAGCTCATGAGGAGAGACTCTAAAAGAGTATGTTATCTTGACTAACGAAAGGGATGAACACAGTAAAAAAGAGTTGCAAGCCATGGTATTCAAGATTTAGTCTTAATTGTTCAACACACTAAAAAAGATTTAGTCGTGAATGAGAATAACAACTACGAATTGGTCGGAGAATTGCTGTGAAGTTATGAACATGTTATACCTTCATGGAGTCAGAAAAGAAAGAATTGTTAATAAAGTAAAAAATATAAGATAAATATGAAAAAAAAAAAAGATAAGATAAAAATAAATAAATAAAATAAAATAATCTTATTTTTATTTATCATTTTTCTTTTTATCTTGTTTATCTTATCCTATCTTATATTTCTCATCTCATCCATTTTTTTTATCTTATTAATAAAGATGGATCCCACACATATGAGAGGGACATCACGTATACCTAATAATTTTCATCCTTCCGACCAGAACGTATAATATCCCTACAATTGTATGGGAGTTCTACACATTTTTGGCATGCTCACTAATTTGTAGGTATTATTTTTGTTCACGACTGTATCTTAAATAGCATAGCTTGCCACCACTCTTTGTTCATTTTTCAAAATCTCTTCATAGTATTCAGGTTTTCCCACATTAGTGAGCATAACATACTTGTCTGAAGAGTACTTTGTAGAAGACTCATGAACTCTTGTTGACGCAAAATACCAATAGCCTAAAGAAATCTTGGTTCTGATACCTGTTATTGGGAGCCAAGGTTTTCTTGGACTATTAGCATCTTGAGTCAACGAGAGTTCGTCAAACTTTCATAAAGTACTTTCTAAACGAGTATATTATGCTGACTAACGGGGGAGAAGATGAATAGTAGGAAGATATTTTGAAAGATGTTCACAACAAAGAGTAGTAAGCCATGCAATCCAAGACGCAGTCGTGAAGGAGAATAACATCTACGAATCGATGAACATGTCAAAATGGCGTCGACAAAGTAGAGAACTATTGTGAAGCTGCTAGATATGAGGAGTGTAATTCCCATATAGATGGGCCCACCTTTATAACTAAAATTTTAAAAATAAGATAAAGAGAAAAAAAAGAGATAAGATTAAAAAATAAAAATAAAGATAAGATTATTTTTATCCCACATCGGGAGGAAAGAGTTTTGGTAACTATAAATACTCTTCTCCTCCTAATTATTAAAGAAAATAAAAAATATATTTGCTCTGATTGTTTTCTAAAGAACGGGTGTGATTCTTCTTATAATTTTCCAAAAATGTGATTTTTCTAGCAGTTTTCTAGAGGATGGTTCTTTTTTCCTGCTTTATGTATTTGTTAATATTCTGCCCCATCACACAAATAACCAGGTTTTTTCCCTTTTTTTTTCCAACAAGAAGCTCTACGCGGCCATACCCTACCTACACGGAACCTACTGCACTCGGGCTTTACCTTCCTCAGCTTGGCTTGCTCTTCTACTCTGTCAGCGTAGTGCCATTCTTGACTTACGTCTTTCTCCATTCCCTTCCCTTCTTGCTTTTGCTTTTGGTCGTATCTTGTTTTGTGAATTTAGCCACTGACATTTGGTGTTACGTGTTCGTACTGTATGCACCTGGACTCTGATATCTATTTTCGTAGTCTAGTTTCAAACTTCAGTGTTTCCCAATTTAGCTCCGTAACCGTTCCTTGTTTGATAGGCAGGCTTGCCCTCCGTCTGGGCTGCCTTCTGGCTGGGGTCGTTTTCTTTCTTCATTCCTTTCCGTTACCTCCATTCGCTACTATCTCACTACGACTTGCACTCTCACCTACGGTGGTGGTAACAGCCTCATTCCGGGACTACTTTCAGCTACCGTGGTAACAGAGTTGCACTCCCTTTAAGTGCAACTTCCGATTGCTTGTTTCATCATTACGTTCTGTCTGCATTCTCCGTTTGGGCTGCTGCCTTATTGCTTCCGCTGTTGTCTTTTCTAATCGAGATTTAGTGGGCGTTCTGTGATTTCTGTGCGAAGCACTTTACTCCCTTCTATCCGACCTAGCCGAGCTGTCCGTTCACTCTCTCTCCTTCCCCTACTGTACGGCATTAGCTTTCTTTGTTATGGGTGTTGTTCCATTGCTTCTTCGCCCTACCTGTACTTCCATATCCCAAGGTTCAAGTTAAGGTGGCTCTAGAACTACACGAAGCAAAAGAGCTATAGCCCTTTAGGGATCTTAATCTTATATGATGGTTCAACTCTGAAATCATGCCATATAGCATGACCATTAGTCATTGTTCAAGAATCAGACTATTTTCCTGGTAAAAAAAAAAATAGATGTAACTGATTCTTTTTTATTCAGAAAAAAAAAATGCTCAAAGAAATCTCCTGGGCTGGCTATTGGTCACAAGATCATCAAATGAATTGTTGGGATTACAACCAGGATCCAATAGTTTAAATGGGATTGTTCATTCATAACAAAACAGCTACCTCGCTCTTCAAATTTTGTTAAAATTGAACCTCTTCTTCACCATGCTTCGACACCTTTGTTTAATTTTCCGTATCGTTTTTGGTATGTCCACCCCATTTCTTTATTCTTTCTTCGGCAACAGAAGCCTGTATATTACACAGAATAATGGATCTCAATAAATAAATCCTTCGATAACAAATATTAGTTGGCTTTTGGCAGAGCTTTATGGAATAACTTCACTTGTCTGTGTAGAATATTGTATACATTACCTCTCTGTTCCAGTTGGTTTTATATATCATCCCGAAAAGAACAAGAGTCTGTAATACGGTCCCTGAAAGCATTCCACACCAAATCCCCTGACCAAAAAATTTTCAATGACATTAAAATATGACATGAACCCAAGACGTTTTCTGGTTTCGGCCAATTGAAATTCATTCTCTAGCTAGTTATTATTTTATTAGGATACTGCTGGACTTGTCTGTGTTGGCTACATAAAATTGAACAATATATTATACTGCATAGACATCACTTTCCCTCAATATGAAAAAGTTTTCCAATTTTGAATACTTCAATTAGAAACACGAAAAAGTAAGGGGAAGAGATAAGAATCATTACCATGACTCCCAAGTCAATCTTATAGCCCAATAGGAGACCCAGAGGAATTCCAAAGAGATAGTAACACCCGATGTTTACATACGCAACTATTGCTTGCCATCCAGCGCCAATGGCCACGCCTACAAAGAATTATATATTGATCACCCATTTCTTTTACTTGTTTTCTCTATTCAAAATATCTCCATATATTTTCATGATATAAAATTTACTATAGTTTACCTGAGAGAACAGGCTGAACATTGTTCGTGACTATGCAGAGTGCCAGTAATGGTGTGAGTTCTATAACAAGATTTATTACTTCCTCGTCGTTTGAAAATAAGGCTGGGTATATGTCCTTTGCGATTATCAGAATCATGGAGAGACTGAAGCCGATGAGAAAAGAAGAAATTACAGCTACCACTAACGAAAACCTTGCAGTTCTGGGGTGAACTGCCCCTAGTTCGTTGGAAACTCTCACACTGCATCATTTTTCAGACCGAATAAGATGAAACTTTGTCAATAAAGAATGTAAATCAACTAATTACCTTACGGCCGCATTCATTCCTAATGCCACCATATTTGCCCAACCTAAAATGTTCATGCTGCAGTAAACAGGCAATAAAAGTATATTACCATAAAGGACTTACAAGAGAAAACACTTTGACAGATAATTTAGTAAAAATAGTCTAGCTTATTTATGTGTAAATCTTTTATTAATAGTTGTACTATGTCTATTTCAGCAAGTGGGACTGCTCTCAATTATATACCAAAAATGCCTTTGTAATATTATATGACTTTGCGAGAGTGATTTTCACTGTTGCTCCTTTTCAATCAATTGTACAGAATAGCGTCAAAAAATTCATCCAAATGAACTATGAAGTGAAGACCTATATCATGTTAAACTGATGAAATTTATATATATTAATATTTAAGTGAAATCACGAACTCTAAAACAACAATATAATCTCACGGGTCCATACAGCCATCCTAGCACGGGAGTTGACACAATAGATGTAAAGTGAAATTAATGATAATAAGAGAGAAAAAGAGGAAGGAAAAGAGAAACAGAATTAATTAAATAATTATATATTTTTTAATTAATAAGAAATAAAAAAAAAAAAAAGTGCTTCCGTGATACCTAAACTAAAATTATAACGTAAACAAATAAATGTTCTTTAACAAAAGAAGATGACAAATAATTATTTGACATTTGTGATAAATCCATGAACTCTTCAGTGTAATTTGTCTGTTTACTTTTTCTTGTCTACTTTCTATTTATTTATCTACTATACATTATTAAAATCTTTTAATATCACAATATTTACAATTAGACTATTAGTTGGCGGTCAGGGTACTATTAGACTATTAGTTGGTGATAGGTGCCAATTTATACTTTCGCACATGAATGGCCATATTGCCAATAGTAAACGCAATGAATAAGGATTGAACAGTTGTGAATGATGGTATATTATAGAATCATCAATCAACTTAGAACATCAAAATATTAATCAAAGTGATGATGCTTAATAATTAAAGATTATAGCTGACCATATGGACAAGCCAGCCACAGAAACTTCTGCATTCTTTAAATATCCCGCAAATAGTATTAACGCCATATAATACCACACCTCCAAGCTGCACAGCATTCCATTCGGAAATTAAAATACAAATACAGCACATATATTATACAGGTCTTCGTAAACTCAAAATAGGCAGCGAGTCGGGCGGAATAAAATCCCATATAATATGGAGGAACTTTTTGGCCAACCAATACAATATTCCTTCCAGACAGAAATTTGTGTTTATATTTCGAAAAAAAAATAAAAAAGAAAAAAAAAAAGAAAATATTTTTTAAAAAAAGTTTTAGTAATTATTATATTATTATTTTTTTATGAAATTAATTTATTATTATTATTATTATTGACGAAAAACTTTACACGTCATCAATGCGCAAGAGATATCGTACCGGATCATCAAGGAAGAACTTTACTGGTGGACCAGACTAATAGATTTGAACCAGACTCATAACTCCAACCCATAAGTGTGCAGTCATTGAAACATATATACAGACAGACAAGTACGATATGTCTATAGCCATACCACCCAGAAGAAAAAAAGGTACATTAACCATTACTTTTGTATTAATTACAAGAATTACTCTTGTCCTTGGTACAGATTAAATATCTACGCTCGCAACACAGATTTCTCTCAAACAAATTTTTGTGCTTTTCTAATGTGCATGCATACTAAAAAAAGGTCCTTTATTGAGAACTTCGGTAAGGAAATCTTTCTAACACATGCTTAGATAGATGCCGTATAATCTAAATTTTATTCAATACTCTTTTATTTGAAAGATATATATAATAAAATAGTATTATAACGTATTTTAAAACCCATAAAAATTTAATATCGTCTCGGTGAATGTTTCCTCCCAGATCACCTCATATATGTGTGTGTGTGTGTCTGTGTTAATAATATTTATATGCCAAAATTATCTTACCAGAGCATGACGGCGGATGCTATAGATAATCGAACAAATGCCCACAAATTCTGAAACGCCTTCCACGAAAATCCATTCCAAGCTCGACCACAAGTCCCACTAATGATATACAGCAGTCGAGAAATAATTATGAACCACCAGGATGTATTTAGTACCACAGCTGCACCAACAAGACCCAAACCTATTTCCAATATTAGCAACCAACTAAGAAACACGTGCAGCACCAAGGCCGCAGCGGCTATAATAGCCATCACCAGTATCTTGCTCTGTGCCTGTAAGAACTTAGTCATGGGGAAATTAAGTGAGTAAGCAAATAGTTGTGGTATCATCCATATTGCAAACGTTCCAGCGGCTTTTGATATCTCTGGTGTCTGCCCAATTAGACTTAAAATTTGCTGCGTGAATATGTACCCAAACATTAGGATTAAAGATGTAGAGTTGAGAATAACCCATGATCTTTGCATATAGATCCCCAACATGTCAAGCTGTCCTGCTCCGTATGCTTGTCCGCAAAGAGTCTCCAGCGCACTACCCATACCCATCTGCTTGTATATATAGCATCGTAAATTTAATTCATTAATTTAAAAAAAAAAAAAAAAAAAGGTTGAATTTAACTGGTTTTGTATTAAAAAATTTTATATCTGACTTGTTATTATGTACCATGACGCCAAATGAAAAACCGGCGATGACAGAGTTTTCGACGGAGACAGCCGCAAGCGCAAGGGTGCTTATGTGTCCGGCGAAGACTTGTGTGATGGCTCCAAGAGAGTATTGGCAGATGTTGGTGAAGATGGCGGGTCCAGCTAGGTACCATAATTTCTTGGATTCTGTACAGAACTCTCTAAAGAAATCACGGACTCCGTTGATCAGAGGGATGTCATTAGCGCCGGCGGTGAAGGTAGCAGAGGAGACGGAGGTGGTGGTTACTTTGGGGAGTGACTCTAGTTGGTTTAGGCTTTTGTCTTCCTCAACGTGAGTGTGAGACAGAAGTGGCTGCCGACCAGTATCCTCCATCGAAGAATAAAAGGCCTACTTTTGATTGTGCTCTGAGTTGAGAATTTTTGCCCGGGGATAGGTTCTCATTTACTTATAGCAATCCACGTCGAAGATAAGAATAAGAAAATGAAAGAGAAATTAAATGTAAATATTTAATTAATATTTTATAATAAATATTTTTTAAATTGTAAAATATAACATTTTAAGATTAATTTTGTTAAAAAATACATTTTAGCAATTTAAATTTTTTTAAAAATTAATTTCTTTCTTTATATGTTAATTGTAAAAAATTTATGATGTGTTAATGTAATGTTAAAAAAATTAAGATTCAACGTAACAAATTATGGATCCATGTGTCCGATAGGTTGTAATATATGTGTGTGTGTGTTTAAGTTTGATTATTTTTAACAATAATTTATATTAGAAATATTTTATAATAAATTTTATTATTAAAATATAAATATTCCAAATAAATTTTAGGGTAGAAATCGACCCATTCTAATTAATATAATTACAGATATAGCTTAAGAATTCAAAGAAAAATACAAAAATAGAAAACGAATTCTTTTAGTTAAGAGACTGCTCTTTTGGGCATGGAATGAAAGATTTTGTAGCTAAATATGTTTCTTTTTCCTCTGTAGTGCAACCAAAAGATAATTAATTCTCAGTCTCACAGCTACGGGTTCTTACTTGACATATTTTATATTACAATACAGAAAGATATGGATAATGAAAATTATTGATAAGTGATTTCAGTCAAAGTAATTTTAGTCACATCGTCTAATAAATTATCTTTTTCTCATTATTAACGCCTCAAATTATGTTTTATTATTATAGAATTTTCTCACATTTTAATATCTTATAATCGGAACCCCAAATTAATTTAATCGAGTTCCAATAGGTACTAATATGCCAATTTTGGTAATAATAGTAATATCCTTTTAACTAATTTCAAGTCAAAATTAATGGTTATCAAGTAAGCATAAATATACTGTATGATAAATATATTATAATGTTATAAATTAAGAGCTTATACACAATAGTAGAAAGAATTCAGCAAATGTGCAGTAGAATAAACTCTTTTTCTTCATTAATTAAAACCCTTAAATAGTCGTAATTTAACAAATCTTGCTGAAATACATAGTGAACACGAACTGATAAATATTAAAAAAATAAAAAACAAAAACTTCCTATAAATGCATGCTTCAATAAGATACCAATAAATAAAATATATTATCTAAATAAAACATAATAATTTTCACCTGCCTGACGTATCATAGTCATTCTCATTTGCCTCATTATTAAAAACGCAGAATAATGTCTTGTCAGTACAGTACAATAAATTTTTAAAGAATATAATATGAGAAAAGAAGAAGATGATAATAACTGTATCACAATCTCTATAATTATAAGAAAAATTAAAAATAAAATAAAATTTCATGATTGAGAAATTTAGTTTCTATATTATATTTAGTTAATTATGGTAGATTATCATTTTAATTACTTGTCATGTAAATCAGATTATGAATATTAAAAATGATTATCTTGAATATTATTAAAAGTTTTAGAATTTTTATCATCAAACCTCAAGTTAAGACGAAAATAATTTTATCATTTTGTGCTAAATAAAAATTTAAATTATTTTAGCTAGTAATCTATTCCTATCAAAGAATTAAAAATACCTCTCTTG
>JAWDEX010000012.1:7926532-7961506 GCA_035221805.1 Trichilia hirta
AATATAATTTCTAATAGTTAAAGAAAATGATTACATTTTTATAGTAAATAAAAAGATAAAATAATAGTAAAATTTATATAAACTAGCTTGGCAAGAGTCAAAAAAAATAATAAACACCCACATTATTGGTAAGTTTGTCAGAATTACCCTAATGGTTAATTTAAAAATATAGATACATCGCTATCAAAATTCAGTACATTGATTTAAGATACAAACTTATTAAATAATTTTGGTAAAATAATTTGAAAATTAAGCCTCATATTATTATCACAAATTCGGAATCTCGAATATGAATAAAATTTACAGATGACAAAATTGGGTTATAATATAAATAAAAAAAATTATAATTATGAATTTTATAATTATATATGAATGTTCTGATACTATATGTAATATTTTGTAATTTGCAAACTACAATATTATTCAATAAAATAGAGTAGAATAATTGAATTTGATCAAAATCATATATTAGTACAAAACACCGTAAATATATTAAAATAATAAAGACAATAATGTATACTTATTTGTACTATTTTTTAATCAATTTTATTATTTTGATCTTTCTCTTTATTATTTATTTTTGTATAGCAACTTTTTAATAGGATAATATTACTAATAGGTATAACTTATTTTATATATAAGTTAGAAAAGGGGCCTAGTAAAATCTTAATCATTAATGTACTAACTGAATCTTCTTATTACAGACTTTATTTAAATATAATTACTTATACTTTATTGCTCAATTAAACTCATAATAATTAGATTCATAATATCTAATTTTAATTGAATTATATAATAAATTTAATATATTAAAATATTTATTAATTCAATTAATTAATAATTAATATAAATTAATTTATTAATATAAGTTCATATTTAAGAAATTTTCAACGTCTTCTTCATCCTGATTTTACATGTCACTTTTGAATAATTTTAACAATTAACTAGTCTTCGATGTTGCAATATTTGTTTCTAGAGTTCACTGACTGTGCACGCCATAAACAATTTAATTTTAGTTTGCACAATAGCGGCTCTTAACTAATTCAACTCGCCATTTTTTAATTAAAATAATGATTAATGGCATAAAGGTAATAAAATATTGTAAAAAAATCTGATGAATTGTATTACGTGCGACTCGTAATTCAGGAATGAGTTGATGCACTGAAGCAAAACTCAGAACCATGACGTGGCGGAAATATCCCCAATCGCATCAAGTGTGCCGTCCAATCAGACTAATGGTCTGAATAATGCGAACGAAGTTGGACCGGGACATGGACGTCCAATTGAATCAGCCTGACATGAGAAATTTATTTTATATGCTTTCGCTTTCGAGAATCGAGATGCGTCCATAAAATGGTCCCATTGTACTCTCATTATCAATGCTTCCACGTTCGAATCCAGATATGTCCACAAAATTAAACTAACAGTCAAAATCCAACTAATGATCTACCTTCATAAACTGGTAGACCATAAACGTATGAGATTTTTTGTGTGATGTGAGACAAATCAAACAAAAGGCAGAGAAATGGGTTACGAGTATCCAAATGAAAATTACAAAAGGACAACGAGAAGACGTAATCTGGTTTAATTTCTTCCATTCCAATGTCCACAGATACAAACGCTGGAGACAAAAAACAATGCTTTTCAAATCATCTGTTCATTAATTAATTAAATTGGTAGAAAATTATAGGAGAATTACAAAGACGGCAAAGATGTAGAATGTTTATGTCCGCAGCACAATCCCCCAAATATCCTGTCGGTTTACAGTCTCAACACAACGGCGAATGTTAGAAAATGATGCGTACTGTGCACATTGATTACTCGATATTCCAATTTTCTAGATTCATCACTATCTTATTTGATAAAGACCTAATTATACAAAAATGAAAATTTTAAAATGGAGGATTCTTAAATATTTCTTAAAGAATAACGGTAAAGATAAAATTGTTTTGTTTTGTTTTGTTTTTTTTAAAATGATATGGCGTGATAAATTTATTTTTAATAATTATATTAGTTTTATATTTTTATTAATTAATAATAAATATAACACAAAAATTTATAAAAAGAAATTTGTACCCTTATATCAATATGCTAATACCAATCTTGTCCCTTGGATCAGGCCCGGTTTCAATAGGCTGCGCGCGCCTGCGCTACATGAAGGTATAATTCGGTCTATAAAGATCTATTTTTCTTGCTAAAGACAAATTCTTTCGCTTTCTCTAAAATTTTATGGAATTATGTATTTTTAAAATGCAGTATAAAAAAATATTTTGTAAATAACAATTTTTATTGAGAATTGTGTAAATTTAATTTATGTTTTTTTATTTAATTCCACGTCAGTTGTAGCTCAAAAATCAACCCAACCTAAGTTTAATTAGGATACAAACAAAAATTTTATTGATTTCAGAATTTTGCCGAGTTAATTTCCTAAAATTTAATAATCACTGTAAGAAAAACAGTTAAAATTAATGCAGTTGTCTCCTAGAAATTTATAAAATCTGTCTAAAACCTCTCTTAAGAAACTAACATAGAATGAAAAACCCGTATTCAACATAATTTTTTTGTTTTAGCAAACTTTGAAATTATGGAAAAAACATATTAAAATTGAAATAAAAAAAAAGTACAGATGGGCCTATAAAAGCCCAACTACAGATTCTGCTGTTATGAACCCAATCCTCACCCGTCAATTCCCCCTGGCCCACGATATGTCCACAATTCCCCAAGAAAAATATTTTGACGTCATCGGAATCCTTGCCAATTACAAACTGAAATTTCACTTTCGTCTAGATGTGTTCAGAATCCGATCTAATCCATACAATCTGCACAATTCGATCCAATCCGATTCGTAATTGGTGGATCCGTAGATACGAATTTAAAAGTTTAAAAACGTGGATCGGATTGTGAATTTATATTTTCAATCCGCAAAAAATCTGCACTCCGCAGAAGATAATATTTTTTAAAAATAATTATTTATATTAAAATATGTAAATATACAATACATCATTTACTTTAAATAAGTTTTTAAAAAAAAGATAAATATATAAAATTTTCACTTGCAAAAAACTCACTTACAAGCCCAACCCATTTGCAAGAAACCCATTTAAATGTCCAACCTATTTGCAAAATAACCCGAAAATCCACTTGGTAGCCCAGTCCACTACAAACTTTGCCAATTGCTAAATGAAATTGAAATCAAAATCCAAAAATTCCTACCCGTTATTCCTACCTCGTCGTTTTCCATATTTTTTCCTTCAGCAAAAGCCCTTTTACCACAACGAAATAATTGCAACATTCAAAAACAGGTAATAGTAGGATAAATGTTTTCTTGCTCAAATACGAAGCATAAAATCATATTGTTCTGAATTTTGCACGCTTATTACATTGTTTTTGTGTCAAAAATATATATAAGAAGAAGAAAAAAATAAATTTGCTATGAACATACTCAAAATCTGTACCGTGATGTGGACTACAATTAATCAAGAGAAAAAGAGATATTTATATGTATTTGTAAATTGTTTTAGTTAGTATACATTAAATTTTTCAGTTGTGATTCAGAAAAACTAATGGTCAATTGACCTATTAAATTAAAATTGAAAGAAAAAAAATAGAAAAAGAGAACTGAATGTTTTTGGATAAAAAACCATGTTCAATTAATTGAAATCTTTTCTTCCTTCGCAAAAGGGGTTTTTAATAAATTCAAAACTCTAAAGGAAAAAAACGTAAATTATAATAATGTAAGACAAAATCAATAAAATATGTACTTATATTAGTTTAATTCTCAAGTCCATTACTAAAAAGTGAATTCAAAATTTGTCACTAAATGTAATTGTTTGATATTATTTTTAAATATTTATTACTTTTAGATTATATTTAATTTATTATTTCTAGTTTAATTTTTAGTATGTTACTCTTTAATGTATTTGTGTGTTCTCTTTTTGTTGTTTATATTAGATCTGTCTTAATTAAATATTTTATCTAGATTTTGTATTGTAAATGACTTCTCAATTTGTAATAGGAAAGCAATCAATTGCTCCAATTCCAACCTCTTCTTTTGAGATTGAAGGTGCATTTGTTACTAGTGATGATTCTTCAGGTAAGAAATCAAGAAATTACCCTATATATTCATTGATCTAGGACCATTTTATATAAATAGGTTCATCCCCAAATAACCTTAAGGCTAAGTGCAAATATTGTGGGCAAGAATATGTTGGTGACTCTAAGAAAGGAACATCCACCTTGTTGACCATATAAATGACAATTTAAAAAAATATCCGGTTCAAGTAGATAAAAAACAAAAAACTTCGAGTTACAAACCTATAAAAATTAGGGAAGAGACAAGCAAATTAATTGCAACGAGTTATAAAGTTGAGGTTTGTAGAGAAGCATTTGCTAAGTTTATCATAAAAGATGAGATGTCATTTAGAGTAATAGATGGTGAAGAGTTTAAAGAGATATTAGAAGTTTTTTAAAATAGATTTAGTGTTCCTTCTCACATTACTATTGCATGCAATGTTTTACAACTTTACACAAATGTAAAACAATAAAATAATAAATTAATATTAAATTATATATATTTTTAGTTTGTAGTAAATTAATTACAAATTAAATTTTTTTTATTAAAAGATTCTTTGCATGTTACATCCAATTTCTTTTTACTTCAATTGTGTTTTATTTACTCATAATTGCACACTTGAAGTGAAAGTTAGTATCTTTTTTTGAAAATAATGGTTGAAAATATGTAAAGAAAACATGAAATGTATTAGGGAAGTTTAAAGCAATTAACAATTTTTTTGCTCATCAGTATGTTGCTTGATCCTCGTTATAAGGAACGATTTTTGGTATATTGTCTTCGCATTTTATTTGGTGAAAGTAAAGTTAATGAGGTAATGGTCAAAATATGAGATATGTTGAATACTTTATACAATCATTACAGATTGATTTACTTTGATGATAAGAAAACAATGAATGAAGTGAATGATAGGAATGAAGTAGAGATTGGAATTGATGAAATTGATCTTAGTTATAAGATGCTTGTGAAGCAATCTGAATGTCGAGAGGGTAAAATAGAAATAAATCGTTACTTCATTGATCCGTTTAAGTGTTCAAAAGATTAAAAATTTGATATAACTGATTGATGGAAGATTAATTATTCTAATTATACGATTTTATCATACATTGTTCGAGATGTTTTAACCATACTTGTATCAACTATAGCATCTAAATTTGCATTTAGTATTAGTGGTTATGTTCTTGATCCATTTTAAAGTTTATTATCTACAAGGACAATTAAGACGCACATTTGCACGTAGAATTAGTTCCGTATATCTCCAATAAATCTTCATTAGAAAATGGATGAGATTGAAAATATTGAGTTGGTAAATATATTGATCAATCTATTTGATTTTAATTTTATTTAATTAAATTACTTTTTTAATATTTTTTTTTTCTTATAAAAATTTTTAAGTGCTAAGAAAATTTTATTTGATAAAACTTGATAGATAAAAGCGGTTAGTTTTGATGACGCTTTAAAGACATTATTTGATACTTTGATGAAACTTTAAATACCTTATATTTATTTTTAGTGTTATTTAATTTTGAGTTAATATATTTGAATATTTATTTTATAACTTTTGTATTATTTTATTTAAATTAGTATAGTTGCACGTTTATTCTAATTATTTTTTAAAATCATTATCTTTATTTAAAAAAGTTTATTATACTAATTAATTTAATTATTAAGAAATTAATATTAAATTATATATATTTTTAGTTTGTAGTACTTTAATTGCGAATTAAATTTTTTTTTTAAGTGAATCGGATCATATACGGATCAAAAAGTTTTTATCTGCAAATTTGTGGATCGGATACGAATTTGGTCCAAATCCATGCAATTCGATCCGTGAACAGCCTGATTTTGTCAATATGACCAAAATTTTAGGTTTTTTTTTTTTTTATTATTATTATTATAATCAACAGGAACTAGCTACTTGTCAATCAAATGACATGTTAAAAATGCGGCAAAAATGGGTAAAGGGGGTGATGAGAAAAATAGAGTAGATCAAAATGGAGAGACAAGAAGACCGAGGAACTAAGTGTGTCCATCCAAATGGACTTGACTGAAGGAAAAAACAGGCATGACATGTTAATCATAGCATAATTTTAAAATCGATGAAAATGAGGAAAGGGTCTATATATATGCAAGTCACAATTTTTCATAAAACAATTTCAGATGACGTTCGATCTCTATTTTGATTTGCTTACTTATTAGGCCGACGATATGAATTATAAATTGGTTGTTGACGCTTGGTCGGCTGGAAAAAAAACGAGAAGAATGTCCATCATGCGTGGTAGGAATGAGTTGTATTCAGTTTTTGTAACTTATTTTCTGTCCTTATCCCTTCGTTCAAACGCGTTTGCCAGAGATTATAAAGGCTGTCAATATCTTAATCATCTCTCCATTGATAAACAATACAAACTTATAATAATGTTGGGAAGAAAATGACAGCCAGTCCACAACAACAAGAGGTACCAAATATATATAAATTTTGTGTATATCAACAATAACAAGTGAAGGAAAAAAAATTAACAATGAGTATTATCGACTACATTTTGACATCCAGTAGAGCATACCATGGCAGAACGAATCTTTCTTTTTCTTTTTTTTCTTTTTTCTTTTTTTAAATTCAGATTGAAAACTCAATCGATAAGGTGTTTATTTTACATCTAAGACTCTCAAAAGCATAATGACACTATTAAGAATATTTTTGGTATTATGTTGCTCTAAATTGTGGCTGAAAAAATTTTAAATATCAAATATCAATGTAAAATTTATATAAATTCTATTAGAAGTTAACATTATTAAACACATTTCTAACTTTACTTTTAAAATAAAACATAATTACCACAATAATAAATGGACTCTATGTTATTGACATATTTTGACATTTATTTTAATATAATTTTGTTTTTACAATCTTATATTTTTTTTTTTTATCAAAGCTCTTTATCTTCTGAACTATTATTTTAATTGTTACAATTTGCCCCTGTTAATGGCTTTATTATAAATTATAGCTACCATTCATTTATCACCATTACATAATCATTCGATAACAGTTCACAATTGCAATATTTTTATTTATTGTTATTATAATTATTAATTTTAGTCTTCTACTAATATTAATTTTGATTTGATGCCCATCTCGCTACTCTTTCGAGGTAATAGATTTTCATGGCGCGGTGACCCACTTTGTTATTGATTTCATGGAACACATTCAGGTTTAGCAGTCATGAAGGCCAGGTACCGATGGCGTCCAAGACTGCTATCAAGTTGGAATCCAGATTCCTCGTGTATAAAAAAAAACTTGTCGTTGATATGTTGTTTCCCAGATGTAATTTATTTTTTCCCTGATTCCATAAAGAACTCAAGTGTAAAAAACAAATGATTTTTATTATTAATTTAGATCACGCTGCTGGTAACAAGGTAGAATTTGACAAAATTTAAGCATCAACAATATTAATATACGAATATTTTCTAAATAAAGAATAGATATATAGATAAGACATAGCTTCACTATGATGTCATAGATACGAGTGGTAGGCAAGTGGAGGTCATGGTGAACGGAGCATGTATGGATCCTGAAACTTGTCTTACGGCTGATTTTGTTTCGAGTCTTGACGTTTTTGGCAAGACTTATTAGGCTTGGACAGCAACGTGCGTATTACGTCTTCGTTTGGCACATTTTTTTTTTCCTTTGCACTAATCTTTGGCTTGGACGGCTGTGTGGTGTACTTGCTTCGTCGGACCCATTTAACTAACAATTGTCGTTTCTCAAAGGCCACGTGCAATCCAATAGTGGCATGAACGGAGCCATGGGGCAGTGGGGGAGTTGTGTGTTCTTTGGCTGTTATCATTTGTACGTAACTTGTTGGTTATATTTCAATATAATATCTTAGTTTTTAAGCACCAAATTGAACTGGGATTAGATGCTAGGATCAAATTTTATTAGGAAAAAAGGATCGGCTTCTCGTAATGCCTTACAGTTGGACTCGATGGGGATGGATGAATATAAACAACAGTGTCCCAAATTAAGGAATTTGCCTGAGACAACGCCCCACTTCAAAATTACACTTTATTTTATTATGTTAATTAGATCTAACTTCAGAATTTGGATTCTACAACTAGAAATTTTCTTACAAATTTACTTCCTCAAATAAAAATATATTTGTCAATTAATTAAAAAAACGTTAATAAAATAACATTGAAGAATGTCAGGTAACTATTTTATGTCTGGCAGTAAATTGACTTTATATTTCATTTTATTTTATTTTATAAATTAATTAATTAATTAATAAAAAGTTAGGAGCATAATAAAAATGGTGATAATTTGTATGACCTCTCTGACAAGCAAATGTTCCTATCATTCAGTGTTCAATGGCACTCCATTGTTCATATTCTCCGTTAGTCCTTCCGTAAATCCGTAGATCCCACCCATAAGCCCTTCTTTGTCTTTTACCTAATGATATAAAGGACAACCACCCACTCTCTCTATCACGCCAAATTCATCGTCATCTCTGCTTTCTCTTCTTCTACTTTTTCATTAGAAGGCCATCACCGGTTCCGATACTTATTTGTCATCAACATCCATTTTCTTTTTATTCGTTTCTATTTTCTGTAGTAATATCTCTTTCTTTCCTTAGAGTTTTTTCCGTGATTGTGCCGGTGTGAGCAAGTGTTGAAGGTTAGGACGCAGAGAGAATTTGCTCTGTATGTCATTAGAATATTACAGTGAAAAATACTACGGTGGATACGGTGAGCTTGCTAATCCTTTACAATGGCCGCAACTCAGGAAAAGACGACGCCTAATTGTTGCATTAACAGCAAGAAGAAGGTTACGGCAACTGAGGTCCTCCAAGATTGGAAAGATCCAGCCTTGGATCCGATCGGCAAACAACAGTCCGTAGCGGCTCTGATCCGGCCCGTTAAATCCATCCCTGTCCCCGATTCTTCTCCTAACACTACTTCCTCTACCAAAGGTTTACCGATAAAGAAATGTTTAAGATTCTCTTTTATTTTCTTAAATTTGTCAGTATTATCGAGCTTACATGATATTGATTCTTGATAATGATTTTCTTTATAATAAAATGGAGTTTCTTTGTTTTCTTTGGATGTTTTGTGGATGGCGATTGGTTGCGTTTTAAGAAAATGAATAGCTCAACATCTATAGGATAAAAATTTATGTAGATAAAGTCAATCGAGTTAGGTCTTTGTCTGCTTGGGCCCCAAGCGGTAATTCTCATAGTCCTTCTGTCCTTTTTTCTCTTTTAATTTTTAATTGTTTTATCTTTTAATGGACTCTTACATTTTCTCAGCAAGCAAACAAGATTAACTTATATTTCTGATTTCTTATCTTTCTGTGTTTTCTAGTTTGTTTCTCTGTTGTTGACTGGAGTGAATTGGTGTCTCAAATTTCCGGAAAGTTTTCACTACTAACCCAAAGCACATTTTTCTTTCTGTTGATTTTCTCGCATAGGCATACCGATGATGGTGAGGGCTCAAACTAGCCATCCTTTGGACCCTTTATCGGCTGCTGAGATCTCTGTGGCAGTGGCAACTGTTAGAGCTGCTGGAGCAACCCCTGAGGTTAGCTTTACTAAAATTATTATGTTTTTCTTTAAATTAAAATTAGCAACATTATTTTGTAAATGAAGGGAATAAGAGGTGAATCTGCTTTTCAGGTGAGAGACAGCATGCGCTTTATGGAAGTTGTTCTGGTGGAACCAGAGAAACAGGTTGTTGCATTAGCGGATGCATATTTCTTCCCTCCTTTCCAGCCATCATTACTTCCCAGAACTAAAGGTGGGCCTGTTATTCCTACTAAACTTCCTCCAAGGCGTGCAAGACTTGTTGTTTACAACAAACGGTCGAATGAGACTAGCATATGGGTTGTTGAACTGTCGGAGGTTCATGCTGCAACTCGAGGTGGCCACCATAGGGGCAAAGTTATTTCATCTAAAGTTGTTCCAGATGTCCAACCTCCCATGGTACATATACATTGTGCATATATTTACTAAGATTTATCTACATTCATGTTCATTCATAGTAACGTTAATTTAGACTCGTTGATTTTACATAGTTTGTGTTTAAAGTGGCCTGGTGACTCAATTTGCTTGCAAAAGGGCTCCTTATCTGATATGGAATTAAAATTTTCTTGTTGGACAGATAATGTTATGGGCTTTTACTTGAGTATGTTCTTTTTTTTTTTTTTTATTTTTTTATGTATGAATTTTATATGACATGTGTTCTTGTAAAATACTTGCAATATCTTTCTCCTTTATCTGCTTATGTTTTTCTAATATCAATGCCCTTTCTTGTAACACACATTTCAGGATGCTTATGAATATGCTGAATGTGAAGCTGTTGTCAAAGACTTTCCTCCATTTCGGGAGGCAATGAAGAAGAGGGGAATTGAGGATATGGATCTTGTTATGGTGGATCCCTGGTTAGTACTATGTTCAGACTTTGTCACACAGACATTTTGTGAGATGTGCTTTCTGTGCACGCCTTTCACTACTTATGTTTTGTGTGCAAACGCTTTTTTTATAGGTGTGCAGGGTATCACAGTGATGCTGATGCTCCAAGTCGCAGACTTGCTAAACCACTCATCTTCTGCAGAACTGAAAGTGACTGCCCTATGGAAAATGGTTATGCTCGTCCAGTTGAAGGGATCCATGTGCTCGTCGATATGCAAAATATGGTGGTGATTGAGTTTGAAGACTGTAAACTTGTTCCCCTACCGCCAGCTGATCCATTAAGAAACTATACGGCTGGTGAAACACGCGGAGGTGTTGACCGAAGTGATGTGAAACCCCTTCAGATTGTTCAGCCAGAAGGTCCAAGTTTTCGTGTTAGTGGACATTTTGTGGAATGGCAGAAGGTGCTTTTTTGTTTAACTAATGTATTTATTTTCTTAAATCTTATTTGTTTCTATTATAATTCAAATTTTGGTTGGCAGTGGAATTTTCGTATTGGTTTTACTCCTAGGGAGGGTTTGGTTATCTATTCCATTGCATATGTTGATGGTAGTAGAGGTCGGAGGCCTGTTGCTCACAGGTTAAGCTTTGTTGAGATGGTGGTCCCTTATGGGGATCCAAATGATCCCCATTACAGGAAAAATGCATTTGATGCCGGGGAAGATGGCCTGGGTAAAAATGCACACTCTCTTAAGAAGGTGAAGTATCCCTTGAATTTATTTTCTTGTTGCTGATTCCTTTTTTTTCCTTTGAAAAAAAAAAAAAACTTCGCCTGATATAATGTTATTGCCTCAGGGCTGTGATTGTTTGGGCTTCATCAAGTACTTTGATGCACACTTTACCAATTTTACTGGAGGTGTTGAAACAATAGAGAATTGTGTTTGTTTGCATGAAGAGGACCATGGTATCTTATGGAAGCACCAAGATTGGAGAACTGGATTAGCAGAAGTTCGAAGGTCTAGAAGGCTGTCAGTGTCATTTATATGTACGGTAGCCAACTATGAATATGGATTTTTCTGGCATTTTTATCAGGCAAGTTTTTGATGCCTTTTGAGAATGATAAATATTTTTGACTTCTACATTTTTTAAGTTTCTGTATAGTCTACTGCTACTTGGGTCAAACTATGCCACTTAAATCCTACTCCTGCCACATTATATTGTAGGATGGAAAAATTGAAGCTGAGGTTAAGCTCACAGGAATTCTTAGCTTAGGGGCACTTCAACCTGGAGAAGTACGAAAATACGGTACCACTATTGCTC
Organism: Trichilia hirta; assembly: GCA_035221805.1. Lineage (NCBI taxonomy): Eukaryota > Viridiplantae > Streptophyta > Magnoliopsida > Sapindales > Meliaceae > Trichilia > Trichilia hirta. The sequence continues at coordinate 7,938,323 of JAWDEX010000012.1, forward strand.
CTGGATTGTATGCACCTGTTCACCAACACTTTTTTGTGGCTCGTATGGACATGGCAGTTGATTGCAGGCCTGGTGAAACATTTAATCAAGTGAGTCACATGATTACTGGGAATTTTTCCTTTTCTCCATACACTAAATGATTTGTTGAAATATCTATTTAATTAGCTATTGGCTTTACAAAAAATTCCTTTATCTGCTGCTTTAGCATTAAATTTAAAGTCATCACCATGGTTACATTTTCAGTTGCTTTTGTTCTTTGTTTGGGAGGCCACTGTTTGGGGTCCATTTTGTGTGTGTCAATTTGATTTATATTGGAAGTTTAGAATGCAACTAAAATTTGTGGCATTGCAGTTCTTTTAGTTTTTAATGGATAGTCAAATAGCACGGATTATAGTCCTTTCTGTAGATCTTTTTGGTGGCTTAAACATTATTTTAATAATACTTGATAAGTAGGTTTGCTTTTTATGTGGATTGGTTGCAGAGGAAATCTTCTTGAATACTATAGGGAATATTGAAGGTGAATTCCTTGGCCTCAGAGGTTTTGTTTATTTTTATGAACCTGTTGTTCATGTTCTTTGATCCGCTGCTGCAAATTCTCGCTAAAGATGACCTCAGTTGAGAGAATTTTCTGCATTACCAACTTATTTTCTTTTTGACTTGGTTGAATCTAGTTTTGAATTATTAATCAACATGTTATCATATTATGATCTCTTATATGTGAAATGCTCCCTACAATTAAACTCTTGGCATGTTCTTAACTGTTTGTTATTCAACTCTAAGGGGCAATTATTGCCTGATGTGTTCACATGATAGTAAGGCTACATATTTTCTTGTTGGTATAGGTTGCTGAGGTGAATGTTAAAGTTGAAGAGCCAGGGAAGAATAATGTTCATAATAATGCATTCTATGCTGAAGAGGAACTGCTCAGATCAGAATTGCAAGCAATGCGTGACTGTAATCCTTTAACTGCTCGCCATTGGATTGTAAGATATCTTCCCATGTAGTTATTCTTGTCATCATGTTTGTAACTTAGGAGGACATGGGCACTCAAAATTTTGGAACAATGTTGGTTCCAATGTTGCATCAGCAGTGAGAACTTTTATAATTGTTTGGCATAGTTTGATTGGTTTAAGTTATGGCTGTATGAGTTAGACTATGTTTACTAAGGGTCTATATGACCATCAATTAGGGATCTGATAATAGGAGCAGGCCAGCAATAGTTGGAGAAGAAAATAGATGGACTGGTAAAACTGTTGATTGATCGCCTTATTTTTGTGTGCCATTTCATTTTCCAGATCAGAAACACAAGAACTGTCAATCGCACTGGACAGCTAACTGGTTATAAGCTAGTACCTGGTTCAAACTGTTTACCATTAGCTGGATCTGAGGCAAAATTTTTGAGAAGAGCTGCTTTCTTGAAGCATAATCTGTGGGTCACTCCTTATGCGCGTGATGAAATGTATCCTGGAGGAGAGTTTCCTAATCAAAATCCACGAGTTGATGAAGGATTGGCAACTTGGGTTAAGCAAAATCGCTCTCTGGAAGAAGCTGACATAGTTCTGTGGTTAGTTTACATTCTGTTTGAACTAGAATTAAAAGTTGTCTATCTTGCCAAAATAATTTTGTGGATTTTGCACGTGTTCACATGCCCTTTATTGTACATGTCATTTTTTACCCAAAGAAAAGATACTACAATTCACATTGCCCTAGCATTTGCATGATTTGAGAGTGTTGGCGTAGGGTTTAGAGACATCACCTGGAAAATTATTGTGAACCCAATTTGTTTCTTTAGTATTGTATCGGTAGTTCCGTCCAGCTGGTGTTTTGAACATGTTATCAAATCAATGCAGGTATGTATTTGGAGTGACACACATTCCTCGACTGGAAGACTGGCCTGTCATGCCCGTGGATCGCATTGGCTTCATGCTCATGGTATGCCACTCATACTAGTAGGAAGATAGCTGTCAAGTTTGTTTGATTTCACATAAAGATCTCATTCCTGCACTTAGAGTATTGTCCAATTAGTTAATATAAATTTTATTATTCTATTTGTGACGCAGCCACATGGTTTCTTCAATTGCTCACCGGCAGTGGATGTCCCTCCAAATTCAAGCGATTTGGATCTTAAGGAGAATGTGATAGCTGAAAAGCCTGTCCAGAGTGGGCTGCTTGCCAAGCTCTGAATCGGTGGATGGTTATTGGGTTTGTAGTGGCTCATTTCTTTCTTTCGTTTTTCTTTTTTTTTTTTTTTTGTTTCTTGAATTCAAATTTCATCAAAAGGGCTTAGCAAGACGCAAGATGGATGGTGGGAAATTATTCACTCTGGCTATCAATACTCGGGCAAAATTTTGGTATGTTATAGTGACTCAGTTGATTAGTCGGACTGCCCTGCTAAATAATGGAGCCACCTTCTGACAAATAATATATATTTTTTAAATAAAAAAAGCAAATGTCCCTTACTATTACGTTGTTATTCAATTATTATTATTGGTCTAGACTCTTTGAAATGATACTAAAACTTGAAAACATAACAACGGTAATCAGTCTTGGCACCGTGCCAAGCAAGCTTGAATGTAGAGAATTCGGTTTCCGATTCTCATGGGGAAAATTGTAGTTTACTGTATGCAGCTTCATTATTATTCGTCAGTGCCGCCCGACTCCCTGGCCACTTTGTTTGGGACTTACAATGGTCCGAAAGTTCCAGTCGGGACTCGGGATTGTCCAAAACGTCCAATTGTAACCAGAGTTTAGAAAGGAATAAAGAAGATGAAAAGAAAAGAAAAGAAAAAAAATGGTTAAAATCGTGCAAATTTCATCCGTTAAATAAAATAGTTAGTTTGAAGGAAAATACGTTTAATGAGAACTGACATGGCTTACTGTTACGCGTCTTCTAATTTTGCTTAGCTCACTTGTTTTTATTAATATTTATTTAATATAATAAATAAGTTGGCAATCGATCGCCAATGATAGTGTTGAAACTGGTGATCACCGATATCATTGCTTGTTGGAGACCTTAGCTGTTCATGGTGGTGTGAAGCCACTCGACTCCATTAGGATAGTAATGCACAATAACCACCCTCTCCTTTTCCCAGTTTAGACATCTCATTATATATATAATTATATTTTTTTGTTAAAAACAATCTTATTATTGCATAAATTATACAATTTAGAGTCAAATGGTATTAAAAAAGTTTAAGTAAACATAATTGCCTATATATATATATATATATATATATATACACACACACACACAATCAAATGTGTCAGTCTTCAATAAAAATTGAAGAAAAAATAAAATAAAAATACTCTAATCAAATCAACAAATTAATTTATAATATACTAATAAACATTGTACAATAATATATAATTTTCAATTAATGAATGAGATTTATGTATATATTTTTAAAATTAATAAGATTAAAATATATATTTAATCAAATTTAAGGCATTCAAACTTGTTTTTCTCCGGTTGGGTTGTTTGCGATCGGAAAAATTCAAAACTACACCATGAATGATGCCCATATAAAATAAGAAATGAAGCCAAATCCGCAGAAAAGACGTGCCCTCGTCTGAAGTCTATCCCTATCTGATAATAATAATTGTGCCAAACTGAGAAAAAAATGATAAATATCCTATAATTTTTAAAAATAATATTTATTTTTCTAAAAAAATTTATAATAAAATTTTTTTATAATTTTTTAAAATATTTTTTAGTTTTTTATCAAAATATTTATTATATTTAAGAAAGTGACAAAAATCTCAATCACTAAAATAAAAATATATATTTTGATTATATAAATTTTTATTTTTATTATCTAGGTTCCTATCTTTTATTGTTTAACATTTTATACTAAAATAATTGAATTTTTAAAAAGATATTTTAAATTTAATTTCTAATTTCTAATATTTTATATTAAAAAAATATAATTAAATTTAAAATTTATTTTATTTTATATTAATAAAAATTTATTAATTTATTTTTATTTTATAATTTAAATTTATGAAATTATTCTATTTTTATTTTTAAAAATTAAATAAAAGTAATTTAAAATTTTTATTTAAATTATTGAACAATTATAATATTACCCCAAATGGTAATACTCAAGATGGTGTAAATTAAAATTTTACAAAAAATTTTAATGCACATAAAATTTTATGAAATTGAAAATGTAAATGATAAATCAACCAATTGATTAATTAATCTGCAGCTATTAGAATCAACAAATTAGATACAGTATAATAAATATAAAAGAAGAGATTTGTAAATAATGTTTATAATAATTTGGCAATCTAAATTTATATCCACTTTTCAATTTTTCTTGGTAGTGAAGTTTTATTTTTTCTTTTTCATAAGTCAAGTAAAACCTAATTATAACTCTTTTTTCATTGGTGAATAACAATCTTACTTAATCTATTTTTTTTACAAGTGAAGTGTAATACAAGCAATTTTCTTTTTATCTGATGAAAATATACTCAATAGTAAAATTAATAAAATTTTTGTTATTTCTCGCTTTAAAATAAATATTACAGTAAATTTAAAATAATTTTTGCACAGTCGAATGTAATTAATTTTTTCAAATTCTTGTGCAATTGATCAATCATTTTATTTTTTTATAAATAAATTTTTTATTTAAATTGATAAAGTTATTCACACTTGTCTTTAACGTTCTTTACAATGTATTTAATACTCGCATTTATTTTTCGCATAATCTACTATTATAACAAAAAAGACCATAAGGTATCTTACTTTTTTTGAGAGTATCGATACTTTATTCCGATATAAAAATTTGTTTTCATTAGATTTTATTATGTATCAATCTTATAGATAACTTGGATCTAATTTGGCATCTAAGATTTTTTTTATATATAAAGTATCAATATTTTATCTAAAAATATAAATGGAGTTCAGATATAACTTTTCTTTCAACTTTCGAAAATTCAATGTGTGTCAATGTTAAAACATTGTCTCTTCAGCGTGTTAATACATTTTATGAGAGTGTTGATCTGATTTACTTGTAATTTCTCCCAATAACTCTCTAAAATTGATGTATAATTTTAACAAAATAGAAGTGCTTATACTTTGTACGAAAATATTGATCTAGTTTAACTTATAATTTCTTCTGAAATCTTTAAAATTCGACGCGTGTGTACCTTTTTTCATAATGTATCGATAGTTTCAGCAATATATCGATCTTTGGAGCCATATGTGTTGATCTATTTAGCTTAAAATTTAAATTTTCAAAGGAACCGTTATCAAAATATTTATAACTTAAAATTTATCTCATACAATTATATTTTTAATTTATTTTAACTAATCAAACAACTCAAAAATACATAATTTTTTATTTTAAACAACTCAAATTCAAAGATAATAAAATACAAAATTTCAACATCATTCATCATTGTGAATAAATTATATCACTTATCAGTTAACTCCATATCAACTTATTTAGAATCACAAATATATCAATTTTGCCAATTTTCACCATCAAAATATATTTTAATTTATTAATAATTTAATTCATTAATAATTTATGCACCATATAATACTTTATACTACAAAAAATTTAATTTATAATATTATATTCATAAATATTTTTAAAAAGAATTAATCAAATATAAATATAAAATTATAAATTAAAATTTTTTTATTTTATAATATATTAAACTAAAATAATTTATAACTAAATTTTTTAAAAATAAATTTAAATATTTTTATTTTATATTCATAAAAATTTATAAATTTATTTTTTATAATTTAAATTTATAAAAATTTTATTTTATTTTTATTTCTAAAAGTTAAATAAAAATAATTTAAATATTTTATTTAAATTGTTGAATGACTATAATATTTTATATAAAAGAAAAAATTTAATTTATAATTTCATATTTACAAGCACTTTTAATAAAGAATTTATCAAATATAAATATAAAATTATAAATTAAATTTTTTATTTTATAATAATTTACTCTAAAATAATTTATAATTTGATTTTTCAAAATTAAATTTAAAATTTTTTATTTTATATTCATAAAAACTTATGAATTTATTTTTATTTTATAATTTAAATTTAAAAAAATTTTATTTCATTTTTATTTTTAAAAATTAAATAAAAATAATTTTAATATTTTAATTAAATTATTGAATGACCATAATACTTTATATTATAAAAAATTTAATTTATAATTTTATAATAATAAATATTTTAAAAGGAAAGTTATTAAATATAAATATAAAATTATAAGTTTAATTTAAATATAAATTATAAATTATAAAATAAAAATAAATTTATAAATTTTTATGAATATAAAATAAAAATTTTTAAATTTAATTTTTAAAAATTAAATTATAAAATATTTTAGTGTAAAGTATTATAAAATAAAAAATTTAATTTATAATTTTAAATTTATATTTGATAATTTTTTTTTAAAAGTACTTATGAATATGAAATTATAATTTAAATTATTTTATATAAAATATTATGATGGTTTAATAATTTAAATAAAATATTTAAATTATTTTTATTTAATTTTTAAAAAATAAAAATAAAATAAAATATTTATAAATTTAAATTATAAAATAAAAATAAATTTGTAAATTTTTATGAATATAAATAAAAATATTTTAAATTTAACTTTTAAAAATTAATTTATAAAATTTTTTAATATAAGTATTAGAGATTAAAGTTTTAAATTAATTTTATAATATTTAAAATTTTTAGAATTTTATATGATAAAAAATTGAGATTTATATAATAAAAATTTGTTTCTAATCTAACCTGATAAATGCGTTTAGGGAAAACTAAATTAGTAATTGTGAAACGGGGAATAATTTCTTCAATTTTTATCAGCCAAAATTCCTTTTAATTACCGGGAAAAGAAAATGAATATTTTATATTAAAAAAAAGAAACTGATTACTAACGCAAGGCAAACCACTGTTAAGGACGCTCTTTCTGAGAAAGTGCGCAACACTCTCACCCCCTATAATCATCGGGTCCATGTCCACCATAACGTAAACGACCATCACAGAAGGAATTGAGTCGTCTCTTTCACGCTTGCCAATCACATCATCACGCGCTTTGAAACTTCTTAGTCTCACCAATTTCCTAGAAAAAATGAATTGACACTAAACGCACGAACATGCGAAGAAGACGAAGTGAACAGTTATACACCTTTATTACAAACCCCCAGACCCGCCGCAGACTCAACTTGCAACGTAGCCAAAACATCCGAAAAACTAGTGAAAATCCGAGACAGGAGAGAGAGAGAGAGAGAGAGACAAACGGAGTTGCGGCAATAGTAATGGCAACTTCAATAGAAGAGAAGCAAATCGAGGATGAGTTATCGTACCCGATTTTATTAGCTGAGCGAGTTCGAGCGGCGGTGGACGAGTCAGAGTCGTTCAAAGCCGAGTGTGGAGAGGTTGGTAAGCAGGTGGATCGAATATCACAAATGCTTCGGATTTTGGTACGGTTCACCACCTCGGCTCAGTCGCTATACGAGCGTCCAATTCGCCGTGTAATTTCGGAGGTGTCGAAGAATCTAGAACGTGCCCTAACCCTAGTCCGAAAGTGCAAGCGTCAGAGCGTACTACGGCGCGTTATGAGCATAGTTGGCGCCGCCGACTTTCGCAAGCTCTTAATTCTACTGGAGGCATCCGTAGGCGACTTGAAGTGGCTATTGAGTATATTCGATTCGGAAAACGGTGGCACTTCGGCCGGTATTGTTCTATCTCTTCCCCCTATAGCTAGTAATGACCCGATATTGTCTTGGGTTTGGTCTTATATCGCCTCCATACAAATGGGTCAATTAGGTGATCGCATCGAAGCCGCTAATGAATTGGGGTTTTTAGCTAGTGATAACGACCGTAATAAGAAGATTATTGTGGAAGAGGGTGGAGTTCTTCCGTTATTAAAATTATTAAAAGAAACGGAGTCTGCCGAGGCGCAAATTGCAGCCGCGACAGCACTTCACAACATCGCAAATGATCAAGAGAGAGTGAGGATTATTGTAAGCGAGCTTGGGGTTCCGATTATAGTGAATGCTTTAAGTGATTCTATGATGAAAGTTCAGATGCAGGTGGCGAATTTGGTGGCAAGAATGGCGGAGCATGATCATGTGGCACAAGATGATTTCGCCAGAGAAAACGTGATTAGGCCACTTGTCACATTGTTATCTTTCGAGACATTTGTCGAGGAACCGAAGACGAATTTGGGTAAGCAGAGCATTCATTCTATTGTTCAAATCAATAAAGAAATAGAGAAAAGTTCATCGACTGGTTCCAAGAATTATCGTCCATATATGAATTTGTATTCAGAGAATAGTTGTAGATCAGGACAGAATAGGAAGGACAGAGAGAATGAGAAACCTGAAGTGAAGATTAAGTTGAAAATTGCTTGTGCTGAGGCATTGTGGATGCTTGCAAGAGGGAGCGTTTCGAATAGTAGGAGAATAACTGAGACGAAAGGGTTGCTCTGTTTGGCGAAATTGGTTGAGAAAGAACAAGGAGAGTTGCACTTTAATTGTTTGATGACTATAATGGAGATAACCGCTGCAGCTGAATCTAATGCTGATTTAAGGCGTGCAGCTTTTAAGACTAATTCAGCTGCTGCAAAAGCAGTTGTGGATCAGCTATTGCGGGTGGTTAAAGATTTAGATAGCCCTACATTGCAAATTCCTGCCATCAAATCTATTGGTTCATTGGCTAGGACTTTCCCAGCTAGGGAGACAAGAGTGCTTGGTCCTTTGGTGGCTCAACTTAGGCATAGAAACCAAGAGGTGGCTGCAGAAGCTGTCATTGCATTGCAGAAGTTCTCTTGCCCAGAGAATTTTCTCTGCACGGAGCATGCAAAAGCTATAATTCAGTTCAATGGTGTTCCATTGTTGATGAGACTGCTAAGGGATAATGATCGAACTCAGTTGCACGGATTGGTTCTGCTCAGCTACCTTGCGTTACATGCTGGCAATAGTGAAGCTTTGGAACAAGCTACGGTGTTGAGTGCCCTTGAAGGAGCTGACCGTTCTATGGTTGCTCAGCTTCCTGAGTTGAAAGAATTGGTGTCAAAGGCAATATATCACCTCAATCTATATCACACTGGAGTTCGTCCTCAAAGACAGTCATATGTGCCTTGATGGATCTAAGTTTTCTCTTTGGATAAATCGTTTGTGTTGATAAAATTTTATTGGAAGGAAATAGGGTACAGGAACACATATTATTGATTCACTAAATTATGGATAGTATTTAATCGAAGTATGGAGTTCTCTGGCAAAGGAGTGATACGTTATTTTAAAACAAATTAGATGGATTAATTCCTTGTTAGCAGCACAACTTCGAGCGCATTTGCAATTTATAAGGATAAATTTAAGTTGACTTGTTCTCTTTCTTCATCTTTGCTTTTCTCTATGGCCCCCTATTTGACAGTCAATAGTCCTTCATAAGGTTCTCTTTGACCCTATTAGTGTATTGATTAGCTAGTAGCACTGCTCTTACCTTCAGCCCTCTTTTGTTTGATCATTACTGCTTGCCATATGAGATCCTGTTCTATAAACCAGAGGAGATCCTCTTTGATACTTCACAGTTAAATCTTGCTGTTCTCTTCTCCTTTGGGGTTCATTCATAATCAGACATTGAAGCTCTATCAAAGTCAAATCATTTGAGAATGCTGTTCATCAATTGTTGCCTTTCGGTGGTGTTTTCCCTCAAATCTTTTTTGTAATTGTTGGTGGGAATTTCTTTTCCCGTTTGTATTGGGTCATCATTTTACGAGCTTGATTGTTGAGGATCCAAATAAATTGAATGTATAAGCTTCTAGGATTATAAGACGTAAGATTGCGAGAGTTATTTTAGATCATATATAGTTTGAAATTGTTGCTTTTGAGGTTTCTTTTTTTCAATTTTTATGAAGTTATCACACGCGCACACACCTTCCACACAAATGGAATTTAAATAATGACGCTTCCAAGCTCCGTCTATAAATAGAACGGCCATAAATAATATTTGCTTCTTATAACCGCTATCTAGTCCATTGAACAAATCATGTGTGCTCTTGGGGGAAAAATATGCAAGGAGAAAGCATGATGTACTAGACAGAAAGGAAGCTTTTGTAATTGATTGCCTACTAATGCTGTATTTTAGATTGGATTGAACTGTACTTAAGCATACAAGACGTCGTGGAGAACTTTCAGGATAAGATTTGGATTGTGCCTGGGGAAAGTTGGAGGTTTCTAATAGTCACAGCAGGCGTACTTGTGGACAAAATGCAACCAAAATAATCTCCCTTGAGAAATCATCGAAAGGAATGACGATAAAAAATGATAAAAGCAAGAGCAGGGTGGATGGGGCAAAGGGCAGAGAGCAGAGACAGTACAAGAGGATGAGGACAATTATTACAAATTGCAGAGCCTGTTGCTTTGAAAGTTTCATGTCACGGTTCTCTCCGCAGTCCCATTGAAAATAGAAAAGAAAGGGGTCTTTGAAAGTAGTCGAGATTCAGCTTAGTTGCCCATTGATCGATAGATACTTGCCCTAAAATTATGCTCAGTTGTGTTGGTTAATGTCGGTCCCCTATGTTAATCCCATTATTGTTTGGTGGCGTTAGTACAAACATCAAAAATAAGGATTTTGCTGAGATGTTTGGTATAATTAGCCGTTAATTGTCTTCAGAAGTAAAGTAATAAAAAAAATTTCATTATATTAATTTTAATGAAATTCATTAATATTTTAACCTATATTTGAAATTTCAATTTTTATTTTACAGCAGTTGCAGAAATAACAATTATATATATTAATCATATACTAAATTATTCACTCAAAATTCTAAAATAAATTTTGGGATAAGTGGCTGTAAGAAATCACCGTATTCTTCTGGCTGTGAAACTTACAGAAACAAGGGAGGAAAAACCTTTGTAAATTTGTTTTCTCAAGGAATTAGGAATGCCCGAACCGATTGGAATTTGGAATGCTTTAGAAAAAATTCAATAAATTTTCCCTCGTCTTACCATACTATACCGCCTAACTAGCGCCTTTCGCCCTTTTCTCCATCTGCCTCTTTCTTTCACTTGTTCCAATGGAGCAAGGCAAAACAAAAATGGTTCGTATGACTACTTTACCTACTTGACGAAAGGGAACGAACTTTGTTGACCATGAATGTCTCAATAACAATTTTCTGCTATAATCACAAAGGGATATCCAATCCATGGCATTATAAAAATGTCGTAGAACAAGGTCACTCGATACATCAGTCTAGGCACCAATTCTTTCACCTGATAACTGACAGTACATTAGTCTAGCTATCAACAGTACGACTAAATAGAGGAGCTACTAAATTCCTTTTCCGTCATCTGAAATTACAAAATGTGTACAAATAAAACAAATAAATTACTTGGGTCGATTGGTATAAAACAATATCAAATGCAAGCACTTTTTTGGTTCTGGGCAAATGCTTCATCGAAAATTCATTGGGCCTTAAACAAAAAATAATGAAATAGAAGTACAACCTCCTCGGTAAGTTGGCCAAACATGGATTGAACTCAGCAGCCAATCATGTGGCTCCAGAAAGCATTTCTACTCTCCCTCCTATATCTTAGCTACGAACTGCAGGTAGGATTTGAATTAGTTGACTCCAGAAGCAAAGCACAGAACCCTCCTCTTTTCCAGTGGAGTTAGCAAGGGCAAAGCAAAATCAAACTAAAACTTGCACCAAAACCCGAATTTCTGAGGTATTTTCCCAGCTATAGAAGAAAACATGCTATGGTCAAGAGATGAACACTAATATAAACTTTTAGGAGCAAAATTCAATAGTTTCAGGGCGGACACAATGACGTAAGACAACATGAAATTTAAGAGCCCTGAGCGGTAAAATCTTCAATGGTTCAAAGGGCTATTGGCAGGGTGCAGTAAATCCATCACTCTGCAAAGCAATCAATTTCAATCCACTCAAATAAAACAATTACTTTTGGTTACAAGAGATAAAATTACAGAAGAAAAAGAAAGGAATACGTAAAGCCAACATCAGCGGAAAAAATTAACGGTGAACAATGACAGCAACTATGTCTACCAATATCCTGAAGTATGCAGAAAATTATCAATCATAATAAATGTTAGGCAGAGAACGTAGGACTGGATAGCAAAAGGAATAAATTACAAAAAACAAGTAAGAATTGTATTTCTCATTAAGTAGCATTAAGCAATGAAATTTAAAGTACTTGGAAAGTTGCCTGGAGTTTGATTCCTATGACAATAGCTACAACATAAAAAAAGAAAACAAGCAAATCATTTGCTAAGTTACACAGTATGCAGATGTCTTCATGACATCTCATGCAGAACCAACTTGATTTGTATAATGTCTTAGTTCAAGAGGGATAAATATATATATATATATATATACCTATGAAGCAAGTTATTGGTACTTGGCCCAAATTGATTTAGCATAGGGAATTTCCCAATCTGATTGTTAGGACCCACAGTTCTAACATCCCAATTTGATACTTCCCTATTTTATGTTTTCCTATTATACATTATTTTATTTTATGCTTAGCTTAATTTAAGAAAATAATTATTACCTTCCTAATTATAATTTAATTAAGAATTCCTAGTTCTAGTTGTTTAGGAATTGCACATCACTATAAAAAGAGTGCTTTGCTAAGTTAATAAACAAGTACCTAAATTCCTCTCCTCTTTGCAAATTCTCTTCTCTTCTATGTGTTCTCTTTCTGCAATTTCTATATATTTCCTCATTAGTTTGAAACCTATCACTGGCGCATGCATTCTCCCATTCAACAGGCACCAAATCAATCAGATTTTCCTCCTCATGCCTTCCTATGCTAGTTTGACTATTGCAGCAGGCACATGGCTAAAGGATTTTCTATTGACTGGTGAGATCTCAGATCTAATGGACAAGATAATGGACTGGTATATTATTCCGCCATAGTATGCAAATCTAAGACTAAATAAACAATAAAGCCTTCAAAAACAAAATAACCTAAATTATAGTTTTACACTAGTATTTGGAAATAACACAACTCAAGGCTGAAATTGCTCAGAGAGCACATATAACATCATTTGTCAAAAAACACTAGGATCAAAAGAAAAAAAGCCAATCCAGGCTACAGTATTGTACCATCATCCCCCATTATACAGAAGACAACAGCTTTAGTATAACAAATGTGAAGGCCAACAAACCATTGTTATGTATGACTCAGCAAAAGGAAGGCAGAGCACGCCAACTATCAGCAAGTAACATAGCATGATCACGTGAAGTAGCCGACAGTTGTTGGAGACTTACATTCTTGACATTAGCTGCTCCTGTTTCACCAGCACGAGTAGCAAGTTCTAGGAAAACCACAGCTTTCATCATTTCCCCTTCCTGCCAAGGTTATTTCAAAAATGTCCATCAGACTAATTGGTAAAAAGGAAAAGTAAATATACCACTAAAGAACCACAGGGATAAATATTTACAAGAAACAGCCAAATTCCCACTCCACCACAGAAGATTCCTTAGTTATTCAGAGCAATGATCTCACTATTAGCATGGAAGTGTCCTATTTTGGAGAAAAATGGAATTGCTGAAACATGTGAATCAGGCTTGTTAACAATAAAACACCTGATCTCATCCCTGGTAGTTTTTAATTTTTCTTTCATCCTTTTATTCTCTCTCTCTCTCTCTCAATAGGAAGCCGGAAAAAATGTAAATTAATTGAAAAACAGAATGAAGCTACAACAATGTTGACCAAGTATCTACCAAAGGAACAGTATTTTTCCCCACCCTAATACAGTCTCCTAGGGTTCAATGATCTCGAAGCATAAAAAATGTGTTATTCTGCTTATCTAAAAATAATTTACTTTCAGTCTAGGAATCTAATTCAAGTCATTGGGACACATTTCTTACATAGAAGATAAGAAAAATGAACATTTTATCTAACATAATTGACATAGATGTCACTTACTGAAGATAGACCAAGTCCATGCTCAAATTGTGCTTTACCATGAACACAATCAGCTGCCTGTTTCATCCATTTCCTTGCATGTCTATGACTCAGGGGAAAACCTTCCCCAACTGAATAGCAAAGTGAGATGTTGTACATAGTACGTACATAACCACCTTCTGCAGCTTTTAAGTACCACCGAGCCTGAATCAAGAAATCTTATCAATAAAAAGGATCTGAATATGCCAACCAAAGGAACCAAAGTGACTAATTATTTCATATCTCCACATAGCCAGTAGCCGATTACGAAAGCAGCAACCTGGTATATGATTGACGACAGAAAAGGATATATATAATTAGGTACTAAAATCATTTAGAAAAAATTACTAACTGCTTCTTGCAGATTGGAATCCACTCCTTGACCTCAATGCAGGCAAAGTGCAAGTTGATACTGAGCACGAACATGGCCAGCAGTGGAAGCTTGATACAACCACTCAAAGCTTCCTTTGCATTTGGAGGTTCAGCTGCATTTGACAATATTCATAAGCAAGTGACAATAAACATGATAAAGAATTAATGATGTCCGGCATCATCAATTGCTAGTGACCGAAATGAACTCTAGGGTATACCACAAGTGAATGGAAAAAACCTACTTAATTTATTGGATAAATGGGAAAACAAACTCAATATGAGCTGGTTATTAAGAAATAACTCATTATTGTTATTAATCAGTAGTTAATTTTCCTCTCAAGCAAATGTTATTTTATTTTCTACCTTACACAAGATATGTTTCTAGTTCTCAAACCCTAATAAATTGAAAAGCAGTAAATTGCGCCAATAATATTACCTTGCAAGTTAGAAATTCCCAAATTAAACTGTCCAGCTGGATCACCAAGTTCAGCAGCTTTCTGATACAAACCGATAGCCTCCTCCTTGTCCATCTCCCAATACATCAGACCCGCATCCACCATAGCCAGCGTCGAGCCAGGTGCCGCACCTTTCAAAAATGAGTCAAGAGCCTTATCCAAATTCTTATGAATTCTGCCTCGGCCGTGCTTGAACCGCTTTCCCCACCTTAGTAACACCATCGCCTCTCTCAACGACCAAAGAGCGTCGTTCCATGACTTGCACACCAAAGACGCCGCCCGGAGCTGAGGAAGCGTAAATAATGCCGCGATTTTAGTCAATATGTCGAAAGGTAGGGTTGCGAAATCATTAGCGTTAGCTGATTGTGACGACCGTGAGTTGAAGCGGCTGCACCGCTTGATTTCGCTCGCGTTTGCGCTTGAATTGAATTCCGATTAACGGTTCTCCCCGTTGATAACATTCAGCAATTGAAATGCGGTGTACCGTGAACCGTCTGGTCGATCCGACCATGTTCTTTGCGTCATCTTGTCATTTTTGCATTACTGTAGTTGTCAAGTAGTAGATAGTATCATTTCCCAAGTGAAGCAAGTCTTTGCCGATGGTACTAATATGTTTATTCAATCGCTCTTATAAAAATAATAATTTCATACTAAAAATTGGTTTTTAAAGTATAATTTTTTATTAACTTCAAAAACCAATTTTTATTATCAAGTCATTATATAATATCTTAAAGTATTAATTATAATAAAAATATTTAAAAATTATATCTTAATTTTTTAAAGACATTTTAACTTTTATTTAAAATTCATAATTTTTTTAAGACATCTTGACTTTTATTTAAAAATTCATTCTTAACTCAACTCCTAAATTTTGGAAGCAGATCTCGGTTTAAGTAAAATATTGTGGATAGAAACCATCTTTTATCTTTATGGGGCATAGAATTTCAAACTACTATATAAAATTTATTTCTAAATTTTTACCGGCCATTTAATTAAAATGATTAGTTATTGAAAGAAAAACCTTCTGTTTTAGGAGGTCCATGGAGACAAATTTATGTAATCCGTAACAATGATATCACATAAACAAATAACTTAAATTTTTAAAATTAAAATTCCAACAATTAAGGTTACTTATTATTGCAAGTGACTAAAAATGATGAATAATTTATTAATTAATAATATTATTCATTTTAAATTGAAATAAATAGCATTATTGCATTGTAATTTATGGGACATATCATTTTAGCTTTAGGTATTGAGAAATGACGAGCTCCATTGTTCTTATTAACTTAAAAAGTTTTAAAAATAAAGAAAATCAGACTATTTATTAAGGATTTTATATTTTATTATTTATAGTAATATTTTGTTTCTAATATAATAATTAATAAATACTTTTTTATCTATTAAAAATTATAATTAATCAAATATAATAACTTTAATCAATGCTCTAAAAATACTATTTACAAAAGGGAATAGGGAGTAAAAAGTATAAAGAAAATGAAACGAATGAGAACCATCAACCAAGCTGTTGCGTGTAATACATCAAGGAGAGCAAAGCAAAGTTCTTTATTTAATCTTAACCATTCACCGAGTCAACGATGTAGCCATTGCATATATCTGGCATGTCCAAAACAAGAGATAAGGTGTATTCTGTCAACCAGAAGCAATGCTGGCTGCCGAGGTATCTTCTGGCCTGTCCTGCAAGGTAGTATTTTCGAAATAACTTGAAGTCAACAAGGCTTTAGGATTTGAGCTTATTGAGCTCACTGAGGGCTTATCTTCGACATGCTCCATCAAGCTGATAGTTTTAGGAAGAACCTAGCTTGATTCCAAAAAATTCGAACTTGGCAGAAGGAAGAGGTTTGGTTAGTGTATCGGCAACTTGATAATCATTTGGCATATAGTGAATGTCAATGGTTCCAGCCGCTACTTTGTCACACACTCGAATATTGTACAGGATTGGAAGCAATAGCAGCATCACTTGTGCTATCACTTCATATAATTGAAGGGTGTGATAGTTGAATATTCAGTTCAGATAGAATGGAGGTAATCCAAGCAATTTCAGTGCAGGCAACACCTAGTGATCGGTATCCTAATTCTGCACTTGAATGAGACACGACGTTTTATTTTTTGGAGCTCCATGACACTAAGCTCCCGGCCAAGTATACACAATGTCCACTGATCAATTTCCTGTCATCCAAGTTGCATCCCTAGTCTGCATCAGTAAATGCAATCGGGTCTAAGATTGAATTTGAGTGGAATTTAAACCAAAGTACATGGTTTCTTTCAGGTGCCTGAGTATCCTTTTGCAAGCTTTTCAGTGGCCCTCCATGGGTGAAGACATGAACTGACTCAGCTGATTTACTACTTACAAGAGGTATGGATTGGTAATAGTAGCATACTATAAGTAGAAAAATATGTTTCTGTACAAAGTTGGATCTGCAAAAATTTTGCCAGAGTTCTTTAACTTGGTATTGGCACACATTCAATATACTTTGAGAAAGGAATAAGGAGTTGTCTGATCTTATAGCTTCAAGATGCTGTTTTCTAAGGTTTTTAAGGGCAAAGCTTTCGTGTAATTTCTTAAATAGCGATTCAATGAGTAAGGAGTTACTTCCATGATTATGATATCATCAACATAAACGAGTACGAGGGTCAAATATTTTTTCGATCTTTTGAATCCTCATAGCCCGATCTATATTTAGCTTACCACACCAGGACCTGAAGCCAGCTTCAAACTATGAAGACCCTTTTTAAGCAAGCACAGATACTGAGAATTTGAGGCTTCTTTAAAACTTATAGGTTATGACATGTAGACAGTTTCAGTCAAGTCCCTATTTAAAAAGACATTATTAATATCTACTTATCTAATGTCATAATTATTTATTACAGCACGACTTAGAACAATTAAGATGGTGGGAGCTTTAATTACAGAACTGAAAGTCTCCCCAAAGTATATGTCAAGTGCTTGGTGAAACCCCTTCCACCAGCCTAGTTTTGTACCAATCAATGCTTCCGTAAGATTTTTCCTTAATCTTATATACCCATTTGCTCCTAATAAGCTTGTAGCTAGGATTATATAGTACACGTACCCAAGTTCCGTTTTTCTTCATTGCATTAATTTCGTCCACCATTGCATTCCTCTAGTG
This sequence comes from Trichilia hirta, assembly GCA_035221805.1. Lineage (NCBI taxonomy): Eukaryota > Viridiplantae > Streptophyta > Magnoliopsida > Sapindales > Meliaceae > Trichilia > Trichilia hirta. The sequence continues at coordinate 7,956,262 of JAWDEX010000012.1, forward strand.
TTGATCTTTGAGTGCTATTTTAGTGTTCTGTGAGTGTTGGATAGGTACAACGTTGGTTTAAAGATTCCAAACTTAGATTTGGTAATTATGAGGCGAATGGATTGATTTTATAGTAATGGTTCTTGTGTTCTAGGTTGATTATTTGGTTGATTCAAAACTAAGCAGATAAACTATTTTGAAAGAAGGCTGAGGTAAATTTCCATGTTGTACAGAGTGAGTGTTATCAGAGATGTATACAGGTGAAGAGGGAACATTACTTGATTCAAAATCTTCTGGAGAGACCTCACAGTCTACTGCTGCATTTGGTAGGATTTGATTATATTTTTTGAGAGGAATGGATACTAATTAACTCATCAGGTATCTTTTTCAGTGGGAGAACAAACTATCTTAGCAGAAAATTCATTATTCAGAAGGGAATCTATGCTTATTGAATTTTATGCCTCGATGTGTATACCCTGCCAGAGTTATGCAAGAACAAGTAACCCTTGTACAGTGGGCTCAATCAAGTAAAACGCATTTTGAAGAATGAAAAGCTAACATGTGCTTGTTAAGGCCCTCGGTGGGGATAACATTCACACCCGAAGACCTTAATGAGAGAGAGGGGTCAGGTTTATACTTGTAAAGGTTGTCAAAAGGCTTTTGATTATTTAAGCTGGGTGTGGAAATTCTATTTATAATATAAAAGTATAGTAAAAGTCTTCGTTCCAAAACTTCAAAGACATATAAGCTTGAGCCAAAAGAGATAAACCTACCTTAACATGTCTATGCTTCCTTTCAGCATTTTTCATTCTGATTACTTATATAAAGACATGTATATCTAAATCTAATAACTTCATTTTCAAGAAAGGACTCAAAAGATCTAAATTCACCTCCCATACCACATTGTAGGACTTTGATTTGTTTATTTAAAGCCTCTTCTACTTGTCTTTTGAGCAGAATGCAGGTCTTAAGAGAATCAGATTTCTGTATCAAAAGAAAGATCCAGGTGTAATTGGTGCAATTATCTACAAATAATATATATTAATCGTGTCTTGGTTTGAGTACATAGGAGCTGGCCCCACCGGCTTGAATAGTTCCTAAGCTTTGGTGTCAGAAATTTTAAAAGGCAATATATGTGTTTTTACAATTTGACAAGCAGTCAAGAAATCAGAGATGAAATTTTCATTGAAATACAAAGTATTACATGAAGATAATGTTTTCTTAACAGCCATTACATTTGGGTGATCCAAACTGTTATGCCAAGTTGCAAGATCAGCTTTGGCTCTTAAGTCACCGACTCTGGACTCAACACTACTAGCTAGACATATTGACAGCATGGACTGTGGACTAACTAAAGGTCTATTTTCTTTTGAATATAAAAGATTTGAATGAGTGACACTTAAAGAATGAGGCAGTGAGTTAAGAGTGGTGTTTGTAAGAAACATTTTTTTGAGTTCTTTCTGCTACTCCCTGAAGCAGAATTTTCCCTTGAGGTTTGTCTTTAATAAAACACGGATCATCACAAAAGGTTATTGCAAGATTGTTATCTAGTAGTGACTTAGAAACACTCAATAAATTCTTGATTATTTCAGGCATACAAGGCACGTGATTAAGAAGAATGGACTTGTTTTCACCTGAGTTACGCTCAATTAATGCAGAGTTACCTACATGAGATATTTTGAGTTTTTTTGCCATTACCTACTGCAAGTATATTATCACCAGATTACTCAGCTGTAAAATTCATGTTACTCAGGCTGTTTGTGATATGATTAGTTGCTCCACTGTCGAAGAACCAGGAAAGGTCCGAAGAGTAGTTTTTGAAAGAAGCCATGAATGCACCTTTATGATCTTGGTTTGTATTTGGCTGAATCTGGAATTCACTGTTCAACCTATATCAGCAATTTGCAGCAACATGGCCAATTTTTCAACTCTAGTTTTCATCAAGACCTTCCATCAAATACATAATAAGTTCATCATCTGTTATCACAATACTTGTTGCCCTCAAGCCATCCACAAGCACCTTTATCCTGTTGAAGAGCTCAGGCATACTGAGTGAATCTTTTCTGGTGTTCTAGATCTGTGATCTGTGCTGCATAGTTTTTGTTGTAGTCTGAGCTGAAAACTAATTCTCCAAGGTGGTCCACGCATAATGAGAGATTGTACACTAAAAAGTAGTGACCCGTATGCTTTCAGTCATGGATGACAACAGCCATCCCATTAGAACTTAATCTAGCTTCATTCAAGCTTCCTATTCTGGGTTTTCAGCAGCAGGTGCTTTCTGATCATTATTTGATTGAAGAATAACGTGCCTGAGAATTGGCTTAGTTCAATCAAAAAATCCCATCAACGCATTTGTTCGAACTCAAGGGTAGGATTTGAGATTTCCATAACAGATCATTTGTATTTGTTAATTTGATTGGTACTGTAAAAACAAAACTCGCAGTGCTTGGTTTGTTTAAGATGGCATTTTAAGAGGCACCAAAATTACTGCTATTAACCATGACCGGGGGTTCCGATACCAAGTTAAAGGTTTAGAAAAGAAAGAAAATGATGGAAATGCTCAGAGCTTTTGCAGACACTGTTTCATTTATTCTATTGAAAACGCCATACTATATGATGTATACTGAATAGTATTTTATACAAAAAGGAGAAGGGGAGCAAAAAGCAAAACAAGAGAAACGGGTTAGAAGTTAGAACCATCTATCAAGAAGAGCAAGACAAAGTTCTTCATTTAATCTTAGCCATTCACTGGATTATAAAATATACCTATTGCATATATGTGGCATGTCCAAAACTAGAGCTGAGGTGTATTGTTTCTGCCAATCAGACGTAATGCTGACTGCTGAGGTGTCTTCTAGCTTGCCCTGCAAGATAGTATTTTTCAGATAGCTTCAAGTCAACAAGGCTTTAGCATTTAAGCTCATTGAGCTCACTGAGGGCTTATCTTCAACCCCTCTTATGGTCCTTTCGCCCATATTAGCAAGGAGAGTTAAAAAAATAAATAAATAATAAAAAACTGTATTTTCTCCTGTTAGCACTAGAAGCTCCCTCGTTCAGGACTTAGAAAATTAATTAAGACAGATGGACGGCGGGTTGCTTCACATTTTGTGTTTTGGTCAAAAATAAATGCCTGCGAATGAGGACCTTGGCAACTGACCATCCTTTGCTCTCAAAATGAAATTTCTTTTAAACAGGGTCAGTCAAAGTTGCTCAGGTGGTTCTGAGAACGTGAGCTATATTGTATCTTCGTGGTCAAGAAATGACCAAATCGATATCTGGGTCAGCGGTCGGACAGGAGCCTCAACACTGGACCGTCCCATCCCACGAGAACTTATGATTGAAGTCTTAATTTGTTGTTCCTTGTTTAGAAAGTGTATGAAGTTTGAACTAGCCTGGCAAGTACTCGTTCTTCTTGCCTGCAACGTTTAAATGACCCCACAACGCAGACCGCTCACATTGAGTACAGAACGAAGTACTTGTACTCATTGCACCAATCAATAACAACGCAATGGCTGTGGCAAAGCGTTGTTGGTCAGCTTTTATAGAGAATGAATTGTTCGCTTAAATTCCTCGACAGAATATCTGGTATGCAGCAATCGATTTGGTTTTTATAACGTTGATGACATCTACCGATCCGATCCGAGGTATGTTTTAATTGAAGTTCTTTAATTTCAAATGTCGTTAAGCAGAAGGTCTAGCCTAACTTTTATGGTTTTGATATTTCGACGCATGCCTCGACATCCTTAAGCAGAAGGTCTAGTCTAACTTTCATCGTTTTATTATTTTGACGTCCGCCTCGATTATCGAGACAACCTAACTTTAATTATCAAAGCGATCCAATACTTTTATTTTAAAAATAAAAATTGTAGATGTAACTGACACATATATTATTCAAATAACTATTCAGGCGTCCTATCACATTAAGTTGTATCGTGTCCTGTAAGTTGCAAACACTCATTATTATATCAGAGCTAACGTAAAAGAAGTGTAAAAAGATGGACCCAACTATTATACCTACTCTTGTCTAATCAAACTCCTGTTCTCCGATACTCACACGTGCAGAGACCCTATAAAAGGTGAAAGTAATACATGAAGGAGGATTCTTTTTCAAGCGGAGATTCCTAGGGAGGGCCATCTTTGAGCGGTTAAAAAAGAGATATTATACTCACAAATATTTCTCGAGTCTAGTCTCTCGGGTCGGTAAAACACTCAAATACTCATATTTTTCCTCTTTTCATTTAGTCCTGCACCATTTACTGACTTGAGTGTCGGAGTTTATTTGTCAGTAATTTGGCTTCACTCCTAACTCGTTTTTCTGTAATTTCAGGTAGTTCCCAAGGAGATTCTACGTCAACTGCAACAGTCAATCTGTGTGATGTGCTAAATCTTCCGTCTCTGAAAAATTTGGGCATCCATAAGTTCCCCAAACTTTTGCTGTCGTGAAGCGATAGTAGAAATTTAAGTGATCGCTCTGGCCAAGGTGATTTAAAATTTTGACCCAGGAATCATAATGCAGCTACTCACCAATGATCTTCATTGAATGCAGCTGTTTCGATTTCAACCAGCTGCATCTCGAAAAGATCAAACTTAAATGCGTCGTTTTCGTGTAAAGTATTGCGTGGTCACGTGTAGGCATTCTAAAGACTACTACTAAGAGGGCATGGTGTTTGAGGGTACTTTCTAGACATTACGGGATGTGGCACATCCTTGGCCGTTTATCTTGTGACTTTTCAGACACCTCGTGACGCTTGAGTTCTAAGCGATTACCTATAAATACCTACCATTTATCTTTTTTTTTTTCTCTTCCTGTTTCGCACTTTAGGCATTCGATCTTTCGTTCACCAGTCATTCGAACTTCATTTCTTTGTAGTTCCAGCTTTCGTATCTTCAGCAACTTACCATCTTTAGCCTGTCATTGATTTATTCGATAAGATGTTTACTTTATCCATTTTATTACTATTTTTACGATGATGCTTGGCAGGTTCTGCTGATTCGTGGGGGGACAGTGAACCAGTCGCTAAAAGCTAGCATTTTGATCAAGATTCTTGACAATCATCGCGTAGTCTGGGCAACAAAGGTGGGCGAGGCGAGAAAGCGCTCGCAAGTCCTTTCTCGTTTCTTAGTTTCTGGGGACGATGATTCTACGCGGAGTTTTTGATCTGACGTCCTGTTCTTTGCATGTAAGAGATGAGCAGTAGCAGCGAGAGCCATCATACGGAGGCATTAATTCTGTCGCATCAAAAAATTATTGATGGAGACCCGACAC
>JAWDEX010000012.1:7961606-7971624 GCA_035221805.1 Trichilia hirta
TACCTGAGATAAAATTTTCACAAAAATAAAAATCTACAACAAACAAAATTACAGAGGACAAAATTGGGTTATGACACCATGTCTTATATGTCTTAGGCATTTATTGCACCACCCTATCCCGACAGAAAGTGATGGTAAAATAACCTGTCGGCCACCCAAATCAACTACATACTATCTAATCGAGCTCCCGTTCTTCAATACTTATATGTGCAAAGACTACTATAAGTATCGATTTTACTATATTAAAGAGGACCTTTTTATAAGAGGAATTCGAATCTACACTTTAGTCTTCCTAGTGAGCAATTACATTTAAAACAAGAGAAGTTTTGATCCTTACACACTCAACAAAATCTCGAACCGACAGTCCGAGTTAGTGAAAGTCAGGAATGCTCTCTCTCTCTCTTTTATTTTTTATTGTCCTTTTTACTCTTTGATTAATCACTGATTTAAGTATCAAAATTTATATATCGAAAAATCGATTTTACTCTTAACTTTTTTATTTGAATTTTAGGTATAACTTGTGGAACTCTAATTCAAGGCAAATTCATACTTCTTCTTATTATTTAGTCAATTGTAATAATGAAATTTGTGTAATATATTAAATTTTATAAAATGAGAAAATTTAAGTATTAACAATATATAAATTTTAAATATTTATAAATTTTTTTTTTAATCGCGTTGTTTCTGTTCATAAAATTTCAAATCCGCAAAAAAGACGTGCCGTCATCTAACTGAAGTCTATCCCTATCTCATAATAAATCCTGCCAAAACGAATACGCTTATTATTTAATTATATATATACACTTCATTATTTTAAAAGAATAGAGTCGGACCAAAAACCCTCCTCGAGGTAGATTGACGTAGGGTATCATATTTTTCTGGCCATCAGGCTCAGGCATCATGTTGGCGTCGTTTAAGGTCTTGCTGTGTGCATTCTTCTCTAGTATTACATGATTATGGTATTATTAGACTGCAATTTCCTATTAGGTAAGATAGGTAGTTTTTAAAGCTTAACCAATACATATTATGTAGTCTATATACGTCACCATTTTTTTTCCGGGTTATAAATAGTTTCTAATCGTAAACAATATTCGAACCAGATAAATAAATACGTTGAAGTAAACTAAATTAGTACTTGGACTTCTGAAATATGGTACTTCTGTTTCCTTTTACTAGTCAAATTTCCTTTAATTAGTATTAATAAAAAAATGAATATGTTATAAAAAGACGAACTATAAATGCAAGGCAAACAATTCTTAGTAAGGAAGTGCACGATACTCTAACTCACTCCAGTCATCAAACATAAGCCAACAACATCCATAACGCAAACGCACGTTAATGGAGTCGTCTCTTTGACAATTCCTAATCCTACCTATCACATCACGCACACCACGCGCTTTGAAACTTCTCCATCTTACCAATTTCCTAGAAAATGAAAAATAATAATAATAATAACACTAAACGCACAAACATGCGAGGAATAATGAAACGAACAATTAGACACTTTTATGACAAGCTATCGGACGCGCCGTAGATTCAACTTGCAAGATAGCCAAAACGGCGGAAAAATTGCTGAAAACCGGAGACAGGAGAGAGAGAGAGAGGGAGAGACAAACGGAGTTGCAGCAATAATCATGGCAACTTCGATAGTAGAAAAGCGAATCGAGGATGAGTTATCGTATCCGATTTTATTAGCTGAACGAGTTCGAGCGGCGGTCGACGAGTCGGAGTCGTTCAAAGCAGAGAGTGGGGATGTTGGAAAGCAGGTGGATCGGCTATCACAAATGCTCCGAATTTTGGTACGGTTCACCACCTCGGCTCAGTCGCTATACGAGCGTCCGATTCGCCGTGTAATTTCGGAGGTGTCGAAGAATCTAGAACGTGCCCTTACCCTAGTCCGTAAGTGCAAGCGTCAGAGCGTGCTACGACGCGTAATGACCATTGTTGGCGCCGCCGATTTTCGCAAGCTCTTAATTCTACTGGAGGCCTCCGTAGGCGACTTGAAGTGGTTGTTGAGTATATTCGATTCCGATAACGGTAGCACTTCAGCCGGTATTGTTCTATCTCTGCCACCTATAGCTAGTAATGACCCGATTTTATCTTGGGTTTGGTCTTATATCGCCTCCATACAAATGGGTCAATTAAGTGATCGCATCGAAGCCGCTAATGAATTGGCTTCGCTCGCTAAAGATAACGACCGTAATAAGAAGATTATAGTGGAAGAGGGTGGAGTTCCTCCGTTATTAAAGTTATTAAAAGAAACGGGATCGGCCGAGGCGCAAATTGCAGCCGCGACAGCACTTCACAACATCGCAAATGATCAAGAGAGAGTGTGGGTTATTGTGAGTGAGCTTGGGGTTCCGATCATAGTGAACGCTTTAAGTGATTCTACTATGAAAGTTCAGATTCAGGTGGCGAATTTGGTTGCAAGAATGGCGGATTATGATCGTGTGGCACAAGATGATTTCGCCAGAGAAAACGTGATTAGGCCACTTGTCACATTGCTATCTTTCGAGACATTTGTGGAGGAACCGAGGACGAATGTGGGTAAGCAGAGCATTCATTCTATTGTTCAAATCAATAAAGAAATGGAGAAAAATTCATTGACTGGTTCCAAGAATTATCGTCCATATATGAATTTATATTCAGAGAGTAGTAGTAGATCAGGACAGAATAGGAAGGACAGAGAGAATGAGAAGCCTGAAGTGAAGATTGAGTTGAAAATTGCTTGTGCTGAGGCATTGTGGATGCTTGCAAGAGGGAGCGTGCTGAATAGTAGGAGAATAACTGAGACGAAAGGGTTGCTCTGTTTGGCGAAATTGGTTGAGAAAGAACAAGGAGAGTTGCACTTTAATTGTTTGATGACTATAATGGAGATAACCGCTGCAGCAGAATCTAATACTGATTTTAGGCGTGCAGCCTTTAAGACTAATTCACCCGCTGCGAAAGCAGTTGTGGATCAACTATTGCGGGTGGTTAAAGATTTAGATAGCCCCACATTGCAAATTCCTGCCATAAAATCTATTGGTTCGTTGGCTAGGACTTTCCCAGCTAGGGAGACAAGAGTGCTTGGTCCTTTAGTGGCTCAACTTAGTCATAGAAACCAAGAGGTGGCTATGGAAGCTACCATTGCGTTGCAGAAGTTTTCTGGCCCAGAGAATTTTCTGTGCATAGAGCATTCAAAGGCTATAATTGAGTTCAGTGGTGTTCCGCCATTGATGAGACTGCTAAGGGGTAATGATCGGACACAGTTGCACGGATTGGTTCTGCTCTGCTACCTTGCATTACATGCTGGCAATAGTGAGGCTTTGGAACAAGCTAGGGTGTTGAATGCCCTAGAAGGAGCTGACCGTACGGTGGTTGCTCAGCATCCTGAGTTGAAAGAATTGGTGTCAAAGGCAATATATCACCTCAATCTGTATCATACTGGAGTTCATCCTCAAAGACAGTCATATGTGCCTTGATGCATCTAATTTTATTCTTTGGGTAAATTGTTTGTGTTGATAAATTTTTATTGGAAGGAAATAGGGTACAGAAACAAAGATTATTGGTTCACTAAATTGTGGATAGTATTTTAATCAAAGTATGGAGTTCTCTGGCAAACCAATGTTACATTTAAAAAAAATTAGATGGACTAATTTCTTGTTAGCGGCACAACTCCCATCAGATTTGTGGTTTATGTGGTTAGCTTTAATTTGACTTGTTCTCTTTTATCTTTACTTTTTCTGTGTATCTCCCCCTGTTTGACAGTTAATTTTTCCTTAGTGCGATTCTCTTTGCAACTGGATTGACCATATTAGTGGGTTGATTAGCTGGTAGCACTGCTCTTAACTTCAGGCCTACTTTGTTTGATCATTACTGGATTCCATTTGAGATCCTGTTCTATAAGCCAGAATAGCTTTACAGTTTAATTTTGCTGTTCTCTTCTACCTGATGGCTCATTCATAATCACACATTGAAGCTCGATCAAAGTAAAATCCTTTTGAGAATTCTGTTTATCAATTGTTGTCTTTCAATTTTGTTTTCCCTCAATCTTTTTTGTAGTTGTTGGCAGGAATTTCCTTTTCCGTTTGTATTGGATCAGCATTTAACGACTTTGATTGTTGAGGATCCAAATAAATTATGGGTATATTTGGGATAACTGGCTTTCACTTGAAAGTAAATCCAATAAAATTTATTTGGTAACAGTAACTTTTGATGGGACTTACTCATATTAAGTAATATAGCTTTCATCCCGTAGCTCCTATTGCGGAGCAAAAGCCAAATTTAGCTGTGAGCCACAACACCTCAATACCAAACTTGATACATTGACACTTCAATACCAAACATGTTTTAAATGTATCAGCTTCTAGAGGATCATAAGAAGCAAGATTGCAAGAGTTGTTTTAGACCATTTATAGTTTGAAATTGTTGCTTAAAGAATGCCCCTTCCAAGCTTTGTCTATCAATAGGACAGCCATAAATATCAGTTGCTTCCTTTGACCATTATCTAGTCCATTGTATAAGTCGTGTGCTCTCCGAGGAAAACTGTGAAGGGTGGAAAGCATGACTGAAAGGAAGCTTTTGTAATTGGTTGCCTACTGATGCTGTATTTTAGAATGGTTTGAGCTGTACTTTAGCAGACAAGACAGTGTTGTAGAGAAACTTTTAGAATAAGAATTGGATTTTACCTTGGGACGGGGTCGGGGGAAGGTTGGGGTTTTCTGGTAGTCACTGCAACTGAACTTATAAAGAGAGAATGCAACCAAAATGATCTCCCTACAGAAATCATCGAAAGGAATGACTATAACAAGAGATAAGAACAAGAACAGAGTGGATGGGGCAAAGGGCAGAGAGCAGAACCAGTACACCAGGATGAGGACAATTACTACAAATTGCAGAGCCAGATAGACCTGCCTGTTGCTTTAGAAGTTTCTTGTGTTTGTGGCACCATTTTGTGTTCTGGCGCATATAATATGATATAAAATCATGCAGGTTTGCAATCCGTCCTTAAAATCATCTCTCTCCCTACCATTGAAAGTAGTCGAGATTCAGTTTAGTTGCCCATTCATATATAGATACTTGCACTAGTATTATGATCTGATGTGTTGGTTAAGGGAGGTACCTGGTGTTAAATCCCGTTAATGTTTGGTAGCAGTAGTACAAGTATTATACAAATAAGGATTTTTCAGACATGTTTAGTATAATTGATATTTACTTGTGTTTAGAAGTAAAATTATAAAAAATATTTGATAATATTAATTTGTAATAAAATTTATTGATATTTTAAATAATATTTAACATTTTAACATAAAACTTCAATACATAATATGTCCTAAATCGCACTTAAAATTCTAAAATATCTTTGGTGAAAATGGCTGGAAGACATCTCTATCTTCTCCTGGAGGTGAAACTTAACCGAAACAAGAAAAGGAAACCCTTTGTAAATTTGTTTTCTTTATGTATTATTAGTAATGCCAGGACCGACTGGAATGCATTAAAAGAAATTCAATAAATTTTCCTTTGCCTTACCATGTTATACCCCCAAACCAACAGCCAACACGACAAGCAAGAACCACTTTTTTGCCTTGCCTTATCCTCTCTCCATCTGCCTCTTACTTTCCTTTCTCCATCTGTTGTTCGTATGCCTACTTTACCTAGTTGACAAAAGGAACGAACTTTCTTGACCATGAATGTCACAATATCGATTTTCAGCTATGACCTCAATGGGAAGTCAAATACATGGCATTATTAAAATGTCGTAGAACTGGTTTTACTGTTTATGAGTGAGTGTTACTCAGTGCATTAGTCTAGATAACGATTGTTACACCTGATTACTCTACCGCTAAATAGAGAAGCTACTTTTCCTTTTCCATCATCTGAAATTACAAAATCTAAGTAAAAAAATTAAATTACTTGGGTAGATTGGTACAAGACAATATTAACGCAAGCAGCTTTTAGGCTCTGGGCGAATGATTCGTGGAAAATTCCGTGGGCCCTAAACAGTAATAATGACTATAAATATAACCTCCTCAGTAGGTTGGGCTAAATCGGTATTGACCTCAGCAGCCAACATGTGGCTCCAGAAATCATTACTACTCTCCCCAGTATTTTAGCTACGATCTGCGGTTGGGATTTGAATTAGTTGACTTCAGAAGCAAGAAACCCTACTCTTGTCCGGTGAAGTTGGCGAGGGCAAAGCAAAATCAAACTACTACTCCCACCAAAACGTGAAATTCCGAAGTATTTTCCTAGCTATGGAAGAAAACATGGTACGGTAGAGAGATGAACCCTACAATACGAAATTCAATAGTTTCATGGCGGACACAGTGATCCAATATAACTTGAAATTTCAGGAGCCCTGAGCAGCAAAATATTCAATGGTTCAAAGGGCTATTGGCATGATGCAATAAACCCATCATTCCACGGCGTAATCAATTTCAATTCACTCAAATGAAACAATTATTTATGGTCATACGAGATAAAATTACAGAAGAAAAAGGAAGGACAACACAAAGCCGACATCAGCGGAAAAAAAAATAATAGTAAACAATAACATCAACAATGTCTACCAATATCCTGAAGTACGCAGAAAATTATATCCTTAAGTACGCAGAAAATTATATATTATAATAAATGTTAGCAGAGAACATGGGACTGAATAGCAGAGAGAGGGAATAAGTTATAACCACCAAGTAAGAATTATATTTTTCATTACCAGTGTTGAAGTAACGAAATTTGAAGTACTTGGAAAGTTGCCTTGAATTGGATTCCTACGACAATAACTACAAACTTTAAAAAACAAGACAAGACAAAACAAAACAAAAACATTCGACTCATTCGCCAAGTGAAACTGTATACAGATGTCTTCAGGACATCTTACAAACAACAAACTTGATTTGTCTAATGACATAGATCGGTACGGATAAATATATATACCTTTGGAGCACGTTAGTGGTACTTGGCTCAAATTGATTTAGCAAAGAGAATTTCCCAATCTGATGCATGCATTCACGCATTCAACAGGCGCCAAATCAATCAGATTTCCCTCCTGTCTTCCATACAATCATTATGGCTTTGACTATTGTGGAAGGCTGGCTAAAAGATTTTCTAATGACTTGTGAGATCTCATGGACAAGATAATGGGCTGGTATATTATTCCTCCGTAGTATGCAAATCTAAGACTAATTAAACAAAAAAGCATTCAACGTCAAAATAACCTAAATTATAATTTTACACTAGTATTTGGAAATAACACAATTCAAGGCTGAAATTGCTCAAAGAGCACATAGAACATTAATAATATGTCAAAAATCACTCGGATCAAAAGAAAACGAGCCAGTTCAGAGTAAGATATTTGTACCATCATCCCTCGTTATACAGAAGACAAACATAGAAAAGACAATCCCCAAATGGTTTTAGTATAATTAATGAGAAGGTCTACAAACCATTGTTATGTATGACTCAGCGAGAGGAAGGCATAACACGCCAATTATCAGCAAGTAACATAGCATGATCGCGTGAAGTAGCAGATAGTTGTTGGAGGATTACATTCTTGACATTAGCTGCTGCTGTTTCACCAGCACGTGTAGCAAGCTCTAGATAAACCACAGCTTTCATCATTTCCCCTTCCTGCCAAGGTATTATTTCCAAAATGTCCATCAGACTAATAGGTAAAAGGAAAAGTAATATAAGATATTAAAGAGCCACAGGGACTATAATTTACAAGAAAAAGTAGAATTCCCCCTCTCCCACTAAAGATGCCTTAGTTCTCCAAAGTAATGATCTCACTATTAGAACGGAAGTATCCTGTTTTGGAGAAAAACGGAATTGTTGGGACACATGTATCAGGCTTGATAACAATATAACACCTGATCTCATCCCTAGTATTCTTTCTTCTTTTTATCCTCTCTGTCTCAATACGAAACTGGAAAAATGTACATTAATTGAAAAACAGAAAGAAGTTACAACAATGTAGACCAATTCTCCACCAAAGGAACAGTGTTTTTTAAACCTTAATACAATCTCGTGGGAATCAATGATCTCAAAGCATAAAAACGTGCCATTTTGTTTGGCTAAAAAAATTTACTTTCAGTCGAGGAATCTAAATTCAAGTTATTGGGACCCATCTCTCATATAGAAGATAACATGAATATTTACATAACATAGTTGATAAAGATGCCACTTACCGAAAATAGACCAAGTCCATGTTCAAATTGTGCTTTGCCATGACCACAATCAGCTGCCCGTTTCATCCACTTCCTTGCATGTTTATGACTCAGGGGAAAACCTTCCCCAACCGAATAGCAAAGCGAGATGTTGTACATAGCACGTACATAACCACCTTCTGCAGCTTTTAAATACCACCGAGCCTGATTCAAGAAAATCTTATCAATACGAATGTTCTGGATATGCCAAATGACAAAGCCAAAAGTGCTTAATCATCTAAAATCTCCCCATGGCCAGTAGAAAATTACGGAAGCAACAATCTGGCATATGGTCAGAGTAGCAGAGAAGCATATATCTAATTGGGGACTACAATCATTAAGAGAAAACTACTAACAGCATCTTGTAGATTGGAATTCACTCCTTGACCTCTATGCAGGCAAAGTGCCAGTTGATATTGAGCGCGAACATGACCAGCAGTGGAAGCTTGATACAACCACTCAACGGCTTTCTTTGCATTTGGAGGTTGAGCTGCATGTGACAATATCAGTAAGCACATTATAAAGGATTAAAGATCTCTGGCATCATCAGTTGCTAGCGACTGACATATTAAAACTTTAGGGCAAACTACAAATGACTGGAAAAAAATTGTTGATTGGAAATAAGGGAAAACAAACTCAATACGAGCCGGATATTAAGAAACAACTCCTTATCATTATTAATCAGCAGTTAATTTTCTTCACGAGCAAATGTTATTTCATTTTCTACCTAATACGAAACATGTTTCTAGTTCTTAAACCCTTAAAAATAGAAACCTTGCAAGTACGAAATTCCTAAATTTAACTGTCCAGCCGGATCACCAAGCTCAGCTGCTTTCTGATACAAACAGATAGCCTCCTCCTTCTTGTCCATCTCCCAATACATCAGACCGGCATCCACCATAGCCAGCGTCGATCCACGTGCCGCGCCTTTCAAAAACGAGTCAAGAGCCTTTTCCAAATTCTTACGAACTCCGCCTCTGCCGTGCTTGAACCGCTTTCCCCACCTTAGCAACACCATCGCCTCTCTCAACGACCGAAGAGCGTCGTTCCATGAGTTGCACACCAAAGATGCCGCCCGAAGCTGAGGAAGCGTGAACGATGCCGCGATTTTAGACAAGATATCGAAAGGTAGGGTTGCGAAATCATAAGCATTCGTTGATTGTGATGACCGTGAGTTGAAGCGGCTGTACCGCTTAATTTTTGTCTCGTTTGCGCTTGAATTGAATTCCGGTTGACGGTTCTCCCCGTTGATAACGCTCGGTAATTGAAAGGCGGTGTACCGAGATCTGTCTGATCGATCCGGCCATGTTCTTTGAGTCATTTTGTCATTTTTGCGGATAACTGTAGTTGTCATCTCCTAAAATTTTTGACGCAAATTTCTGTTTAAATAAAGGGCAAAGACAAATTCTCCCTAACTTTTTTTTTTAAGAAGTCAAATAACCCTTGTCAGCATTTTTAACAAATACCCCTTATTATTTATAAAAATTATAAATATCATTTTCATTTAAAATAAAATTATATATTTTATTATATAAATTTTAAATTTTTATCAGACAAACTTTTAAAAAAATAATGAACATTTTCATTAAAAAATATTTTGAATTTAATTCAAAATTTTAATGCTTTAATTTACAATACTTTAATCAAAAATATATAAATTAATTTTAAAAATTAAATTTAAATATTTTTATTTAATATTTATAAAAATTTAAATATTTTATTTTATGATTTAAAATTATAAAATTACTTTACTTTTATTTTTAAAATTAAATAAAAATAATTTAAATATTTTATTTGAATTATTGAGTGACTATAATATTTTATATTATAAA
>JAWDEX010000012.1:7975584-7994252 GCA_035221805.1 Trichilia hirta
ATTGTTTTGACATCTTAATATAAAAGGATAAAGTATAGAAAATATTACCTGAGATAGAATTTTTACATAGAAAAAACCTGCAAAAAATATATTAAGCATAGAAAAAATTACAAAGGATAAAATCGGATTATGACAACTAGTAATTCCTATTACTTTGTATTCTCAAATACTTCAAAAAATAGGGCCTGAAGAAGAGTGTACTTCTTCTCTTCAAAAAATCGGATTATGCAAGACTTTCAGTACAAGTAGTTGGGGGCCTTCTCTTTTGTCACACTTTGTACTAGAATCCCTCACATGACAATTGTCGAGTACCCTTATTTTACGATTTTAAGGGTTATAATCACAACACGAGAGTTCGCGAGGCTCTATGTATCATTACTTTCTAAATCATAAAAATATTTAAATTAAATTTTAATTAATCATTTTAAATAATAAAAATATCTAATTTCTTTTTAAATAAATATTACATAACTAGTTTAGAATCAAATAACGTTTGAAAATCATTGAATACAATAACCAAAATTATTATTTGAACATCCAGTGGACTCTACAAAGACAATTAATCAAGTATAGAAAATATACCTACAATTCTTATACTTTTGAGCAATACTTTTTAGCTCTAACTATCTATTTACTCGGCTCTAAATGCTTGAAATTAAAATGTAAGGAGGGTGAGTATATAAGAGTATATCCTATGAGTGGATATAAAAATATATATATACATATGAGCACATAAAATAGTTATATAAAAATAATTTCAAGTAAAATATTTATGAATATAATAGAAATAATGTGATTTCAATAAAACTCATGGCCTGTTATCCAAAATCATTGGACTAGCTACCTTTCCAATGATATTTCTGATTAGGAGCATCCCAAGCTGTCATTGGATTTTTCATGCAACTAAAATCATAAAATGTATAATAAAATTTAGCTTATATGATAAAATAAATGAATACATGATTTGTTATAAAAATTTGGCCCACCACTGCATTGGCCTAGAATAGTCTATGAATCCATACAAGACTATCCTTCATAATTTTGTCTCACAGGTCTAACTATCACAAATGAGGTCATCATCTCTCTTATATCGACCCTGTTGATACGCACTCACCTAGGCAACATCTTTGTAGATTGTTCCTATGCTACTTAACTACACTGACTTAGGATAGTGTAACCGTCCCTAAGTTACTAAACCCTATAGCTATAGTATTTTCTCTCATGGCCCTAGCCTCCTCAGCCTCTATATCATAAATTAAAATAAATTTATAAAATATAGGCTCTCTGGCCACTGTCAATATAAAGTCAAATCATGTATATATAAATAATGCTATCTTATATGTCAAATATGCATATCAAAGAAGTTTATAAAATAATAACGTATAAAATATGATAGTTGACCTTTGAACTCATAAACAAATCACAACCCAATTAACAGGCCATTTATTTTTCTTTTTAAGCAATAAACATACATTAAATCTTTTTCTAGTTCACAAGAAAATAATTTTCATAAAATATTTTAAAAGCATTTAAATAAATGAAAATTCACTCACTGTAAGGAATGGTATACACTCCTTTAATTCTTCATATCTCTGAGTCTTGCTATTTCTCTAATTATTTCAAGTCATGCTATACGACGTCAAAACTTATATAATACATTTTCAATTATTTCATCAATAACACTATCACTAACGACTTATTCTATCCCCTTCATATGTATGGTACTGAAACAATTCTATTCAAATGCATAATATTTAAATTATGAGTCTTTATTAATCTACACTTTCTAAATTTTTATTTGTAAGTCTATTTTGCATAATCATTAACTTTTCTATCTATTCAAAATAAATATATTGTCTAACTTCTCAGTTTTATCATATTGAAAATCTTAATCCAAGACTATTTGGCCATTTAACTAACTTTTACCAAATAAAATCCCACGGCCATTCCACTATATCATCATATTTATCAATTCTAATTGAATTAATAACTAAAACTAATACTCTAAATAAATCTACTATTGAATGAACAATAGCTATAAACGGTAATCTATCACCCAAATACACCCATTGTTATTTAGCTCATTTTAACCTATAATCAAAGTATTTTTAACTCAATTCTACTATCTCATTACTTAAATTATTAGAATCTCTAAATAAATAGTAAAATTCATAATTATTCTCTAACTTTTATGCATGAAATTATAAAAAAAAACAAGTAAAGCAATATATATATCTACTCACAGATGCTTGAAAAAGATTTTTGTACAAAAACTTTGATGATTTCTTAAAGTAATTGACTGCTCACTATTTCTTTTCTTCGTGATTTCTCCTAAATTATTGAGTGTGTGTAATATTTAAGCTTAAATTAGTGTTTACTAAAAGGAGATAATGAGTTTTCACTATTTATTTGTTTAATTTGGTGAAAAATAAGAGAAAAAAGTTATAAATGAATGAAAAAGAAAATTGAAAGAGAGGGAACTGAAAAATAAAAGGGGAAGAGGAAGATGAGAATAATTAATCTTGGTTCCTATGTGATATTCTATAAGGCCTTATAAATTTACCAAAGTGTTTTTGTGCTTATAAAAGAAAAAAGATTCTAGATATGGGTAAAATAGACTTTTTTTAGAGAAAAATATTGATACTAATACTTTTTAAATAGAAAATTATCGATATTTTGGTCCTCAGTATCGATATCTTTAGTCTTCCTTTTAGTCAGAATGTAAATTTTATCAAAATATATTAATACTTGATCTAAGTATTGATACATTCTAGTTGAGGTATCAATACTCTTGCTTTAGAGTGTCGATATCTTTGATTTTTCTTTAGTTAAAATGTAATTTTTGTCAAAATGTATCAATACTTTTACCTAGGTATTGATCCATTTGATCTGAGTATTAAATTCCCCTCAAAATGACCTATTTTAATTATAGGTATTGACAACTTTGGCAAAAGTTTCAAAACCTTTGCAAAACCTCTCATTTTTTAGCCTATTTATCGACACTTTTGGCTGAAGGTATCGATATTTTTTATCTAAGTATCAATATCTTTAGTTTGGATATCGATACTTTTGTAAATTTTTTATGTTTTCAGCTTGATTTTCAAAACCTATGAGTAAAGGTATTGATATTTTCAATCTTAGGTATCAATACTTGCGCTTTTACAGTTTTTTTTATAATATTTATTTTTTTCTTAATTTTGACCCTTTTATTAAATGATTTAGGTCTAGATATAAACATAAAAATTGTATATAATTTTCTTATATTTGCAAAGGCTCAAGAATTAATTAATTTGGATATTTTTACAAAAAGTTATGCTCTAAAAACTCAAAAATACTCAAAGTTATCTTATCACCAGATGGGTCTCAAAATTCAATCATTTTAAAGCACTAAACGACTTAATAGGAAAAAGTAATCAACATAAAAGTTGTATACGATTGAATTTTATTTCTAATGCATTAAGAATCATCTAAATCAGAGTTTTATACTTTAAGATGTAGTCAAAATACTTTAAATTGCTCAAAAAGAAAAAATTATGCACGATTTCGTATGAATTTATCGACACTTTTAAGTAATGCTTCAAAACTTTAAGCTATATTTCAAAAATTTTAAGTCATGTATCAAAATCTTTGAGTTAGGGATTTATACATAAAAATTTCACTCAAGTCCCTTGGATAATTTTACTCTAACCCTTAAAAAATATCATCCAAGTCCACAATCTACTTCTAATACTATTTTCTCCCTTATTTAGACTTCAATTTTACTCATTCTTGTTTTTATATGACTGTATTTCTGTTATTTTTTAATAAAAATAAACAACTCATCAATTTAAGTTTTTAAACAGTAGAAATTTAACTTAGAAGTTCAGGTGCGTTAATAGTATCACATGAAAAAATTTTCTAAACTTAACCAACTTCTTCTAAAATCTCTTAAAAATACCTTATATAATTTAATACAATGGTAGTTACCTAATAATATTGCACAAACATAAAATTTTAAAAATAACAAAAATATCATTGACTCAATAAAATGATAAAAATATTCTTAGACTTAAATACTAAGTATTATATTTTTATTGTGATTAGGTTTAAATCTTATTTAGGCCTAATCTTTTCTCCTATTAAGTTAAAAAACTTTTCTATAATTTCCTCTACAATCAAGCCTTTAACCTTCAGGTGACACAACTGATCCCTTATTGATGTTTTTGCCATCTCTTTTTTTCTGTCTCAAGAGTATTTGGCACTCCATCTCAATTTTATTAAATAGTTAATTATAGGCCATTTCTTAGGAATCAATAAACTACTTGTGGATGGCATACCAAGCTCTTTCCATATGCAGTCCCTAAATCCATCATCTCTTCACAAAATCTATGCACAAAGTTCTTTAGGGTCTCATTTAATCTTTATTTCAACATCAATAAAGGCTGAGGTTCTTGGTTATCATCAATGCTCCCTTAAACTTACTCATTAAGACTCTAGAAAATTATTCAAAACTATAGATGCTTTTAGGGATAGGTAAGACAAGAATTTTATAACATTTTCTTGCCTATCTCTCAAAAGTCAAAGAAAAAAGGCAATATATTTGTAAGTTAGTTAGGCTCTAGATTAACATTATTTCTCTAAACAGATTCAAATGTATATCAAGTCAATCTTTCCAATATAAAAGTCATCTAAGGCATATTAAACTTTTACGATAGCTTTATGTCTAAAATTTTCCTTAAAAATAAAGAGTTTACAAATTTATAAAGGGTGGTAACTCAAGAATTAATTACTAGCCATATATTCTTTCTACCTCTATTCCTTAACTAGTCTCTTGACAAATCTTTCATTTTTCTCTTACTCACTATCACTGCTGCCTCCTTATTTCAAGTGTATTTTCATTAAAGTACACCCTCATGTCTATTAAAGCCAAGCTGGGACTATAGGAAAGCCTTAATTTTACTACTTTAAAAGTTTTAATAAGCATATAAAGGTCTCTTAATTGGGTTCCACTTAGGTTGGCCCCTTTATTATCTTTTGTTTTCCTTTTTGGACAATAGTATATTTTTCCCTTTTATGATAAAGGTTCATAATCAAAGGGCTCACCATAATATTTTCTCAGCAGTAATTCAGTGTTTGGCTTTCCTCAACCTCTAATGGTTCTATGATTTGCCCTACTGGGTCTTTCATACAACCCTTTAAAATCCACCTCTTTATCTTTAAAAATTTGCTTTTTAACATTTCTGTCTTCTTATCTAATGCTTGAGCTTACTGGTTCTTCTTTATATGTTATTCTCTCCCTAATTAGAGTACCTCTCTTCCCTCTATCCTAATAGCAGCTTGTCCCACGAATAGGATAAGGTGTTTTCATGGGAATTACCTCTATTAGAATTGGAGAGCTTTACATCCTATACTTAATTTACTATTTTTACAATATTATTCTCTTGTTCTATAGTGAATTATTGAATGGAAAAGCTTCTATTATTTTTTGCCATACGTTTTAGGTGTGGGTCTATGTGTTTAGGGTGCTAGAAAACCATCAAAAGTTTTTAAAATTTTAGGACAACTCAAAGTGAACCTTTTCAACCTTCTTAAAACTTGGTTACAATGACTTTTTTTTTAAGCTCCCTCAAACGATACTAACTATTGATACATAAAATTTGATTTGATACCATTGAAGCCAAAGCACAGCTAGGTGAATTTCGAGCATCACACTACGAACTTGGAACTATGGCTTAATCCTTGGGACATGCAACCACAAAGTAAACACAAAACACTGCTAGCTACTTAGTAAAAAAACTTCAATGCCTAAGTCAGTAAGAGAGGTAAGACAAGGTAATCAAAAGAAAAAGAGAAAAAGAAGGGCTAGGATATTTTTTCTGTGTTACCATTAAGTATTTATAAGGAGAATGAGAATGAAAAAAATGATGAACAATGTTTAAAGTGTTGGTAGAATGCTAACTCTCTTATTATTGGATTTGTCCTCCCTTTATGGATATCATTGTCATGCCTTACAGGCATGCCTAAATGGTTATCCAAGAATAGGATTAACTATTGTTTTTGTAGGAGGGTTGCATGCAAACTGCAACTAATTGACTGCACTATTATTATTACCCTTGCTATCTCTATCCTGCTAACATACACACAAGGGATAGCCTAACACTTGCCTTATGGAGATTAAGAAAAAGGAGCGCATATGCAAAACTTGATAAGTGGCCTTCTTTACCATGCTTTTATTTTTGGTATTGTCAATCTATAATAGTTGAAAATAAGTTAGAAAATAATGACTCTCAGCTTAGTAAGAAAATTTTTGGTGTCCTACCTAAGCATATTCCTATATGCTGTTAAAAAGTTCATCTTAAAGAATTTAGTAAATACTTCTAACCCCAAGTTAGGGTTAGTGATGTCAACAAAGTTTTAACTTTAGAAGCAAATAACTTATATTAGTCTTGAACCCTGACCACGTGGTGGGAATGATGACGTGATGAGTATTCACTTATATTCATTAAAAATAGTCCCATGATATTATTTTAATTTTGAGTTATATTATTTAACTGACCATTCTAATTATGTGGTCAAGATTTTGTTCTTGTCGTTTAGTAGTAGCTATTTTTCTCCTTAACAAATATATTTTAAATAAAGTAACATGTGAGTTCGTGTATATTTATTAAATGATGGCTCTTATTTTTTAAATCTATTTATTATACTTTTTATATTTAATAAATGCATGTTACTTTATTTATAATCTAGTTTTAGATAAAAATTTTATGATATTTAGCATCACTCTAGATTATTTATTTCTTTGTTATAAATAATATTGCTCATCTCAAAATTTTTGTAAATAAAATACATTCATGTATTTATTTTCTATCAAAAATATATAATGAATAATTTTAAAAATTATATAAATTTATCATTTAATAAATAATATCAATTTATTTATGATATTATTTGTATTTTATTTTAAGATAAAAAAATATGAGATGAATATATTATTGTATTATATTTTATGGAATATATCATATTAGCCTTAGGATTGGACAAATGAGAAAAGGTCTGATATTCTTATTACTGAGTGCTCTCTCTCATAACCCTTTTAGCCATACCAACGGAAAAAAAAAATAATAATAAAATAAAATATTTTCTTTTCTTGGCACTAGACCCTATCTTAGGAATTAAAAAATTAATTAATTAAGAATTAAGATTGACGTATGATGGGTATAGCTACTAATTTCACATTTTGTATTTTAGTCAAAGTAAATGCTTGCAAGTAAGTATCACAATTTGCTTACCCGTAGACTAAATTTGAGCGCACGCATCAGTCCCATCATTGACATCAATTTTTGAAGCCTCTAGAGCCTCATAAGATACCCCATATTATTTCAAAACCTTTTAAAAGATCATCATGTCTTTAAACTTTTAAAATTTTTTAAATTAATAATTAGTAAAAAATATTTAGAAATAATATTAGAGCCAACTACTTATCTCACTTTTAACTATATATTATAATGTGCTCTCAATTATAATTAGGGGACTACTCATCCCTTATTTAGTATTCAAGTAACAAAAGTATAAGAGTATAGTAAGAGACATTTCAAGTAACTTAGTATACATATTTTTTTCATTAACTATTTTTTTAATATCTTTGTACTTACCTTTTCTCTATTTCACTTTTGCTCACATTGGACGAGTTCAAAAGCTAAACTTAGGCATACATTCATAATGATTTGTTTAAGACGATATGACGTGTTTTGCTTAAGATTTCAAGCTCGTGACATAAGGAACTTGAACACTTAGTTCCCAAAATTAAATTTGTCTTAAAAGAGGGTTGGTCAAAGTCGCGCTGGTGGTTCCAAGGACCTGAGCTGCATTGTATCTTAGTGGTCCAGCAATAACCAAATCGATATTGGATCAGCACTCTGCCACGAGCCTCAACTTTGGGCCGTCCCGTCCGTCCCCATTAGAACTCAATTGAAGTCTGAATTTGTTGCTCCTTGTTTAGGAAGCGTTTGAAGTTTGAACTAGCCTAGCAAGTACTCATTCTTCTTCCCTGCAACGTTTAAATGACCACACAGCACAGATCGGTCACATTGAGTACACGACAAAGTACTTGTACTCATTGCACCAACCAATAACAACCCAATGGCTATGGCAACTACACATTTCAGCGATGTTGGTCAGCTATTAAAGAGAATGAGTCGCTTGCTTAAATTCCTCTACAGAATATCTGATATTGCAGTGACTCTATTTTGTTTTCTATAGCATGAATTGAAGTAGAAGAAAATTGAATTCGGGATTTAGTTCTGCAGTGAAGATTTGGTAGAACTCACGTGACGTATCTGTTTGTACTAATTCAAATAATTGCCTACATTTGTAATGTCTATCGCATTGGGTGTAGCCAATTCATTTCATATTATGATGAACTAGACTTGCTTTGCTGTATTTAGATGAAATTTTCAAGATATATAAGGAAAGCATAATATATACTACGTGGCTCAAGGACTAACACCCATTCCAAAACCATTGATTTACTTGGAGGCATGCTCTAGCATATATCAATTCATCACTAAAAAAACAAAATCCATTGCTCCCTTGTCTCCCTCAAAGATAAAAACGAAAACAAGACTTAAAAAATGAAAGAGTAGTGTGCGTAGAATGCACGGTAATTGCCTAGCAAAGTTAACGTGTACAATCCCTTTCATGTGGACTCCAATAGTAGGACTTTAATTAATTAACTAATAAGAGGGAATGATAAATTTCCCCTGTAGTCTCTCAAATAATAAATACTCTCGTGTCAGCTTTTTTATGACAACACTGTCTCATAATATTTTAAAATAATATATACCCTTTTATTAAAAAAAAAAATACATATTTTTATTATATAAATCCTTCATTTTTATTTTATAAATTTTTTATTTTTATCTTATAAACTCCTAAATTAAAATAATTATTTTTTATTAAAAAAATATAATTTTAATATTTAAATTTGTAATAATTTAAAATAAAATATATATTAATTTTTAAAAATTTACTTCAAAATATTTTTATTCGATATTTATAAAAAATTATGAATTTATTTTCATTTCATAATTTAAAATTTTAAATATTTTATTTTATTTTTACTTTTAAAAATAAAGTAAAAATAATTTAAATATTTCATTTAAATTATTAAATGACTATAATATTTTATATTATAAAAAATTAATTTATAGTTTTATATTCATAATTACTTTTAAAAGAAATTTATTAAATATAAACATAGAATTATAAAGTAATTTTTTATTTTATAATACTTTAAACTAAAAAATTTATAATTTAATTTCTAAAAATTAAATTTACAATATTTTATTTTATATTCATAAAAATATATTAATTTAAACTTATAAAATTTATAATTAATAAATTTGTTTTAAAAATACTTATAAATATAAAATTGCACAATAAATTTTTATAGTGTAAAATAGTATAGTTTCTCAATAATTTACTAAAATATTTAAATTTTAAAAATAAATGTTTATAAATTTAAATTATAAAAGAAAAATAAATATATAATTAAATTTAAATATAATTATAAACTTATAAATTATATATAATTTTTTATTTTATAATACTTTATACTAAAATAATTTATAATTTAATTTTTAATGATTAAATTTAAAACATTTTATTTTATATTTATAATAATTTATGAATTTTTTTTTTTTTTATAATTTAAATTTATAAAAGTTTTATTTTATTTTAAAAAATAAATAAAAATAATTCAAATATTTTATTTAAATTATTGAACGACTATAATAGTGAATATTTCAAAATTTTAATTTATAATTTTATATTTATATTTAATGAATTTTTTAAAAGTATTTATGAATATAAAATTATATATTAAATGTTTTTATAGTATAAAGTGTCATAGTTATGTAATATTTAATAAAATATTTAAAATATTTCTATTTAATTTTTCAAAATCAAATTAAATTTTTGTAAATTTAAATTATTAAATAAAAATAAATTCATAAATTATTATAAATATAAATAAAAATATTTTAAATTTAATAGTTAAAAATTAAATTATAAAGTATTTTATTGTAAAGTATTATAAAATAAAAATAATTTATAATTTATAAGTTTATAATTATATTTAAATTTAATTATAAATTTTTTTGTTTTATAATTTAAATTTATAAAAATTTTATTTTATTTTTATTTTTAAAAATTAAATAAAAGCAATTTAAATATTTTATTTAAATTATTGAAAAACTATAATATTTTATACTATAAAAAATTTATTTCATAATTTTATATTTATAAGTACTTTTAAAAGAAATTTATTAAATATAAATATAAAATTATAAATTTTATAAGTTTAAATCATAAAACAAAATAAATTCATATTTTTTGTATGAATATAAAATAAAAATATTTTAAATTTAATTTTTAGAAATTAAATTATAAATTTTTTAGTTTAAAGTATTATAAATAAAAAATTAATTTACAATTTTAGATTTATATTTAATAAATTTCTTTTAAAAGTAATTATGAATATAAAATTATAAATTAATTTTTTATAATATAAAATATTATAATTGTTTAATAATTTAAATAAAATATTTAAATTATTTTTATTTAATTTTTAAAAGTAAAAATAAAATAAAATTTTTATATATTTAAATTATGAAATAAAAATAAATTCATAATTTTTTATAAATATCAAATAAAAGTATTTTAAATTAAATTTTTAAAAATTAATATATATTTTTAATTTAATGTATTATAAATTAATTTAAATTTTTTTAACAAAAAAATATATTTTTTATTTTTTAATAAAACAGATATTTATCATTTTAAGAAATCGTAAAATAATTTTTGTTATAAAGAACTGAGAGGTGTTTATTATTTAGAGAACTACAGGGGAATGACTTATAGCAGGTAATCCAGTCCAAATTGGCCGACTACATGCCAAGTACGATTTCCAGTCATTGTAATACGTGTTGAAACACTATTCCCTCAATGATAGCTCCGACCCCGAGAAACCTTTTGTTTAGTTTACAAAATAATAAACCCTAGATTAGGTGAACTTCCCGTTGTCACTTTTTTAACATGTTTTTCTATCTTCTTCATTTTTTTTTTCTTTTTTCTTTTTTTGAATGTAATCCTCAATTAAATTAATGGGTTCCATGTTCACCTTTTTTATAAACATTCCATTTAATTTTTGCCCATTCAAAGCACACTAAAGATGTAAGTGGGTTTGTCAATTATTGGTCTCTGCAAATTTTAAGTTGAAAGTCTGTTTAAATAATTAGGCCCACTAAAAATCACATAGGATTCTAATCCTCAGCGGCTTGCCACATGTGTTTTGTCCATATATTTTGTTGTCATCAGAAAAGCATTTAGGGTGATGAGAGATAGGGAACCTTCCCTGCCTATCGTAAGACTCCGAGGTGGGTGGAGGGGTCAGATGCGTGGGACACAGTGAGACTAAACTCTTAAGTCTGAAGGAGGTGATCTGCAGTGCAGAGGGCTTAAGGTTTTGTGGGGTCATTGGTTTTTAAGCCTATCAACCATAGGAGCATCCGTGCAGCGTCTTTCTTGCTCTTTGAAAATGATTTGCCTTTATTTTGGCTTTACGTTTGACGACTTTTGGTTACTTAGCCAGATGTTGACTTGCATGTCAATTAATCCTACTGCTACGATTGAAAAGTAACAGAAACAATTTTGAGAGAGATCATAGAAAGGAGGAGGAGACGAAGAAGAAGATAGGTGTAAGAAATCCAATCTTTAATTGCAATAATTCACTGAAAAAAATAAGAATATAAATTGATGACAGTAAGCCACACAAAAGCCAAATGGCCAAGAATATGGATGTTGACAAACAAACTCTATTCATTTCTCCACTATTTCGAGGAGATTGTGAGGAATATTAAAGCAGTCATAATAAAGCTGCAAATAATTAAAAGACAATTTATTTCTATGAACTCTGTACATAAGTTCCTACACACTGCAAAAAGTGCCTAAAACAAACGAAAAACAAATACTAATACAAAGTGGAAAAAAAAAAAAAAGTTGCAAAATAACACGAAATTAAGGCATAATAAAAGCTTCCTAATTAACGCGATGACCATCTAGTTAGCCCTTTCAACATGACGTATAAAAACAGTTTCCAAATCAGGAGTAGTAAAGAACTCCCTAACACCACTACAGTTACATTTCAAAGAAGACTTTCGCTTCCTTGGAGCCGGGGGACACGTCAACCTCGGGGGAATTCTCGCTTCTTCACTGGTAGGAGTTGTCGAACACTCTTCCTTCTCCTCCTCTTCTCTGTTATCTACTCCTTTATCAACGCTGGAATTCGTATATATAGGCTTTAACGGAGACCGTAAAGGAATTCCAGCAATCACCCACCTTTTTCCCTCTGATTCTAGCCCGCCATCAACTTGAGGCTTCCCTGATAACCCCATAATCTTATACCACGCAACCAACCAGCGATCTTTCAAATACTATAACAGAGAATAAAGATTAAAGAACGAAGAATAAAGCTGAGTTCTTCTTTTTTTAATTTTTATTCCTTTCTGAGTTGGGGATTGGTAGGCAGAGAATCAAGTGAAACCTGAAGGAAAGAGTAGGGTTAGCGATAAAGAATGAGAAAAGTTCGTTGAAAGTGCTTTGAGAGAAAGTATGGCGTACGCGGGGACATGACTTGTGAGAGAAAGGTGGAAATAATGGTAAGAGCTTTAAATACAAAGGAAGAGTTGATGTTGAATCAATGTTCAATGTTCTCTGCTGCTTATACAGGGGAGAATAAAAGAGGAGAGAGAAAAAGAGAACCCGAGGAAACTGGTGACATAAGATCAGAGTATAATTTAATATTAACAAACAAGAATATTATTATTATTATTATTATTAAATTTTTTAAAGGAAAAAAAAAAAAAAAAAAAAAAGAGCTGATTAGAGAGGGGGGTGCCCGTGAAATTAACTGACCGCGGGCAGAAATGCATTAAGGGATTGACTTGGGATTTGGCGCCAATTTTATTTCGTAGGGGGGAGGCCTGGGAGGGGCCATGGGGGATCATCAACAGTGCTGCTTATTCATTTCTTTATCCTTTTTGACATCATGGGAATTTCGATTTTCTTATTTTCTCTAGTTTGCATTCGTGAAGTGAAACATTTGCATGATAATGACGTCGCATTTTCATATATAAGCTGACTCAGTACCTATTTATAAATTTTTTAAAAAATATTATATATTACAATGCACAATTTATTATTGATAATGTCATCTGTTTATTTATACATTTATTTATATAAGTAAAAAATATATATATACTTGATTAAATCATATTTTAAAGAGAATGGGTGAGTCTTAAAATATATTTATACGTGATTAAGTTACATTTTAAAGAGAATCGTTAAGTTTCACTCCACTTCAAAGAGGGTGAAGTAGATTCTTCACCTAGAATCGGTTGAACTCATTTTTAGAGTAGAGTAGGGATTTTGACAATTTAACCGTATAAATAAATTTGTTAATATCTTATACACAAAACTGGCGAAATATTTCATGTTTAATAATTAATTGATATTGAATATAAAATACAAATAACAAAAAATAAAATCAAGTCTGTTATTTAATAGCCATTTTTTTAAAAAAATAATTTTAATTAAAACATTAAATGTATTTGCATAATTTTAAAGTTTTGGTTGGTTGTGTGACAAACGATTTATAAATTTTTTACTTTCGGATATAAATCTCACGAGAAGAGAACTATAAATAGGCATGCAATGCAAGAAACCAAAAAAGAAAAACAGGAAAAAGCAATTCCACATGCAAAAGCTACTTTTTCATGTTCAATATATCATAATATGGCTTTCGGATCATATAGAAAGTGCTAAAGACTATAGTTCTGAGCTATGGTAAATGTCAAACCACGTTGGTAGATGTCAAATCAATTAAAAATTGATCGTTTTCGATCGCTCATATCAGTTGAAAAGATATTGATACAATCGTTTGGGGCCAACTGGGGATCACCAACTCTCTTTTTATGTTGCTACCTAACTTTTTGTGTAGTCAAAAGCAGTGTCATTTATGCGTTGCTAACCTTAATTTAGATCTCAAAACTTGTTTATGTCCCTTCTTTTAACTAAAATTTAGATACTATATTAAATATGTTTTCAACAAACTTTCTAAATTTGAGGGTATTTTAATGTTCTGGACAAATCATGTGCAAGCAAAGACTCTGCAACTCAGCAGGTACAGATAGGAAACTACATAATTCATTAGATGGGCCTTTGGTTTCTAATGTAGCTTGAAACTAGAGTTCCAGTCACCAGCGAAATGTTTGAGAACCAGCATAGTTACAAATCATATAAGATTGTTGAAGAGAAACAGAGATAACAAGGACAATCTTCAACTCACTGAAGTTTCAAGGGATTAAGAAGAAAGGTCCATGAGAATATATCGAATGGCTTGCGGTAACCAAAAAATATAATACAAATTTTTCGAAATTTGAACATCCCCTTACATTCTTGAATAGCCCCTATAGTCTTCATATTGCTCCATGAACTCGTTATTGAATTCCTTGAAACTGGACATGATTGCAGGCATGTCTTCCTCAGCTGGTAAAATGGTTGTCCTTAAATGGAAGACCCTGTATAGGACATTTTAGTTGCATTGAATTATTAGTTCCAAGGAATCCCACTTCCCCAAGACCCCAAGGATACATAAAAGTGTACTTTTAAAAAACATTATCTGGTTCATGACCTTTATATAATTGATTGGAAAACATTATAAAGCTGCAACAAAGTCGGAAGATTTTGGAGTGGCTTGGTAAAGGAAAGCAATGGGTAAATGTCCATGAAAACATCTTTGGAACTATAGCCAAGGGATAAATGAAAAGAAAATGTTATTAGATTATTTACCCTTCTTTCTGGCCAAATCCTGAACCGGGAACAGTAGAAATGCCAGTGGCTTCCAAAAGCTGGAGACAGTAGAAAACATCAGGAACTTTTCCAGCCTGTTTAGCAGCCTCTATTGCTTTTGGTGGCAGGTGTATTTGAGGGAACGAATACATGGCACCTGAAATCAATTGGTTTAAGCCTTCACTCTCATCTTATAACCATCTATTGTTGAGGAGTACCACAAGTGCAGAGAAAATATGAATTACCTTCCGTGAAATTACACACCACATTCCTGCAACTGTTGAATCCATCAGTCATTAACCTAGCTCTTCTCCTCAGCGATTCAAGGATCCCTTTACTGCATGTTATTCACCACTCAAAAAGATCAACCTCTTTGATGCCATAGTGGACATCACAATCCTAAGACTCAAGATATCTCATGTTTTTCACTTTAGCTTTTAGTTTTTTTAATAATGATGAGCATTTTCAGATAATCTGGTTTATCAATTTCTAAAACGGCTCATTCAGTTGCTCCTTATACATAAAAAAATTTTTATGCAAAAGGATGGTGGTAAGTATATTGGATCTTAGCACTCAGTTAGTAGCAACAAGTATTGACAACCAAAATATTGGAAAAACATTTCCACAGTTCATTTCCGCATAATATAAGAAGCAACACTATTGACTTGTACAGAAGAAAATTCAGATACGTGTACCTTTCCCTAACAAACTGGTCATATGAAATATCTCCAGGCTTGGGGGGGTTAACCATCAATCCCATCTGTAAACAGAAAAGAGGAAAACATTGTTCTCACCATAATGGAACACTCATTTTCACACAGAATCAAAAAATATGAAATATTAACTGCCACTCACAAATATCTGCGCAGGGACATTAGGACTCAATGCTATAGACGCAATCTTATAGATCTCATCAACTGTCTGCAAAACGCAAAAAATAAAACAAAATAATTCAACTGTCCGCTAAAAGGATACTTGTTATGCGTAACTCAGTTCCATCAGAATCAAAATATTACTACACGGCATTGAAAGGTAAAAGAAAGAATAAAATGGAGAAACTTCAATTTTTTCTTCTCCCCGTAAATTGTTTGAAATAGCATTATCTGACAAAGAAAAACAAAGTTGAAAAGATTAGAGTTAACCAAATCTCAAATTCAGCGGTTTTCTATACCTTTTCCTTTATGATCCAAATCCTTAGTATGAACACAAAGATTAGTTTTAAGGTTCAAATCTTATTTGATTATGACAACTTCAATAAATCTAGCATTCATTACATATCCTAACAGTTGCAAGAAGAGCTTGAAAAATCAGTAGATAGTTAGAACACATAATACAGACCTTTGGAGGAATATTAGTCATCTCAAAGTATCCACCACGCTGCCCACATTCACCCCAATATCCTTTGGAGACAGAGTGGAAGGAAACAAGCTGAACCTCCTTGCTAAAAGGCAACCCCATATCCATCAGAACCTTCCATTGTTCCAAGGAAAATGTAACATCAATGCAAATACAAGATGAAATTCGATGCAAACATCCAGATATGGTTAGGTTAACGAAACTAGAAGATGTACCTTTCTTGAACTAACAAAGGGGCGCTCATCCTGGTAGATATTCTGCTGATAAACCTCGTCTCCAAGTAAGACTAAGTTTTCATGGTAACAAAAGTTAATTATTTCTCTTAGATTAGCTTCACTAAGACACTGGCCAGTTGGGTTTCCAGGGTTGATAATCACCATTGCTCTAACCTGATCATAATCCAATGCAAAAATAATAACAATAATAAGTTTGGTGGCTTAAAGCGTTACAAAATAGTGTGGTCAGTAATTCAGCTGAGAAATGCATACAAAATGAAGTAGAATATTCTATCAACTTCAGTAAGAAGATGGAAGACAATAAACAAATCTTGACAAGATGAATGAATGAATTTTGGAGAAATAAGTGTTCCAAGAACTAGCAAAGAGAGCCTAGTTTCTAAAATCCCAATACTAACAATGCTCAATTGGAAACTAATCAACCAAGCCAAAACTAACACTTCAATTTTACGTTAAGTTCTCACTTATTGTATTCAGATATTCAACTCCCTGGAAACATTAAAAGAGATGTTTGGTATTCTTTAAAACAAGCAAGAGGAAATGCAAACTTACTGTAATTCCATCTGAACGAGCCTTTGCAACTGACTGTTGAAGGTCATTAATATCAAGACCCCAATTTGCAGTCTCCTCCAAGTAATATGGTACAAGAGAACCACCAAAAAGAGATATTGTAGCCGAGTACAGTGGGTACTGTGGAACAGGAACCAAAATCTGCCAATAAACAACTTTCAGTCAATAAATTATATCTGAAAATTATATTAGGGACATGGACCGTCAAGTAATCAAGAAGACAAATCCAGCAGACTCATATATCCAATCAGAAAAGGAAAAACACAAATTCCATGGAAGAGGATATCCTATAAAAGATATATTACCCCGTCCCCTTCGCCACGGATAATACAATTTAAAATCTGCATTACTCCTTTGCTAGCACCATCAGTGAGATATATAAGTTCTGGATCACTGCCACAGAGAATCACAAACCCTTTCAGTTCACAACTTGGCTACCAACAACTTTGATATCACCAAGATAACATAGAAATGAAGAGAAATATCTAGCATTAACACCTTGGATAACCATCACGCCTTCCAATGAACTCTGCCACCTCCTTCCTTACTCCTAGTATACCTCTGGAGTCACTATACGCACCTAAATATATGATGAATGAATGGATATATAAGCATTGAGGAAAACCTAACAACAAAAATAATGAGGGGGGGAAAAAAGGGAGAGAATACATATGAATATGTGTGTACAATTTTATGCATGTATCATGGTAAATGTGGCTTTTAAAAAACTGACACACCATGCTGGGATATTGGCAAATGGCATCATGTTAGTTTTGTTGAATAATTAGATGTGTTTTTGTACGTTAAAAGTGTAATACTGCTAAAATGTCAATTCGTATACTTCACATAGAATGAACGTTTCAAACTCTTTGACACATTCTCTGAAGAGAACAAATAAATACATCCTCAGTAACAAATTCTTCTAAAAGCAGCTAACAATAAGAATAATGAGTGCGAGAAAAAAGGGAGTATATACGTATACATGTACTGACATGCACCCCATGCCGCAATATTGGCAGATAGCTTCACTTTAGTCAGTTGAATATTCCATGTGTAAAATAAAATTACCAAATAAAGACCCTCACAGATATACTGAGGGATTGGACAAAGTGCAGGTCCATAAATGGAACCAGAATTTCTTGCTAACCACATTGATTGGTTTACAGAAGGATAAAATCAAATGTGGATAAACGAAGATACCTAGACCCCCAACAGCCATGGAAAGATAATGCTTAGCTCTCGCAATTGCATCTGCAGAGAAGATCAGTCCTACATTAGGATCATCTAGCAAAAATGGGGCCTGGCAAAGAGCAATCACCTGGAACGGAAGTTTACCATTGTTAAGCACTTACTGCATGAGCAATCCAAACGGTTCCACATAAAAAGGACTAAACATTAAAAGAAATTCGCTGCAGAAACAAAATTATGGCAACCTCACCTGTCGAGGGAAGGTCAATGGTCTCTGTCCTAGGGCATGAGGATTGCCAACATTTGTAAAAATAATCTGAGGACATTAAATTGGAGTGATGAGATTAATAGGAGTATATTTACCAAAAAAGAAACATGTTATACGAAAACAAACAAATTATTCTTAATTATTTATCCATATAAGGAGCTCAC
>JAWDEX010000012.1:7994352-8045453 GCA_035221805.1 Trichilia hirta
AGGGAGGGGGCCATGGGGATCGTCTAAGAGTGCAACTTAATTATTCCTTTGTCTTTCTAAATATCCTCTCGTTTGCATTTGTAAGTGGAACATTTGCTCGATAATGATGCGCGTTTACCCATATAGGCTGACTCGACACCTATTTGTAATTTTTTTAATATTAAATATTATAATAAATAATTTACTATTAATATAAAAATTTTATTACCGATTTTTCTTAAAATATTTATTAAATTTTCTATGTTTAATAAATATATTTTTAATACATTAAAATTTATCATTAATTATTATATTAACTAACAAAAATTACTATAAATAATAACAAAATTTTTTATATAATAGTGAACTTGATTACCATATATATTGTTTAATATAATATTCAAACATATATATTCTGTAGTATAGAATTTAAAATTTGAAAATACAAAACTAAAAACTTAAAAACTTAAAATAAAATAATGAAAATTTAAAATGAAATTTTAATATTCCTTAAAATTATGTTAATCAGTATATTGATGTAACGATACATGAATATACTATAATTAATCCCTATAATATCAGTCATTATCCATATATTTATTTATAAAGTTAAAAATAAAAATACTTAATTTAATTTCTACTTAAAAGGTATGGCAAGCCTCCTTACCCATTTTATCAAGGTAAAACGGAAGTCTTGACTTTTGTCAAAATTCAAAACTTAATTTGTACAACGGAGACAAGTTTGTAGAGCGGATAGAATCTATTTATAAATTACAGAAGGGATTTTGATAAATAAATTTATTAACATCTACTTATCCAAATCATTTAATTTGTGCCTTAGTAAACATTTATTTTATTAACTAGACTGACACTTCTACAAGGACAGTTGTAGGAAAATAATGATTATTTGAAAATGTAAATGATACGTCTCCATATTAGACGTTTACCTTTCATCATAGTATTCGAATGGTCCAAAAATTTTTAATATTTAATATTAAATATGGAGACGTATTTAATATTTAATATTAAAAATTTTTGTCATAAGATTCAAAAATAACTTCATACACAAAACTCAGGAAACAGCACACACTTAATAATCAATTGATTCTAAAAATAAATCCAAGTACGTTAATTCAATAGTTATTTTTGGAAAAAAGCAATTTTAAGTAAAACGGTAAATGTATATTCATAATTTTGAAGTTTCGATTGGTTGTATGATAAGTGATTTAAATTTTTTTTTTTTTTTTTTTTGGTTGATTCGGATATAAATCTCACGAGAAGAAAACTATAAACGGCCATGCAAGAAACCAGAAAAGAAAAACAGGAAAAAGCAATTCCACATGAAAAAGCTACTTTTTCATATTCGACACATCACAATATGGTCTTCAGATCATAAGGAAGTGTTATGTGATCTGGTAAATGTCAAACCACGTTGGTAGATATCAAATCACTCAAAAGTTGATCGTATTCGCTCGCTCTCTTTGGACTTTGGAGAAATTGAGCTAACATATCTTTACTCGTCGCATATCAGTTGAAAGATATCAATACAAAATTTTGATCAATCGGTTTGGGCAATTGAGGATCACTAACTCTGGTTTTAGGCTGTTACCTAACTTTCCTCGTTCATAAGCAGTATCGTTTATATTTATGTGTTACTGACTTTAAATGAATTTTGATATTTGAGTGTATTCAAAACACTTGTTAAAATTTTTATATTTATTATTTATAATAATTTTAGTATTTAATATAATAATTAATAACCTTAAATTTAGATATCAAACTTATGACCTTTTTTTTAACTAAAATTTAGAAACAATATTAATTATGTTTTGATAAACTTTCTAAATTTCAGGTATTTTAAAACTTTGGGCAAATAATGTGCAAGCAAAGAATGTGACTCAGCAGGCAGAGATAGGAAACCATATAGTCTTCCTTCTGCTACATAATTCATTAGATGGGCCTTTCGTTTCTACTTTTGCATTTTTTCGTACTAGAGTTCCAGTTACCACCACCATGTTTGAGGACCAGCATAGTCAATAATCATAAGACTGTAGAAGAGTAACGGGTTGATGAAACAGGGAGCAGAAACGGAGATAACAGGGACAATCTTCGACTTACTGAAGTTTTAACCTAGTAAAGAGGGGGATTAAGAAGAAAGTTTTACGAGAATATATCAAATGGCTTGCGATAGCCAAAAAATATAGCACAAATTATTGGGAATTCCAAAATCCTTTACATTCTTGAATAGCCCCTATAGTCTTCATATTGCTCCATGAACTCATCGTTGAATTTCTTGAAACTGGACATGATTGCAGGCATTTCTTCCTCAGCTGGTAAAATGGTTGTCCTTAAATGGAAGACCCTGTATAGGACATTTTAACCCATTAGAAAAGAGTTTTATTGAATTATTAGTTCCCAAGAATCCCATTTCCTCAAGACCCAAAGGACACATAAAATGTACTCTTGAAAAGATGATATGGTTCTTGACCTTTATATAATTAATTGAAAAACATTATAAAGCTGCAACAAAGTTTGAAGATTTTGGAGTGGCTTGGTAAAGGAATGCAATGCGTAAATGTCCTTTAAAACATCGTTGGAATTCTAGGAAAGGGATAAATGAAAAGAAAATGTTTTAATGAGGATTTACCCTTCTTTTTGCCCAAATCCTGAACCGGGGACAGTAGAAATGCCAGTGGCTTCCAAAAGCCGGAGACAATAGAAAACGTCAGGAACTTTTCCAGCCCGTTTGGCAGCCTCTATTGCTTTTTGAGGCAGGCATATTTGAGGAAATGAATACATGGCACCTGAAATGAATAGGTTTAAGCCTTAACTCTCATATCATAACCAACTATCTACTGTTGAGGAGTTCCACAAGTGCAGAGAAAATATGAATTACCTTCTGTGAAATTACACACCACATTCCTGCAACTGTTGAATCCATCTGTCATTAACCTAGCTCTTCTCCTCAGCGATTGAAGGATCCCTTTACTGCATGTTATATAATTCATGGAGAATTGTTATTCACTGCTCAAAAAGATCAACCGCTTTGACACCGTAGGGGACACCACAATTTTAAGACTTGAAATATCTTATGTTTTAACTTTAGCTTTTAGTCTTTTATATTGATGAGCATTTTCAGATAATCTGGTTTATCAATTTTTAAGCATTTTCAGCTAATCTGGTTTATCATTTTTAAAACAACTCATTCAGTTTCTCCTTATACATAAGACAAATTTTATGCAAAAAGATGGTGGTAAGTATATTAGAACATAGCCCTCAGTAAGTAGAAACAAGTATTGACAAGCAAAATATTGGGAAAAAATTCCACAGTTCATTTCTGTATAACACAAGAAGCAAAAGAATTGACTTGTGTAGAAAAAAATTCAGGTGCGTGTACCTTTCCCTAACAAACTGGTCATATGAAATATCTCCAGGCTTTGGGGGTTTGACCATCAATCCCATCTGTAAGCAGAAAAGAGGAAACATTTTTCTTACCATGATGAAGCATACCCAGTTTCACACAGAATAAAAAATATGAAAAACCAACTGCGACTCACAAATATCTGCGCAGGGACATTAGGACTCAGTGATACAGATGCAATCTTATAGATCTCATCAACTGTCTGCAAAACACAAAAATAGAACAAAATAATTCAACTGTCCATTAAAAGGATCCTTGTTATGCTTAATTCAGTTCCACCGGAGCCAAAATATTACTACATGGGATTGAAAGGTAAAACAAAGAATAAAATGGAGAAACTCCTTTTTTCTTCTCTCCGTAAATTGTTTGAAATAGCATTATCTGACAAAGGAAAAACAAAGTTGAGAGGTTATAGTCAACCAGATCTCAAATTCAGCAGTTTTCTAACTTTATCCTTTATGATCCAAATCTTTAGCATAAACATAAAGGTTAGTTTTAAGGTTGAGATCTTATTTGATTATGACAACTTCAATAAGTCTAGCATTCATTACATATCCTAATATTTGCAAGAAGAGCTTCAAAAATCAGTAGATAGTTAGAACACATAATAGAGACCTTTGGAGGAATATTAGTCATCTCAAAGTATCCACCACGCTGCCCACATTCACCCCAATACCCTTTGGAGACAGAGTGAAAGGAAACAAGCTGAACCTCCTTGCTAAAGGGCAACCCCATATCCATCAGAACCTTCCATTGTTACAAGGAAAATGTAACATCAATACAAATACAAGATGAAATTCGAAGCAAACATCCAGATATGGTTAGCTTAGCAAAATTAGAAGACGTACCTTCCTTGAACTAACAAAGGGGCGCTCATCCTGGTAGATATTCTGCTGATAAACCTCGTCTCCAAGTAAGACTAAGTTTTCTTGGTAACAGAAGTGAATTATTTCTCTTAGATTAGCTTCACTAAGACACTGACCAGTTGGGTTGCCAGGGTTGATAATCACCATTGCTCTAACCTGATCATAATCCAATACAAAAAAATAAAAAGAAAATCAGTTTGGCGGCATAAAGTGTTACAGGAAAGTTTAGTCAGTAATTCAGCTGACAAAAATACAAACAAAATAAAGTAAAATATTCTATCGAATTCAGTAAATAGAAGGAATATAATAAACAAATCTTGGCAAGATAAATGAATAATTTTGGAGAAATGAGTGTTACAAGAACTAGCAAAGAAAACTCAGCTTCTAAAATCCCAATTCTAACAATGTTTAATTGGAAACTAATAAGCCAAGTCAAAACTCCCTCATCAATTTTATGTTTAGTTCCCACTTATTCCATTCATTTATTCAATTTCATGGAACCATTAAAACAGATTTTTCATATTCTTTATACAAGCAAGAGGAAATGCATACATACTGTAATTCCATTTGATCGAGCCTTTGCAACTGACTGGCGAAGGTCATTAATATCAAGACCCCAATTTGCAGTCTCCTCCAAGTAATATGGTACAAGAGTACCACCATAAAGAGATATTGTAGCTGAGTACAGAGGGTACTGTGGAACAGGAACCAAAATCTGGCAATAAACAACTTTCAATCAGCAAATTATATCTGGAAATGACATTAGGGATATGGACCCTTAAGTAACCAACAAGATAAATCCCACAGACTTGTGTATCCTATCAAAAAAGGAAAAATACAAATTGCACTGAAGAGAACATCTTATAAAAAAATATATTACTCCATCCCCTTCGCCGCGGATAATACAATTTAAAATCTGCATCACTCCTTTGCTAGCACCATCAGTGAGATATATAAGTTCTGGGTCACTGCCACAGAGAATCACAAACCCTTTCAGTTCACAACTTGGTTACTAACAACTTTGTTATCACAAAGATAACACAGAAATGAAGAGAAATATCCAGCATTATCACCTTGGATAACCGTCACGCCTTTCAATGAACTCTGCCACCTCCTTCCTTATTCCCGGAATACCTCTGGAGTCACTATAAGCACCTAGGTATATGATGAATGAATGGATATATAAGCATTGAGGACAATAACAACAAGGGGGCGTGTAGGGGGGAAGGAAGAGAACGTATATCTATTTGCGTATACATATGATTTTATGTATGCATCATAGTAAACGTGGCTTTTACAAAATGACACACCGTGCTGGGATATTGGCGGATAGCATCACATTAGTTAGTTGAATGATTAGATGTGTTTATGTATGTCAAAAGTGTAATACTGCTGAAAGGTCAATTCATACAACCCACAAGGAATGAATGTTTCAAACTCTTTGATACATGCTCAGAAGATAACAAATAAATAAATCCTCAGTAACAAATTCTTCTAAAAGCAGATAACAATAAGAATAAAGTGTGTGAGGAAAAAAGGGAGAGATATGTACTGACATGGCACACCATGCTGCAAAATTAACAGACAGCATCAATTTAGTTAATTGAATATTCCATGCGTAAAGCAAAATTACCAAACGAAGACCTTCACAGTTATACTGAGGGATTTGAGGAAGTGCAGATCTATAAATGGAACCAGAATTTCTTGCCAACCATATTGGTTGGTTCATCCCTTTTCTTACAAAAGGATAAAATCAAATGTGGGTAAAAGAAGATACCTAGACCCCCAACAGCCATGGAAATATAATGCTTAGCTCTTGCAATTGCATCTGCAGGGAAGATCATTCCTACACTAGGATCATCTAGCAAAAACGGAGCCTGGCAAAGAGCAATCACCTGAAATGGAATTTTAACATCGTTAAACACTTATTGCACGAGCAATCCAAACAGTTCAATATCAAAAGAACCCAACATTGAAAGAAATTAACAACAGAAACAAAATTACAGGAACCTCACCTGCCGAGGGAAGGTCAATGGCCTCTGTCCTAGGGCATGAGGGTTGCCAACATTTGTAAAAATAATCTGTGGACATGAAATTGGATTGATGAGATTAATAGGAGCATATTTACCAGAGAGGGACATGTGATAAAACAAATAAATCATTCTTAATTATTTATCCATATAAGGAGCTCACACTTGCCCATAACTTTGCATGGGTTTATGTGCTCCACAAGTAATGTAAAGATTAATATGTAATAGCTCTGGGATGAAATCAGACCAGTAAAACGAGGACATAATTATGTGATTAAGGGCCTATTGCATAGCAACAGAGAAATATTAGATATGTATTTATGTATGTCAAAACTGTTGAAAAGTCAATTCATATGATCCAACATAGAATGAATGTTATCCCATGTCACAGACTCCTTGATACATGCTCTGAAGATAAATTTAAATCACAACACAAAGGTAGATCCAATTAGGGAACAAAAAGTCATGCTGTTAGCATCTGAGTGACATTGGATGTCTAGGATGAAAGTAACACATACAGAATTACAAGAAAAATGAGAAACAAAAAGGTGTCAGATAACAGAAGGCATAATTAAGATGATACCATCCATACGAAGAGAAATCCTCATCAATTTCCAGCAAGAAAATAATATAGTTATGATACCCAATGCTCTTATACATTCTCAGCAACTTAACAAAAGCTAAACAGATTCTTCAAACAGAGGCACAGGCCACGTAGAACAGTAACGCTAAACAAATCCTGGAAAGGAAGTCTATATACCTTCTTCCCTTCCTTCTGAAGCTCAGAAGCTCGAAGATACAACTCTCCTCTGACAGCATATTGAACCTTCTTCACGTTTTCATTCAGTGACTCGTAGTCTAATGCCTTTGTTGCCATGATGTACTAATCACCTTCTTAACAATGTCACCCAATACAAGGAGGGTGAAAGTAGCAGCTTCTGAGTCCAGCTCCCAACCTGAAAATTATAGAGAAAAGAGAAACATAGTAATCATTACAAGCCTAGTCAAATTACATTATGACAAAGAAAATAACATTTACAAACTGGAAATTTTGTTTTGAACAACATATAAGAATGGCTATAATATTCTCAATTATTAGTCAACAGACACGTTTGCAAACCACCCAAAATCTCATTACAATTAACTGGTCGTCAGGGTTTATGTATAACCCCCAAAACAATAATTTTTTCAGTGATTGGTTTCAATTATGACTTGCTATTAACTAATCCAGTGAATTACTGAGGTTCGAAACAAACCAAATCACTGTACAATTGCTATTTTTCTGATCCATGAAATCAACCCAGATGAAATTGGCAAGATTCCTATAAGCTACCAGATTTGGGGAAGCAAAACATTATAATGCAAAACGTACCAGCTAATAGAACGCCAAATAAAAGACCAACTGCATGAAGACGATTTAATGAAGGAAAAGTCATATAATTAGATGATGATACAGACTCTTAGCAGCTTGCTCTGAGGGCGTACAACTCAGACCAAATTCAGGCTCACAAACTTCCAAAACAGAAGTTCTATTACCGTGTAAGAAAAATAGAAATCAAACAACAAAATTGTACTGAATTGGAGGAACAAAATGGGTCCAATCACGAATGAGCGTTCTTCGAACAAAATGATACTTAACAATAAATAAAAAACATCGAAAAATTAATAGCCAATTAACAATTGCAAAATTTCCAGACAAAACCCAATCGTTTAACATAAATCAAGAAGAAAATTGCTATTTGAAGGTACTTTATAACAGATAATCTATAGGTGAAGTAGTTCGTTACCTTCGATCTTAATTCTGAGAGTTCCGTTGAGCAAGATTTGGCAGTGGGCACACTCGAGTTGAAGGTAACGAACTTTTTGCTTACAGCTATTCACTGAAAGACGTTAACGTTAAATTTAAAATGGAATTAAAATACGGCACAACAAAGATGCAATGGGATTACGAGAGCCACTGAAAAATGGGAGATGGATTATAGCACTAACAGATATTAAAATTTAGAGGCAATAAGATAAAGTTCACAATAGAAGTGTGGTGTAGCTTCAAACTTAGGACTTCTTGGTAGATATTGAAACTTTTTTGGGGTCAGTATTTGCTTGGTCATATAATTCATTAGCCTCGTCGTTCTCAATTGTGTAGTGGTGGATATGCGTTGGTTGAATTCTCTCCGTGGTCGTGGTGACTATGGGCTATCAGTTATGGGCAGTGACCTTTTATCTCATTTTAACTGCATTATATTTAGAAAAAATTAAATAAATATGTGTTCAAAAAATAAAAAACATAGCAAGAATATAATTTTGTTAAAGGTGTTTGTAATTTTTATTTTTCTTCTGATTTTGATATGGGTTAGAGATTAATTGTAGGTGGTCAAAGGAAAAAAAAATGGTATTACAGATACAACATTAATTTCGTATTAAAATAATTTTTTAACCCAGTAAATATAATAAATCCGGTTTATTTCATTGTGATTTTATTCGTTAAAATTAGTTTTTTCAAGGAAGGTGAGCGACGTC
The DNA here is from genome assembly GCA_035221805.1 of Trichilia hirta. Taxonomy (NCBI): domain Eukaryota; kingdom Viridiplantae; phylum Streptophyta; class Magnoliopsida; order Sapindales; family Meliaceae; genus Trichilia; species Trichilia hirta. The sequence continues at coordinate 8,003,166 of JAWDEX010000012.1, forward strand.
TTGGCTGATGTGGTGTGATGACGATAAAAATCATAAAGATAATGCCGTTAAATCTCGAGGGAAGCTGCCACCGTTTTATAGTTAGCAGCACTTCGGTGCTCAACAGAAGCAAATTTAGATAATTAAAATAATAATTAAAAAAAAAAACGAAAGCTAAATGGGTTTGGACTCTTGTCCGCTAATTATTGCTTTGGAATGCCTTAGACTTTAGAGCTCGGCTACAGTTGATCAAGTGTCGGGCCTACTACACCAATTCATATGCTACTTGATTGTAATAATTTTCTAAATTTGTTTTTTAAATTCTCTGCGTCCTCGTATATGAAAAGGTATATGATAAATATTTTTTATAAATTTTTAAAATATTTTTGATTAAAAATTTTGTAATAAATATTTTATATAACTTTTTAAAATATTTTTTATCAAAATATTTATAATAAATATCTTCTATAATTTAAAAAATAATAAAAATATCTTTAATAAAAATAAAAATAAAAATACACATTTTTATCATATAAATTTTTAAATAAAAATAATTAATTTTTTGTAAATTATTTTAAATTTAATTTATGATTTTAATATTTTTATTTATAATATTTTATATTTAAAATATTTTATAATTTAATTTTTAAAATTTAAATTTAAAATATTTTTTATTTTATATTTATAAAAATTTATGAATTTATTTTTATTTTGTAAATTAAATTTATAAAATTTTATTTTATTTTATTTTTAAAATCAAATAAAAATAATTTAAATATTTTATTTAAATTATTGAACGTTATAATATTATACTATAAACAAATTAAATTTATAATTTTATATCTATAAACACTTTTAAAAAAATTTATCAAATATAAATATAAAATAATGAATTAAATTTTTTTAAAATACTTTATACTAAACAAAATTTATAAATTAATTTTTAAAAATTAAATTTTAAATATTTTTTATATTTATGAAAAATTATGAATTTAATTTTATTTTATAATTTAAATTTATAAAAATTTTATTTTTATTTTGTAATTTAAATAAAAATAATTAAAATATTTCATTTAAATTATTAAAAAATATAATACTTTATATTATAAAAATTTTAATTTATAATTTTATATTCACAATTACTTTAAAAAATAATTTATTAAATACTTATAGGGTATTTCCTTTCACTGTTCTCGAGTGGGTGATGATTTCAATGGTATAAATGTAGCAAATTTTTCATTGGTACTTTTCCATCTTTACCTTACAATTTTATTGCATATAATTATTTTTGGATTATAATTCTAATTTGTTATATGTAAAATAATTATAACAAAAGAATTGAAAAATGTAACAAAAAATTTATTATATGATAAATAGTTGTTCATTTTTAATTATTGTTACATATTAAATAGTTGTTGATTTTTTAATTTGATGATAGTTTTGTGCCATGAGAGATACAAACACTGTAATTTTTGTTCCGACTTTTATATGCATGATTTATTCAAATTTAAGGGCTAATTGAATATGGCATATTAGAGAGGATACAATAAGATAGGGTAGAAAAAAAATTATATTAAATTTAATTTTGTATTATGTTTGATCTAAACCTAGGATATGATTGTATTGTTGTATATATATTTTTATTATCAGAATTATTGAAAAACTAAATAAATTATTAATTATTTACATATTTTAATATGAACTAATTTAAATAAAAAATTAAATATTTAGAAATTTACATTTAATAACATTTAATTTATTATATTATATTATTATAATTAATAAAAAATAATAATTGCAATGTAAAATTAATTATATTGCACATATATTTTTATTATTGAAATTACTAAAAAAATTTTTATATAATTATAAGAAAAAGAAAATAATAATTAATATAATTATCATGTTAAAAAATAAAAAAAAATTATATTCTCAATATAAAAAATACAATTTTTTAACAAAAATTAAATAATTATTTTAAATATAAAACTCTTCCTTAACTACAACTAAATCACTCAAAAAAATTTTTAAAATATTTAATATTAGAAAAAAAAATACTCTTTTAGTCAACAAACTAAGAGTAAATTCCATAAATTATATTATCTAATTATTTATAAGTTAATGTATTGATATAGCTAAAATTTATTTTATTTTATTATTTATGAGTTAACGAGGCAATTTCAAAATTTCCAATTTTGGCAACTAGAAAATCGAAGTCTGTTTTCTAAAATCCCTGCCGTGATACGGAAGTCTAACTTCTCGCATAAAAACAAACAAACAAACATCATTTTTTAGTTTTTAGCGGAGATTTTATTCATTTTATTTAAAAATTTATATTATCTCATTATTCTCGTCATTGTAAAATTTTCACTTCATTTATTGTTTTTTCTCTATCCCCAATTTCAAATTGTTCCAAGAAGTTCAAAAAAATGGCGGGATCTCTAGCAACGACGAAAGCAAGCGCTCCCCCTTTGTTCTCTACTAGAGACCAGTGGCAATGGCATCACATACGCTTCTCTCGTTTCTTCACCTATCCTGACCATTCTATATCATCCACGTGTTCCTCTCTCGTTCCTCTCCAAATCCGTCGGCGGCGGGGTCGACGGGGTCGCGGCATTTGGATCTCTACTTCTTCTGCCGGCGCTTTTCTGCACATCATCAATGATAGCTCCACCACCGACGCGATCCTCGCCGTCTATTTCCAAGAGAAGATCCTTGTGAGTCCTCGGTTCTGGACTGTTCTAGAAGCTCTCAGTATCCCATTTCCCGGTTGTAAGATTTTCATTATTTACAATTGATTTGACCGAATTTGTGAAAATCTAGTTCCGTCAACTGAGTCAGTACTCTTCCTGATAAAAATTAAAGATTATAGAAATCTGATTTCTCATTCTGTGTGTATTAGCATTAGTAATCCTCTCAACTTCTTTCGAGTAAATGTGATGAGAATTTTCATAAAATTGTTTCTGTTTGTTTTACTTTAATTATTTGTTTTTATTTATTTTGAAATTGTTGTTTGTCTTTTGAGTTTGCTTTACCTGGACACGAAACAATTCTTTGGAATTTTTGTTTTTCCGAATTTAAGTACATACTTAAATTTTCCCTTGTCATAGTTCCAAACCAATTTTAGCAATCCATGTTTTGGTATATTTAAAATTTTGCGGTCTTGTTTGTATTTTTGCACAATTTAATTCTTATTATAAGGATATTGTTTAATTCCGTCCCCTGCTTGATGAAGCGTGACTTTAAAAATGAACTTGTGAATGATAATAGGGCCACGTTTATTGGAATATTGAGTTATATGATCAAATATGCTGCAGGAAGAGCACTACATTTCCAAGTTGCAATTCACCTGGCCTCAGGTTTCATGTGTCTCCGGATACCCTGCCAGGGGTAGCAGAACTTTATTTGTCAGCTACCAAGACTCTGCAGGCGAGGCAAGCTACTGATTCTTTTTACAACTTTGGCATCATGAATCATGAGTTGCAAATATGAAATGAAAAACAAACACTTCTTCCATTTGCTTTAAGACTTACGAGTGGCCTTCTTGAATGTTTTGGCTTTGTCATTGCTATAGAAAATCAAATGTAACAAGGAAGGTGAGAACACATTAAACAGCCCTTGTTTGGTTGTGGTTTCCCCTAGTCACAAATATGCTAAGTTGGATTGACATATGAACTTTCAGCTTGTGGCGATTCAACAAGTTATCTTATGTGATCTTGCAGTGCATGAGCACTCATATCTCATTATCTCTGATATCTCTTGTGCCTCTCATTGCTGTAATTGTAATTATTTCTTTAGGTTCTCTGATAAATTTGAGTTCTATTTGATTTCTCCTAATTTGAGTCAATTGTCCATCATAAATTTAAGAGCTTATCAGCAGACAAGAACATTGTTTTGTCATACAAGACGAAATATGCATCTTTTCTCGTCGAATGTGCATGTTATTCTTTTGGAATTTCAGTGACTACTAATTATTCATCTCTCATCATTACTTTCCTCTTGTAACTGTTGGATTCAAGGATGGTATTTGCTATGTTTTAACTCTTTAAACAACAATGTAATATGGATTAAAACATAGGATCATCTACGAATGATATAGAATACGACAGGTTGGTATATATATGTTACTGCTAAATGTTGTTCCAGTATGTGGTTTTATTTACACAGTAAATGAAGTCAGAGTCTTGTCAATTTAGTTTTTCCTTTGTTACTGTAATCCTCGTGAACACGTCTTCTATTTGCAGATCCAGAAGTTTGCCTTGCAATTTTCTACCAATTATGAAGTGGAGGGATTCATTAATGGTTTGAAGGTGTAACCCTACTCAATGCATTATGAGCTTTGTTCTCACAAACAGAACAGATCATCTTTAAAAGCACTCAAGAAGCACATGCCCACACTACTATTTTAGCATTCCTTCTTATCCTTGCTTTGATGATGATATATGTTTCTTTTCCAGGATACCTTGAAGGACAAGGAGGAAGCAAAACCTCTAAATATTGACTTGCAATCTGAAATTTCATCTGGATCTGAATTCATGTCATCTAATATACTCCCTTCTAGGTGAAAATTGAGACTTGGACATCTTAGCTGATTTTTAATTTCACATGATTTATATTATTAATAATGATTAGGGACTACTTATCAAGCAAAATATTAACGGGATAATGACTCGAGGATTTGCTAGTTGCAGAATTTGTGAGAAGGAATTGGATATTACGGCTTCTGTTGATGCTTACACTCCTGAAATGCCACCAAGCTTGACATATGAAGTTGAGCAACCCTCGCACAACCAGGAAACCAACCTTATCCATAACGTTGGAGGCATTTATCCAGCCTTGCCTCCCAGCTTCACATCATTAATTGCTAATTGCTGCTCTGAGGTCAAGGAAGGTAGATCCCTTGTTCGAGCTATAGACAGGAATATCTCCTCAATACTATCTGATGACGCTTTCTTTTGTGTATGAAATGATGCAGCTCCATCTGAACCAACTCTTTCTGAAGAAGTTGATCTCAAATCTCTGATTGCGGTATGATTTCATATTCAGTTTATTTTTATGTCCTGATATTTGGCCTCAAATTAATAAACTGGTGATATGATTTCTATCATTAAGTATATTGATAGGGGAAACTTCTGAAACTGAAAATTTTCACTAGAATAATGTTGCTCTAGAAGCTACTACTTTAGTGATACATTTGTCTTTCTGCAGAGTTATATGGAAGATTCATCTTTCCAAGGTAAACTATGTTTCTAAAGCATCTAACTTTCTGTTGCAATACCTGGAATGCATTTTGTTTTTAACATTATTTCATGCATGGCAACGGGGGTTGACCTAAGAATGAATATGCATTCTTACAGTATACGCTTGCCAGCCCTATAAGCTAATTATAGTAGTTAAATATGCCTGCTCTTTTTCATCATTAAGGTGAACATGGATGTTTATCATATATATACACGAAGATCAATTTGAAGGAGTCCAATATTTGAAATTCTAATTTATTTGACGTTTTTTTGTTGTCATTGTCAGATATGCTGATTAAGGTAGACCAAATTATCCACGAAGCAGGAGGTGATTTATGGCTGTAATCTCAATGGTTTCACACTCCATCTAAAGCACTTGACTGCTTTCGTTACTTAATCATGAGCTTTTTTTCCGCATGTGCAGTCCAAGCCATGTTACAGTACTTATGTTTTCTCATTTGATAGATTTTGAGAAAAAATTGTAAATAGCAGAATCAAATTGAACGGAGAAATATGGATAAACAGCATAGCCACGGGAATCTTCTCTGTAGTTAGCTGTCCCTGAGTCTTTTTCGAGTTTTTTCCAACAGCAAAAGTCTCCCATCTTTCACTATATCATTAGTAAAATCTCACAAACCGAATTAATAATATTCGATATACTCCTGACAGAAGAAGAGAAATTAAGCTTTGATTACAATTTATAAGGTTTCCCTATTGTCATAGTTTCACCTTTATTATCCAGTTTTAGTTAGTTTTCAGCTTGTTTTGACGGGTACGCATGATGTATCATGTACGTATATCGTCTTGTTGTAATTCCTGTGCACAGACGCTCAGACATGGTCAATGCCTTCGGGTCAACGTAGATAAGAAATAAAGCTTTTGCATCTGTGCGTATAATTGCTGCCGTCTGAAATGGGATGCCTACGTACCTTAGATATCCTGACTTTACATTGACTCGGCAATGCCACATGGTTTTTTCCTCTCTGTTTATGCAACAGTTCGAATAAAATCAAGATACATTCAGATATTTAAAAATAAAAGTATAAATTCAGCGCATTTAGATGCGAATTACAAATAGCCGACCTTGTGATCCTGCCTGTGCAATTGACTTTCTCTCCGTTCCATAGAGTAATGAATATTTTAAAACTTTTTTATTGACTCGATGAATTTAGTTGCACGATCCCTTATCCAATATTTTTTGCTTTTTCTGGGAATGCATAAAATTTTCATTGGTTATAGTAGGAATTATAAAGCTTAGAATAAATAGAAACCAAAAATAAGGAAAAATTCTAATGAGAAAGACAAATTACTGCAAAAATTTAAATTTAAATTGAAGAATCATGCAATTATGTCTTTTGAGAGAACCATAAAAAAAATAAAAAGAATATATTATATATTCAGATTTCTATTTTAGTTATATAAGAGTTTGTGTTTGAGGGATTTTTGTAAGGTTATCTCTCACCCTCGGCATATATGGTGAGATGGAAAGGAATATTCGTTGTTATGATTCTTACAAGTAGCAATCCATCATTCGAATACTAAATTTGAGAGACTCGAGGCAAATAACTTGACGGCTCCCCTTCTATTAGCCCAATCTCGTGAATTTTGCGTCAATCCTAAATCTCTATCATACAAAAACAAAAAAGCTCACGAGATAAATAATACTTTTATTTTAAAGTTTGCAAAATGTCTTGTCACATTAAAACGTAATGCACTGTATACGTTATATAACAAGTCATTATTATTATAATTATAAAATAACTTACTTTTTATTAAAATATATTACTTACCGTTAAATTAAACTCTTATTTTTTAATGATAATGTGTGTCAAAATTATTATAAATACGACATTTTTAATCTTAAAAGAAAGAAGAGAGAGGAGATCAACAGACTCTTAACTCATCTACTCACGTTAATATTTATAACTTAAACACACTTTTTAAGCTCACTTTGTTATTTTTTCTTATTTTTTAAATTTTGTGCTTAATTTAAATATAGAAATTTATTGACTTTACTCCAAGATTTCTTTTATTTGTTTTCAAATGACAAACGTTCTATCGTAATAGGACATATGATTTGAGACGAGATTAGAATACTCCAATAAACTGTTAGAGAATAACTTCTGTGCAGTACCATAAGTTTTAGTTTTCAAAAAAATTTAGACAGAACAGTTTATATACCTAATATTATTGAATGATAGAACATGCGCTCGAAACAATAAGATTGGACTTCTCGTCGAGTTAATGATATTTTGTTAATTTGTTCCACTCGGAAGAGACGCTCCCCATCGGAGAAATATTGCTGGAGTTGGACAGATGAGGAAAACAAGGCATTCCAACTCAAATCCTCCTTTATGCAAAGGAGGATAGATACCAATATAAGCATATAACTTGCACGGAGAAACTCACGTTATGCCCAATGGCCACATGAAAGTACTGCTCTTTCTACGAAGTTAAGTCACATGGAAAGCGCACATTTCTTCTAGAAAAGTGACCCACATGACCAATCATACCACGATTCATAAGTGCATAAAACGAGCGTACGTTCAACAGTTGACTGCAGTTTGACATATGATGTGGCATGCATTATCCGGTACTCCTAATCCCTTAAAAGATACAGCCTGTTTAGGGTGAGATACGTATAGACAAAGGTCACTACCTAAATAAACTGTAAGCATCGATGCTGAAACTCACATTGCGCAAGAGGGACTTCGTTATTTACAAAATTAATAGAAGATGAAAACTTGCAATGCAGATTTACATTAAAAGATGACATTAAGAACATCAGATTAAACCAATTAGGTGTCGGAGTGTTAGAAAAATTTCAAGCGTGTAATGACAAAGAGAATTTACTAATTACAATCAATCTTAATTGTTCCATTTCATTCCCAAATTTTCTCCCCAGTTTTCTTTCCTCCTCGGATTATTGGCAACTCTTCTTGCCAGAGCTTTTGGTGCAGATGTTTCCATCGAACCAAGTGTTATGATCTCTTTTTCTTGCAATGAACGCATCAAGAAACGTACTACCTCATTGTATCACATCAATCAGGGTCTCTTAGAAGAATAAATTGCTTCATTTTACTCCGTAAACTGATCACATGTCAAACCAATTTCCCATGGAAATCAAAAGGATTACTTGATAACATTAGATTGTTCTTGCAAAGATGTGAATGGCACCAAAAGGTGCTTCTACGATGCATCCTATAAAGGTGAGCCAAACGACAGGTTTGTGAATGTTTCTTCCCTAATTGTAGTGGTCATATGCGGGTGTGTGGAGACTGACATTTCAAATTGTGGTAACGTACGCAGTTCAGCAACAAGACACATCATCAAGTATTGCGATTCTACTTTCTACTAAAATAAGTGGCACAGATAGAGTGAACAAAATGATGGCTGACAACCCTGGTTACATAGACGTTGGTTGGGTATTATATGTTCCCACGGAGCTCAATGGAATTCCACCTCCAAAATCCAGTGACTGTACCATCATTTTCAAGAAAGTTTGCTTTCACATATTGTTTCGTATGTGGATTTTTCTTTGTTGCTTGATTTTTATTGATCATTGAACCTAATCAATTGCTCTTTGTTAGATTTTAATTTCGCTTGTCCTGGCAATTTCTGTTCATTACCAGGAAAGAGACACAAGTGGATCTAAAAGCTGTAGAAGATCTAAACGCTGCATCAAAAGCCATGAGCTCCTCCAATAGGGCATTTTCCTTGCAGACCTACTACTGTAGCAAAGAAAATACAGAAGGTCAGCTTGATTGGCTTAAATTAACCTTTATAAACTGAAATTCTATAAAATCAACTCATTTGTAACGAATTTACCGCTATGTACAGAGGAGACGGCTTTTGAGTCAGAGAGCAGTAGTTTCAGTCTCAAGGAGGTTGAAGAGGCTACAAGTAACTTTGATGAAGCTAAGATAATTGGACAGGGTGGATAGGGAAGCGTGTACTTTGGAATGTTAGGAGAGAAAGTATGATCATTTTGCCAATTTTTCTTTATTTCTAACAGTAATAAAAGCCCATGCTTAAGCAACATATTATTAAAAATGTCTCTCGGACATTCTGGAGGTTGCAATAAAGAAAATGAGATGTAACAAATTCAAAGAGTCTTTGCAAAGCTCAAGGTCTCATGCAAGATTCATTACATAAATGTGGTAAGTTATTGGAACTTTAGTAGTTAAACGACCTGCAGTGATGTTGAGACATACAATGATTTGGAAAGTATGCGAATTAGGTGCAGTTGTTAGGTTACGCCATTTGAGACGACCACCTGTACCTAGTTTATGAGTACGTTCGAAAATAATCACGCGGTGATAATCTTCATTATCCACTGCTTAAGGGCTATCAACCTCTCTCTTGGACAGCAAGAGCTCCGATTGCCATTGATGCTGCAAAAGGAATCGAATACATTCACGACAACACAAACGCTCCCTATGTGCATCGTGGCATCAAGACAAGCATCATTCTACTGGACGATGGACTACGAGCATGGTACGTACAAAAACACCAAACCTTGAAGCATTAATGTTGCCCTTCGTAGAAATTTTGATTTGTCAATTATGAATCTCTGAAAAACATGCATGTCGGTTGCAGATTTTGGATTTTTAAAGGTTGTGGAGTGAACCAATAATGAGGACATTATAGAAACACGATTGATTGGCAACCCAGGTTATCTTCCTCCCGAGTAGAACGTTTCCGATTTTCCGCTATGTTGGGCGGTCGTATATAACTGATCGAAGCTGAATTAAGGTGCATGATTTCTGTCCCTCTGAAAATCTGTCCTTCCAATTTTTTTACAAGATCCTGTGAGGAGCAGCAGGCGACCACCAAAACCGATGTATTTGCATTTGGGGTGGTTTCTTGGGAGCTGAAAACATGCCAAAACGCCTCATTCGTGATAACCGGCAACCCACAAAAACGAAATCACTAATTACAATGGTAATTCGAATTCCTTTTTATCATCAACTATTTACTATCATGAACAAAGCTAAGTTCTCTCGTCTCTCACCATCACATTTGATTTTCTCAGATTAATAAAATTTTCCAAGAAGAAAATCCGGAGATTGCATTAGAAGAAATCATCGATGGAAATCTTCGAGGCAGCTGCTCTCCGGAGGATGAGTACAAGGTTCGAACAAAAAGAAAAGAGTGAACATTTTGAACTGATAATTGAAGTATTTAATGTTCGAAATATTGCAGGTGGCCGCAGTTGCTGAGTAGTGTTTTAAGTGAAGATGCTGTCAGAAATCCGAGACTTCGTTGTCACATTATCTCAAATCATGACATCCTCAACCGAGTGGGGAAGCATCTTTAGAAGGGAGTTAAGTTTTTGGGATTGCTGACACCTGAAATGCTTAAAAAATTGCAGGGAGAACTTTGAGGGAATTTCGGCTCAATCAAACTCAAATATTGATCTTCCTTTTATATTAGCAAAGTATGGTTACGGCCAAAGGAGTTCACAGTGACGCCTCAACTTGAGTAATATATACAACACTACAGGACAAAACAATGGAGCAAAATTTAACGAAACATATATACTAAAGTCGAAAGAATTCGATTTGGTCGACCGAGCTAATAATTCCGGTCGACCGAAACTAATCTGTAAAAGGAGACATAAAGCCTTTAAAATTCAGTTGATTGAATAAGTCATTTCGATCAACCGAAAACTTCTTTTTACAAGAGAGACAGAGAACTTTCAAGAATCGGTCGATCAACATGGTAATTTCGGTTGATGAAAACTTAATTTTGAGAATTTCTTCAATTTAGAATAGCCAAGTTTTTCAGTGGGTTATTCAATGGAAAATAATTCTCTTGTTTTTTGTTTTTTGTTTTTTTTTTTTCAAATAGCGTGATTGATTTCACTTATATGATAATGTAATTTTTTCTATAGTTATTTTTTCACTTTTATAGGTCCATAATGTAATTTTTTTTATTTTAAATGCTGTGATTGATTTCACTTATAAATGTTGATAAAGCAGTGGCTGTCTAGTGATAGAATTTCAGAATCATATGTTATCGATAATGGTTCGTATTGAGAGACTAAACGTAACTAATTTTGGTTTTACTAATTATTGTTTTGAATTTAGCATTATTGGTGATTGATTATATGAATATAAAAGACAATCAAAAAGAAAAAAAAATCTTTTATCAGCAATCCTTTAACTAAAGAAATTATTAAATTTTTTAACTTAAATAAATTATTAACTTATGTTATGTGGTTATTGGAAAATGAATTCAAAATCATCAAACTTTATATATTATAAGACGGGAAAAAAAAACAACCCGAAAAAGAACCTATAGCATAATTTAATGCGTTCGAGACTACTAACCAAACGGTGCCGCTTTGTCTTCTTTAATTCTCGAAAACGGCACCGTATAAATAATATTCTTGGAATCTAAAACGCAATTGGCTTACTGCTTTTGTTGCAATGAGGAAGCCAATAGATTGAAAAATCGATCGGCCTCCATTGCGGCTCTTACATTAAGAATTGGGAGCCAGTGCTGAAGAAATTTCGTTTCTCTTCACAAACATACTTTAACTAAATGGCGCCATAAAACTTGGAGTTTAATAAAATTTTATTCTCAGATCTGATCTCATCAATGATATAATACTACAAGTAGATATCTGATTGATCTGTTGAAACGCAAGCAGGTTTTAAGACTACCAAATGGCAGGGGCAGTCTCGGCACTCTTTCTTCTAGACATAAAAGGACGCGTTCTGGTGTGGCGGGACTATCGTGGGGATGTATCTGCAACTCAGGCTGAGCGCTTCTTCACCAAACTCATCGAGAAAGAGGTTATTCCATTTCTTCATTTTTTTTTATTTTTATTTTTTTAGTTTTTGAGTAACTTTTGGACTCTTGTGGCCTAATTAACTGAACTCAACTGGTACAACTGGAGTTAATTTAGCTTGATTTAGACGATTTGTATTTCAATTCTTGTTTTAGGATAAACTTAGCTCCAAAGTCATTACCTTGCTCTGTTGTTGCTTGTTTTGTTTTTTTAATTTGTTATAGGGAGATCCGCAGTCACGAGATCCCGTTGTGTATGATAATGGAGTCACTTACTTGTTTATACAGCACACAAACGTTTATCTTATGACGGCTTCCAGGCAAAACTGCAATGCTGCAAGCGTTCTGTTCTTTCTACACCGCCTGGTTGATGTATGTGTGATTGGTAATTGTAGTTTTCATGTCTTATGGATAAGTATACGAATAACACTGATTAATTATGTAATAACTTGCATATTTTATTTCCAATGAACTAAAGTATCTGATTCTGATAAAATAATTGCTCTCAGGTGTTTAAGCATTATTTTGAAGAGTTAGAAGAGGAATCACTTAGAGATAACTTTGTGGTTGTGGTACGTTGATGTTTCAGTATTCTTTTATATTGATGATATACTTCAAACCAAAAGACATCAAAATAAACTGTGATTGTAATGCTATGTCCTTGTGCCTTTGGTAGTATGAATTGCTTGATGAAATTATGGACTTTGGTTACGCTCAGTACACTGAAGCAACTATCTTAAGTGAATTTATCAAGACTGATGCATATAGGATGGAAGTTACACAAAGGCCTCCTATGGCTGTCACAAATGCGGTGTCTTGGCGCAGTGAAGGGATACAATACAAGAAGAATGAAGTGGGTGACTTTTTCTTTTCTGCTTTTCTTGAGTTGTCTATAGATGCCTTGAGCCACCAAGTGATGGGGGTTTCCTCTTATTTCTTCAGGTTTTCTTGGATGTTGTGGAGAATGTTAATATACTTGTTAACAGCAATGGGCAAATCATTAGATCAGATGTTGTTGGAGCATTGAAGATGAGAACTTACTTGAGGTGTTTTGTCCCTTGAAATTTAGTTCTACTTAGTTTCGTAACGGAATAGTTATTCTTTGTTCTGGTGCTACTCACAGTTCTTTCATCACCAGATTTGTGCCTGAGGACTTATATTCTTTCCAAGTGAACACAATAATGTAGAATTGGTCATGTTTAGAATTTGAATTTATTGAGACTGGCCAAATATATGTGTTCTCAAGTTCTGATCTTCAGGTCAACACTATGATAAGTAGTAAATGTTGTCGGTCAATATTATGAATCAAAGTTCACCAGCATGCAGGTGTTTTCATAAAACAGTCGACTTTTTTCTCCGTTCTTTGAAGTTACTCTTCATGAAGATTAGGCTTGCAATTGAATGCTTGTGCTGATTTGATGTGGTTATGTTGGATGCATGTGATTTCATTTGTTTATAAAATGGTACGGTGGACAAGTCCAACATTTTTGTATTTTGGAAAGTGTACTTCCATGGCCAAATTTTCTTTCTTTGCTTGAGTTCGCTATTCATTTCTATCTGTCAGCATCAGCTGGAACTAACGCCAAGTGGCATATCTTTTCCAGTGGTATGCCTGAGTGTAAGCTTGGCCTAAACGATAGAATATTGTTGGAAGCACAAGGCCGAGCAACAAAGGGGAAAGCTATTGATTTGGATGACATTAAATTTCATCAGTAAGTAACCTGACATTCTCATCTACTAGAAATCTCATGTAGGTTATCAATTTTCTGGGGATTGGGTGCTTGAACTTGGTTTGTGAATTCTGATTTTCTCTAAATGCACCTTTTTGGTCTAGGTGTGTACGTTTGGCCCGATTTGAAAATGATCGAACAATATCCTTCATACCACCTGATGGATCTTTTGATCTCATGACGTATAGACTTAATACTCAGGTTCGCCTGTGTTCCATAGTACATTTTGTTTCCTATTATTAGACTTTTTCAATTTTTATCAAATTACCAGGTGAAGTTTGAGTAGTTACTTTATTCGTTCAGGTTAAGCCTTTAATTTGGGTTGAAGCTCAAGTTGAAAAGCATTCCAGAAGTCGTGTTGAGATCCTGGTTAAGGCTAGAAGTCAGTTCAAGGAGCGTAGGTATTAAGTGATTTTGTTATTGAAATTGGCTTTTTAGTCAAGTTCATTGCTCCAATTTCTGAGCAGGTTGATGTTCAGGCTATATATAACTCATGAGAAATCAATTGAATAATACAGTACTGCAACAAATGTAGAGATTGAGTTGCCTGTTTCAGCTTATGCTTCCAATCCAAATATTCGGACATCAATGGGATCTGCATCATATGTACCTGAAGAGGATGCTTTAATATGGAAAATAAAATCTTTTCCTGGTGGCAAGGTACTGGCTAACCTTTTGTTTCTCAATTGTTCGTCTGCTGCCATTGTTGGTCCTAGAATTTTAATAAATTTCAATGTGAACCTTTATGCAATTACAATTCAGCCTATATTGATCCTGTTTTCAAATCCAAATTATATAGGAATACATGTTGAGGGCTGAGTTCACTCTTCCCAGTATAACAGCTGAAGAAGCAGCTCCTGAGAGAAAAGCTCCCATACGTGTGAAATTTGAAATACCATATTTTACTGTTTCAGGAATACAGGTACTCTTATTATTTTGTCAATATGAATTATGGCTGCTCTCTCTTTTCATGAATTGGAGTAATATCTTTTATTAATTTGAGAAAATTGAATTTGGTTCAATGACTTGCAATATTCAAAAATAACAGTTAACAAAAATGAGAAAGAGATTTTTCCATCACTGCCTTTTCCACGTGCTGACATATATAGCATACTACCTTGCACAGCAGCATGTTGATTCAAAATTGTCTGTACTCAATTTAGGTCTTAAATTAGCTGATCCATGATCCATCTGAGACTGAAAGCCTTCACCGTAACTTGTCTTGTACCCGGTAGGCTCAATTGTTTCTCCCCAATAAGATGGTAGTTTCTAGTTAAATGGTGTGTATTTAGTTGATCAGACCCCTAAATTAATATTATTAGTTGGTGAGATTGACATTCTTGAATTGAGCAATGTATGAATCATCTCAAATCAACTTGTAATAAGAATAGCAAGAGGTTTGCGTAACAGGAAAACATGGAGGTTGTGGATGTAAATCCAAGCACTGTCTATTTAATTAATTTTTGGTTGAACAACACGTTCTTGTAAAGGTAACATCATACTACCTGGATAGACCTTTAATAAACAGATTATTTTGGGTTGAAATGAAATTGATATTTATCTATTGCCATATTAATTTGTATATTCATTGCTCCCACTCCAGGAGATATTAGTGGTAATAATGAGCCTGTTTCTGGATCTCTGCTTTATAGAAACTATATTATTTCTGGTGCCATTATTACTAATTCAACTATAGGTTTTTCATGTATGTGATGAAATGAGGAAGTGATGAAATTTCGTAACTATTATGTAATTATTTTATCCTTAATTTCCTTTCTTATCTGAATCTTAGCTTATCTATGAAAACAGAAAAATGAAATGATTAAGCTAAATATCTTTCTAGAGATAGGGTTATAGGCTGATGAGCATAACTTGATTTATTAATTAGTCGATTTTACAGATTATTTTCACTTAGTTGAAGCAGCCAAACTTGACCTGTTTCTTTATTGTGTTTGGTTAATCCTACTCATAACCAATCATGATTTATCAACTTTAAACACTCTTTGTATTGAGTTGAAGTCATTTTGGATAGGTCAAATTTTGCCACTTCTGGATGGGAGTTTGCTTTGACTTCTGTAGTTAGTTGATTAGAATGTTTTGAATTTTAAAGTTGGTTTCATTGGATCTAGAGGGAACAAGTTTCTTGATACTGTGTTCCATCTTCAAGTATCATCAAAGATGGTTAAACTCAGTCTGAAAAATATGGATTCTTTTTTATGGTGAATTTCTGGCATTAAAATAGATAATAAGGTAACTGAGGAAAAGAATTTTTTTGTTAGTGAACTTGATGTTGCTTCCTCATTGTAGAATAGAGGCGCTAAGTTATCGTATGAATTTGAGAGCTTATACCTGGCAGTCGTTTATCAGCAATAATATAAAAATGAAAAAAAAAAAAAAGAAGAAAAAAGTTATTGCTGAAGCTCTTCAGGTATGAAAGACAATGTCAAAGGAAGTTGAGATTATTAATCATCTCTTCATCTACATGTTTGATTTTGTAGGTTCGATACCTGAAGATTATAGAGAAAAGTGGTTACCATGCTCTTCCCTGGGTGAGGTACATAACAATGGCTGGCGAGTACGAACTAAGGCTTATCTGAAAGCCCCAACCATCTTTTGGTAGTACCATTTCACCAGTTCTTTCATGATTTTGAATCATTGATGACACAGACATATTGGATGTATACACCTTGAACATCACTAGAATTCTTTTGCCCCTTGGACCTTTGATTTGTCAAGAAAATCTTACGTTCTGGCATATGTTTTTGTTCATTAAAATTCTCTATATCGTTACTTTTGTAATTTTTTACAAATCTTTTATTAAATATTCTTGAGTCAGATTTTTTGTTGGTGATTTCCTATCTGAATTTGCTTGCAAATGATTTTATTCTGTGACGCCCATTTTTGGGTTCACCCACTTCATTCTTTCTGAATTCCTGTAGATAATCTTGTCTCTGGACGATATCTATATGTTTTACTGTCAATAATCTCCAATTACTCTAAGATTCGGTGAAACATTTTATGGTTAGGGATCTTATTAGGAATCTAACAGAGAGGAACCATCAACAATAAGTTATAGCATCGGCCGCATGCCTAAGCCTACGTAGGACAAATATCTACCCCTATAATTTTAGGAGATGGCTCACATATTGTCTTTGACTAATGAGTGAAAAACGAAAGTAGAGAAGTTTAAAGTGTTTATAATCATCAATTTTTAGTGGGATTGTCGTTTTACAACGATCTAATCAAGGCCATAATATAAGATAAGATTATTTTAATTTCAACCAAACGCTAATTAATTAATTCAAAAAAATTTTCATAATAATAAAACAACTGCAGCAATGATTTAATGTAATAAAAAAAAAAAAAGTTGTAAGAGAATAGCAAAAATATTGTTGATTTAATGTCAGAAATATATGTTAAAATAATGCAAAAAATAATTATAGATGCACGGAGAATATGCTCAAGGATTGCAATTCAGCATCTTTCTCTCTCTCTTACTTCTTTTTCTTCATTTCCTGACCGACTCACGTTTTTAGTCTCTTCCTTTCATATTTTTTTATTATCAAGCAGGGTTGTGAGGTATTTTAATTTTTTTCCCTAATCCAACGAATTTTAATTTTTAAACTACGTCCTGAGAAATGAGAACCCCTTTAATACCAAACTCCATCTAAACGTGGTCTCCGCGTGGCTTGCTCCAATGAACTGAACTCTGAAGGTCATTACGTGTCACCCATCTGTATTCTTGTTTTCATTATGGAGAATGGGGATTGGTTTCTCATATCAACAAAAGTTTTAAACCATACATATAAACATTTAACTCGTGCGATTTTTGGAGCAGAAGTTGATTCGTTTTTAGACAGGGAAATCCTAATATACCGTGGCTTATGTAGCAAATGGCAAGAAAACCTCGAATCAAATCGATTTAATGGTACATTTTTATACCTTAAAGTTGACAGCGCTTAAGAATTTCTTTGGTATGAGTCTAGAAAACTTTAAAGATTTCAACATGTGCTTACTCTTCTCTACGTTGATTTGTTCCATACGTTTTTTTTTTTGTCATAATTTTCAACCTTCAATAACCAACGCAACAAATACGACATTCCATTTACGTGCGACGTTTGTAGATCATGAGTCTAATATTACTACCCAATACGCACTTTCGTTAATTAGAATTTTGAGAGAGAATATTTTGTTGAAGTTCCTTTGGGGCCCGCTTCACCATCCTTCACACTCCACATCAGTATGAACATCCCATGTCCGCCTCACACTTCACCAATAAGGTTTGCCACGTCAGAATTTGACAAATCGTTGGTCCAGTTTCCATGTTTCATACGCGGCATTCCCTGACAAAAACGTGGCACGCAGTCAATCTATGTACTGACATGAGAAGATAATCAATCCTCTTGTCTTGGGACTGTGTTTGAAATCATTTAGTGGGGTCCACACGAAACCCTAAACCAAAGAGCCTCGAGGTGGGCCCAGCTCAGCGGATTCCTTCTAAATATATTTCACAGTTCATACCGGTATACATAATCAACATATTATGGTCAACATCGTTTGATATTCCTAATCGGGCGGTGATATCGTCTCCAACGCAAGTCCAGTAGCTCCTAGAAGAATTATGTGACACAAAATCCTTTCATCTTGTGAGTCCATTTTGGTACAATCATGTTGTCTCTATCAAAATCTGACGTACACCAGAACCTCCCACACCCAAATTTAGGTCCATATGACATATATGGACGGAACCCCACATGCAATCCTTTCCTGCTGGTCACCATCCCCTACCAAATTGGCGTCTATTGATTCCAAAAACGAAAAAAAGTCATAAATAATTAGAAAGATCAAAGTTTTTAACTTTGATTTATTTTGTTGAGAAGTGTGGATTCGCACGCTTTTTGAAAATCTGACAAAACCCTTTCAATCCTTCGTAAGACCAACCTCCTCATCTCTTAGACAAGTGGGCAAGTTGGACCTTGCCACGTGTAAAAAGAAAGTGTAAGGTCTTCATTTTAACGCGCATCCAATCCTATGTACCAAAAGCGAATTATAGAGGAACATGTTACATGTACCGGGAATAAGCAACAAGGGCTATTTTCAGTTAGGATGTTGCTATGTCCAATATTTTTTTTTTTTTTTCACTTTTCCATATGATGAGTAATGAGAAAAAAAAAATAATCTGATTGAGACTTATCGGTTTTGGAAATAGCAAATTTGAAAGGGGTTTGTGTTTTGGGGGAATGAATTTGAAATTGGGTCCTAGTGATTGCCAGATAAAGTGTCATCCGTCTGGGAATGAACCAAGCAAAGTGCTGATTCTCTCTTCAAAAGGATAAGGAGATAAAGGTGGATATGCCGAGTAGCATTTGAAAATTACTCAAATAATATAACAAATTGGAGGAATAGATGGCACATACACACTAACAACACATAAAAGAGTAGAGCTACAAGCACAACTCTTGCTGAAGTAGGACCTCATGGCACGTTACTCGGAATTCTTTGGATTATCATATGACATAATCAATGACAACGACAATAATAGTGGAATTTCAGCTTAATCTCTTCGTGCTGTATTAAAACGATTAATCATGTGATGAGATGTTCTTAATAATCAAATATTAAATTTGTTTAAAGTATTCGTTCCTATGTATTTATTTAATTGGATTCATCATTACATTTTGAGATTCTGGAACATATATGATGTTAAACGAATATAGTATTTGATTATTTCTTGGAATTAAAGAATAAAGTGGGGAGATTTCTTGGACTTGCATAATAAATGTTTGCTGTGGTATGAAAGCAATAGCGTTTTGACCTACGCGATAAACTGGAATTGAGTGGTTGAAAAATTAACCCAGTACATGGAAATGATATTTATGGAGTTATTTTTGTATTATAAAAAAGGGCAAAAATATAATAATCTTAGAATATATTTAGTATAAAAATGTGTTTACATAATTATCGTGTTATAAAAAATAAAATAATAAATACTAATTAATATATATATATATATATATATATAATTTCACTAATAATAGTGTTATTAAATAATTTTTATAGACAGATTATAAATTATAAATTCAATTTGGTTTAAATTATTAAATATGTTATATTTAAAAAAAATAGGTGGAACAAATTATAACTAAAATTAATAATTAAAAATAAAAACAAATATAAATAAATATTAAAATTTTAAATATTTTTATTTTTTAAAAAATAATTTAATAATTTATCTATCTAAATAAAGAATATTTGATATAAATAAATTTATAATATTTTAATTTAATTAAAAATTTATAAGATAAAAATTAGAGAGTTATATGATAAAAGATAAGAATTTATACGATAAAAGTTAATATTTTTTTTTTATTAGAGCAGTATTTGTTATTTTTTTAAATTATAAGAGTATTTTTTACAAATATTCTGATAAAGAATTAATTGATATTTCTTAAAATTAAAAAAAATATTTGTTATAAATATTGTAATAGAGTGTTAAGTAATATTTTTAAAAATTATAAATAGTATTTTTTATTCTCTCATTTTTTTATAATTTTATTTTAAATAAAGTGTACCAACATTCACTTAAGAAAATTATTTAATAAACTATTTTATAAATTTTGTATTTCTCTTTTTGTTACTATTATTCCATTTTTAATTGTCAATTTGAAAACAAATATCTCTAGGATCGACTTTCATTTGACGTGCCTATATAGCAATGAATTAGCTGATTAAAAGACCAAAACCTCCGTATCAAATTAGTCACTTTACACCAATCTCAACATTTGATCAACAGACATTAACTTAGTATGTCTAATTATATGGGTCATGCTATATTGCAACTATAATATAATATAACCTCAATTTTTAGTTGCACTTCTCTCTCGTAACACATTTTAATTTTTTTATTAGAGATCAATTTTTGGTATAATTTTAACTGGTAGAAATACAATAAAAAATTAAAAATTAGAAAAATACAATAAATTTTTTTTATAAATTCTTACCATAATTACGTTTGCACCATAACTTTACTTACCCCTAATTATATACTCTACAGTCTAATAATAAATAAATAAATAAATAAATAGTGTTAAACATTTTAAAATGATAATATTTGTGAATTAAATACTAAAATATTAATTATTTATTACACAACTCACTTTATCTGTACTATTTATTTAAAATGAACTGAACATTTTGCAATCATTTTAAGTGACAGATCCAAGTGGGTAATATCAAGAAAGTTGAAATTCCACTTCTCTATGCAAACGAGTGGACCACATCTCTGGAAATTCCAAGTTGATTTGACAAAAATACGTACAACGTCATTTCATCCGCAAGGGGTTGGATTACGAAAACATCAAAATAAAAATAAAAACACAAAAGGGACAATTTAGGCTTTAATTTTTGATAAAATAATAAACTAATCTCTAATTTAATTTTAATGAAAACTAATATAAATTGAAAAGGAACAATAATTAAAAATCAATTTATTATGAATAATTAAAATATATTTTTTAAAATTGAGTTACTGAAATGAATTGTTTATTCCTCCAACAATATTTTTCAATCTGTCAATTGTCGTGCAGCCCTTCCATATCCATCCCATACGGAATTAGCAACGGCGGGCATCCCAGTCTTCGTATATAAACAAAGTGCCTGTAGCTGTGGTTGTGGATCCCATAACACACCCAGGAATAACGATTGCTACGTACCTGAACACGACCGGGACGTGGAGACTTATGGCTCATAGTTGGACCACTTTTCTCGTTAAATACTGCTATAATTTACATACAATTTTTTTTTTTAATTTTATTAATTAACCGGCATAAATTTAATTATTTGATATATCAAACAATTCAACTGACATCTATTAGTAAATACCAAATTAGTGATATAGATGAGTGTTAATATTCTTCGAATGAAACAGATAACAATAAAATCATGCCTTAGATTCTTTTCATTTTTCATTTTATTTTTGGCTTGTAATCTACCCTGGAATGGTGTTTATATTCTTTTCTATGGAATATTCAACCCACTACAGATAAGTTAAGAAAATATCAATGTTTGTTGTTGATGCAAGAAAATATCTAGCATTAAGAGTGTTTTTCACTTGACCAAATAAGGTCCAACTCTAAAAACATATGACTCCACGTAATCTCAGGTCTAACGTAGCTCAGCTAAAATCATAACTACCAAATAACATACGTATACTGTACACAAACTACCTTATGTCAATCAAAATATAAAATAAAAGTGAAAAGAGGCGTTTTGAATTTAAGGTTAAAAATTGTTCCAAAAATTAGACGGTTTATTATAGACAAGTTAGTATTGTTCTTGAGATAGTGAATATTATTCATGTGGCACAAAAGTATTGTTTATGGGGCCGCAAAATTCTGTTCACAGAACCCAAAACATTGTTTATGGCATTGTTCAACATTTTTATTTTTTTTTTCATTTTTTTTTAACTAAAGTTTTTCTATTTTTTTAGAGTGAGAAAACTTTAGAAATTTTAGAATTCTATTATATTTGTTAGCTTAAGTATAATATTTTGGTGTCTCCTTTGATCCTATAAACTTTGGCTATTGAAAAAAAAAAAAAAAAAGGTTGGAAAGTTGGGATTTGATAAGTCATAGGTGAATCATATTCGATAAACAATGCTATGAACAATATTTTAGGTTTATGGATATTATTTTGCGACCTCAGGAACATTATTTTTGCCTTTCGTGAATAATATTCTCCATTTCAGGATATTATTTTCTAAGTCTTTCTACATTGAACCACAATATTCAACCTTAAGTTCAAAACATTTCTCTCTACTTTATTTTATAATTTGATTGATATCTAGTGGCTTGCTTATATTGTACATTATATAATGTTTTGTAGTTGTTATTTTGATTAATTATGTTGATCTCGAGGTTTTACATAAAAAAATCCGACATATTTTCCTGCATAACTTTACATAAACATTTCTTGTCAAATGATTTCATGTGGGGAGGCTAGGAATTTAAATAATAAATCTTAAATTCATACTCATAAATTAATGGTGTGGAATTCTTTTTTAAAATGAAGAAAAAAAAAATATTGTTTTAATAGTTGAAAACAACGATTCTCGTTATTTAAAAAGAATTTCTAATGAATGATTGACTGAAATCACGTTAATTTCTAATCAAATAGGCGTAAAATATTATTTACTTAAAAAAGATTCAGTGATTTAAGAAAATTAAAAAAAAAATAAATTTTAAGTTATTGAAAGTTTATATTTTTGATTATGTAACCTCTTCGAATGAAACAGATAACAATTCTCATGTAATTACAATTTTTTTAAGAAATGAGAAATTTTTAGATGGTCGATAATTTCTTTAACAAAAGAAAAAAAGAAAGGAAAAATTATTGTACGGTCGATAATATTTAATCAATAAATGGTTGTAGTCTCATTTAAATCCTTATTTCAAGAATTAGTGGTCAAAATCAAAGATAATTTAAAAATTCATGTTCTATTACAGCCTCTACTCTTGTGGTTTGAAAGTGAATAATTATTATTTTCTTAAAAAAATTATCAAGGAAGAAAGGAGTAGGTAAGTAGCCTATTTATTTAGACAACATTAATTAGTTTCATAAAACTTGTTCAGTTGATCGATTGATTATATTCATAATTATTAAGTGTGAAAATATGAATATCATATTAACTAATAGATAAAATAAAATTTTTATTTAATAGTTAACCTTTAAATAAAAAAATAAATAATTTAATTAAGTGACATTAAAAGTGAAATGGAAATAAAAGATCCCAACACACATATTAATATCAAAATAAATAATAATTTAAATCAAGAAAGTAATTTATGTCATTTCATGCATTAAAGGTGATAGTAATTTCCAACTGAATAAGACGATGTTGCTTACTTTTCTAATTTTTCCATCTCTTTTCACTGAAGTTGATAAATTGAATTGAAGATGGGAACCACCTAAAGGGCAACGTAGTGTGACAGTAATGACTGGGAAACCAAGTCTTTTGACTCTCACCATACGTTTTATTTTCCCTCTAGAATATAGGATTGGGAATGGGAGTCCTTCTAACTCAGGCTTCCGGTAATCCCTTAGCATATTAAAAATTTCTATAAATAAGACATAATGAGTGCCAAACATAGGCTTGAAGATGCCACTCAAACTAATTTTAAGCTCTTCCCTTTCCTCCAACTAGCAGTCTTCTCTCTTTACACAAAATAAAAAAAAAAATGGTCGGAAATTCTCTTGACACCCTTAAACCTTCCACCAACATCAAGCTCCTTTGCAGTTATGGTGGAAAGATTCTCCCTCGTTACCCGGACGGAAAACTCCGGTACCAGGGGGGTGAAACGCGTGTCCTCGCCGTTCTACGCTCCGTCTCCTTTACTGGTAAGTTAATAAATTTCCGTCTACGTATGTTGTGTATTTTTCTTTTTCTGTTCAGTCTCGACGATTGTATGTATGTTCATTAAGTTAAAGAAACGCAAGAATAGTTGATTGATTGGTTGTGGAATATATAAATATGTACGTGGTGTTTTTAAGTAGAAAGGGGAAATGAAATTATTATACATGGTCACAGAGCTATTGTTGAAGCTTGGAGAGATGTGTGGAACAACAGTGAGTTTACGCTGCCAGTTGCCTACAGAAGACCTAGATGCTCTGGTTTCGATTACCTCGGATGAGGATCTCGCCAATCTCATCGAGGAATATGATCGTGTTGCTGTTGCATCACCTTCGTCTTCTTTAAAAATCAGGGCTTTCCTTTCACTGCCAAAAAAAATATCATCAAAATCGCCATCCCCACCTCCATCATCGTCAGCTTCATCATCGCCAAAATTAATAACGACAACAACAACAATAACATGTTATACAGGTTCATCAAGTTCCACAACCCGCTGCCACCGTCAGATCCCGGCTCCTGTTGCTTCTCCTCTCTGCTTGAAAAAAATTGCTGCAAAGAATATTCCTCGCCATGGATATTATGCTCATGGAAACCCTAGCAGTATCTACCTCATTCATAACGGGAACTACTGGCAATAACAACAGCAACTCATCAGACCAGAAACAGAGGACTTTGATTAAAAAAAGCAGAATACGTTAAATAGATAAAAAAAAAAAAGGAAAGTAGAAACATCTTATAATATATTTGATGTAATGGGACTGTAAATTGTTAAGAAGGATTGCTTTCGTTTTGATTGATGCGTGGCCATTAATGAATTTCAGTCCAACTTTTCGTTTTGGATCCAAAAATGTGTGATGGTTAGTTTGATGTTCATCATTTTCTTCTTCTTTGTTATGGGGTTTTCTGACGATCACTGGTTCCATGACAGTTACCAGTCTTCTGCGTGTACAATTTGCCGTACGGGATTCCGTTATGAGCCGTTTGTTCTTGTTCATTTTTTATCGTCCTAAACGTAACAGCAAGTACCCATTGTGTTCAGTAAAGTTCGCTAGTTTGTGTGCCGCGTTGTTTTCCTTATCCTTTTGAGCTCCGCCCTTGCGTAACACGCATTCATCATATATGCATGTCTAGTCTGTCATATTTTTCCCAGGGCTGTACAGGCATTATCCTCCTCTCTGTTTCTTATGTTCTATCCATCTATTACTCGTAGCATTTTATGTCTATCTCTATCCCTTTTACTTTCGCTTTGTCCGTCTGTTGACCCGCAACTCTTTTTCTATTTCAATGTTGAGCATTTCTTAATTGCTTAATGCTGTGATTTGCAGGATAATCAAGTGATTATGAAGAATCAAGCTGCAATCTATGATGACTGCAATTTTTTTGAGGACTTGATGCTTTGAGAATCATGGGCAGTAAGTTCGTTCTGAATTTCTATTATTTTTCCTGGATGGTAAGTTAGCTCTTTTACCTACTTCTGTCCAAGTAGTTAATCGATTTTGTGAATTCTGTACATCAATTGGTATTCAATTATCTTAACTATTTCATTTATTTTTATTTTGTTGGTATTGGGTGGGCGATTTGGTGGTCATTATAGTTAAGAGTGGAGTAAAAGATTATGCATGCATTATTGAGTCGAATTGTGGTAAGTTAATGGGAAATATTTGGATTATTCGAGAGAACGATGATACTATATTTGATCCCGAATGCCTGTTCGATCTCTCCCTTTTTGCATAGTTTCTATATTTAATGCTGTGATGATATATATATTTTTTCATTCTGTTTAATTTATGGGCTATGTCTAACTGTTGCTGAGTCGTTTTCATGTCAACGAGATTCTATTGATCGCAATGGGGACGAGCAAGCAGTGGTTGTTTGATATCAAACAAATCCTTCCATGGATAGCAATTTATTGGAAAGACACTGGGGGACCATAATTGAATTTGGTATCATTGATGACTAGAATCCCTTCTCTACCAAAACTCATTGAACATGGAAGAACAGAGCCATAATTGAAAGTGTTTCGTGGTATGACAGCTGGAGATGATACATTATAATAAATTGAATCAGATATCATAAGAGCAAACCCAAAAAGAGAGTAGAAATACAAATACTGAACAAAATGGATAGCTGCTCACTTTTAAAAGATCAAGAAGATGAAAAATCCGTAACCGTGATCTTGTAACAAAAAAATGGAAAGGCTCTCCTTCTCACTCCTATAGGCTGTAGCATTCAGACGGAAGAAGACGTGAAATATTCCCTTGGTTGGGTGTTTACCCCTGTTTTTGTAGATATCTAACTTAATTATAGTGAACCCTGGCAAACAAGAATAATTAAATGAAAGGGAGTACTTGATTATTGTTATCTTGTGAAATAATAGTTTTAAGGTTATGATACCCCACCCATGTGCGATCTTTTTTCTCCTTTTTGTCGAAAAAAGAAAAATAAGAATAGAAGAGATGAAATGATGATTTGTATATTGTATATGACAACGAAAACATGAGGAGTTGATAAAGAAAGGAGATGCTCTGCATTAAAAAAGAGGCAGAATCATGGAACCCACAAGCGTACAAACACAGTGTATATTCCGCGTCAAGTAAATTGAACGAAAACATTAATGATGGTGATCTAATGGGCTTCACTGAATTAAGGAAACTACTATATATAAGTTTACAGAGTGGGGACCCTTTGAAGTGGAAGAGGAACTTAAATGAACTCAATAAATTATTATAATATATAAAAGTAGCAATGTTAAATTGAAGATAAAGGTATACATCATTAGTCCAGAGATGGAAATGAAACGATTCGATCCAGTTGTAGTCCCACATACAGAAAAAATAATACTTATTGGGGAAGGATTCATATACAGCATACGTGGCTAGTTGGTGAGCAAGCAGTTGCAGATGGGAATACTTGGCTAAGTAAAATTACATATTAAAAAATAATACATTAAGAACTTATCGTTGTATAGATTTTGATTTGAAGGGCCATCGAATGGATATTCTGAATTGTTGGGGGTACTAAAACCAAGCTCATTGTCAATCTTATGTGGAAGAAAATGCATAAGCACGTAGCAGATAATTATATACACCAACAAGTATGAAGTCCAAATAGGATTTTATTTTAAAAAGCTAAGAAATTAAAATCGATGCGGATCTCAGTAGTTTGATTGACAGTAAAAATATGGCAAATGGAGCTCTCAATTTCGTAGCAATATTTTACAAATTAGACGGCATAATAATGATTTAGATAATTGTTACTGGTTTGTGATAGAAGGATTAAACACTATGCCATTATTTCAAATAATTTAATATAAAAATTTATAACATGGGACTAAACATTGTTCTCAAGATCTTTTTCTGTGGCAAATGGAGCCTGTGGCTGGAAGCGTTCTACTGATTGGAGCATGCAGCACATTAAGGGCCTGGAACTTGGCCCAGGCGGTATGTTAATGGATTGGGAATTGGGGTTGGGTACAGCACAGATATACGCTTTGGTTGATTTGCAAAAATCTCACTGTCCCAAAGCCTGGAATATTAATGGCCAGTGTTCTGGCTTCGAATTATCTGATCTGATGTTTTATTTGGGGAAGATAAAAGGCCAATGCGTATGATCGTCATCAATATGGAGGGAACGAGTTCAAAACATCACAGGCGATAGCCCTTAATGGATGCTCACCTCCTTTTTAAGGAAAAGGTTAAAATTTTCAGATCTCTCCAAAAATTCTTTCAAGTGAAAAGTCAAAGTAAGTGAGGAGATTAGCCTATTACTTACATAGATTTTGAACGACGAACGGAGATTAGTTTCAATTGTTGGCGATGATACTTGTTTTATATAATAAAATAAACAACATTTAGTTATAAACAATAATATGGTAGTCAGTTAGTTGTCGGGATTTGCTGTTATCATCAAATATCCCTATTTTGTAAAAATTGAGAGGATGGATAATTAGGTAAAAATATTCAATCTATTAATTGTTTAGTCTTTCCAGTTAAAGATATACTCTCTACCTACGATAATAATAAATTATTTAAATAAAATAATATTAAAATATAAATTTCATTTATGTAAATTGGTATCACAAATGATAAATTATTAGCACACATTAATATAGGAGTTTGGATAAAAAATTTTTACCCTTAACATTATTATCATTTAAAATTTGTGTTAATTTACACAAATAAATTAAGACATAGTTATTTTATAACTATTGACATTTTTTTAAAAATAAAGTATAATATTTTAAATCCTACGTTCAAATTTTTTCTAATACATGAACAATCTCCTTGGAAAACCTATTTCGAGGGCCCAAAATAAACATTGTTCTAATCGGAACGAAAGGCGCCCAGTGGCGACACTGGGTGGGCTAGCACTGAACATTAACACTTTCGTATTTCAGTCCGAAGGAATATATCTTTTGGGCTAAAATTAAACACAATACGCCACTGTGTTTAATTTCATATGGTTGTTTTCAAAAGAAACCCTCTACAAATATTTATTTTCGAGGAAATAAAACCTTTCCAATACGCCACTGTCTCCTATCTTTGAAATGCCAAAACCTACCCGTAAACCCTAGTTGAAACTTGATCGTTTGGCTCCCATTATCGGCAGAAGACAGTTAAAATCGATCTCGATGGAAATAAACCTCTCTTCATTGTGACTAATTAACACCTGATCAGTGACCAGTATTCTGTGTATAGTACAGTTTTCTTTAATCTTCGAGCTTAGAACCCTACATAATTTCTGAACCCTAAATAAAGAGGATCAAAGATGCAGCATGATGAGGTTATATGGCAAGTTATCAGGCACAATCACTGTAGTTTCATGGCCAAGTAAGTAACTTTCTGAATATCAAAGTGTTTCGTTTGAGTATTTATTTTTTTTTCTTTTTGATTGCTGTTTTGTGTATGCTAATTTTATGATAATTTTCGTTGGTTTGTGGCGTTCTTTGTAGAATTGAAACTGGAAAATTCTGTAGGAATCCATATAACGTGACTGGAATTTGTAACCGAAGCTCTTGTCCTCTCGCAAACAGTCGATACGCAACCATTCGTGACCATGATGGTACATTTTTATTTTACTATTACTCATTTTTTTCTTTCCCTAATTGGGGCTTCTTATTAAAAAAATGGAAGTTATATTCCAGTTTATGGTTTTTGCTCATAATTAATGATTTATTTTGGTTCAATCCATGATTTCTGTATTAATGATTTTGCTACGGTATAGCTATATAGTGACTCTAGGGAATCTTAGGCTGTTTATGCATTTCATTTATCTTTTGTGTTAATGAAATTGTACTCTCTTTTGAATTTGATGAATGTGTATGTTTTTGGTGAATGTATATGTTCATGAATGACTTTTTTTTTTCCTGTGGGGTTGTTTTCTATAATGGAGGTGTATTTTATTTGTACATGAAGACTATAGAAAGGGCTCACCAACCAAACCAATTATGGGAAAGAGTAAAGTTGCCCAGAAATTATGAAAAGGCACTTGAAATTATTGATAAACATCTGGTAAGAATATCTAGCTTGTTATGGTCGTGTGAGTTTTGGATATTTTGTATAGTTCTACTGCTGGGTTGTTAAAGTGCTTGGTCTGAAGTCAATTTCTCTGAACTGCAGATGTATTGGCCCAAATTTTTGGTACACAAAACAAAGCAACGTTTAACTAAAATGACTCAGATGCGAATTCGTATGAGAAGGCTTGCTTTGAAGACAAGGTTAACTGCTTTGCATGCTTTCAACCATGCGATATGCTTTAGATTTTACCTACTATTTCCTTGTTCAGATTACTGAAATTGTTCTGTAGAGGAATGTCTTTGGGTTATATATTGTTCCTTTTCATTTTTCTCAACAATTTTCATATTGCTTTCTATATTTGTTTTAGGGAGAAGATTATGACAACACCTAGGAAGGAGAAAAAAAGGGAGGCTAGAAGAGAAGAAAAGGCTGAAAGGGCAGCAATTTTGGATAAGGTTATTTTTTAGAGTCATTCTACTGTTTTTCAGCACGTATACTGTGTTTCCATAGTTTTCAGCTACCCTGTTTATTTGTCTACAGAGCATTGAAAAAGAATTACTAGAGCGCCTTAAGAGAGGAGTTTATGGTGACATATACAATTATCCTGCTGACAAATATAATGAGATTCTTGATAAGGAACGGCTGGCTGCTAGTGACATTGAAGACGATGAGGTAATTCTGTGAAATGAGCTGTCTTTATTTATAGTGTCGTTTTTTTTTTATGTTATGGGTAAAATAATTCTGTCTGAAAGTGGAATTTTTTTTTTTTGACTCTTGGAGTATCCGCTATTGATCACCGAACTTCGTTTGTTTGTGCTTGAAATTAGGAGGAAGCTGAAATAGAATATGTTGAGGGGTATGATGATCTTGAAGAAGAAGAAGATATGGAAGATTTTAGTGGTCTTGCAATTAAAAAGACCCATTTGGGTGACGATGATGGTAAAACTGGTTCTAGATGCTTTCCATTGGATATATTCATGCAAATATTCAAGTTGATCATGTTTATTAGTGTCCTTTTTTTTTCAAATTGTTTTGGAAAATGTTTATTTAGTTTACTTTGCCATATGATTTCATTTGATTGAACTTGTGGTCCTTCACTTGCACAAGGTTGCTGATTTAGTCATACCTTATCAAAACACATAGTTTAGGTCTTAATTTTTCTCACCATCTATTAGAACTACCATCTGTTTCGATCTTTCTTACTGTCTACATTGTCTTCCTGTTTCTGTATAGTACACTTCATGAATTTTTCTAAACTGTTTAGTTGATTAAAATAAGAAAGTTAAATGATATTTTATCCGCAAATGGATATATACTTGTGTTTTGTTGGGTAATGATACAGTTGGAATGGATGATGATGATGAAGAGACAGAAACAGTTGATCGCAAGAGGTGGAGAAGAGAATCTAGCTTGGCTTTGAGAAAGCTTGAAAAAGATGAACCTGGTGCCAAACAGAAGAAGAAAGCAAGAGTACTAGTTGAGGTGAGGGTTTACGAATTCATAGATATGCTTTTGCATTCTTCGTAATTGAGTCTATTGAATAGGTAGATATACCATCCTGTTCATATTTACAAGATATATAGCTCTCTAGTTATATGTTACACTTTCACTGAGGCTGATAGCTCCTTATCTTAAAACAAAAAGATTATACCAGCGCTCTCTGTGCATTTGAAGTTCATAAATGTGCTTTGACATAAGTTAGTCCGAAGTAATTGGGAGCATACATTATTTTCTTATAAAATTGTGAACTGATCATGCTTATGTCAAGATACCATTCATAAATGCCCATACTTATCTATTTAGTAATATGCCTGTCTCATGTAGCAAAATAAATTTTGTAAAGCAATTATAGTTGGCTATCATTCACTCCATTCCTGCACTGATATCCCTGCATATCCATGACACTCCAGCCAATCCTGATATCTCATATTTATTTCTCCCAGGTTGAGCTAGAAGATACAGATGAAAGGCAAAAAGCTGTCCATTAAGAGTGGTATTGCTTCAATCTGATATAGTAATGTCAACGGTTTTAGTCTCCAGGACTTTTACTAAGCTTGATTGCCAAATTGGTAGAAGAAGTGTGAAATATGTAACGTTGAGTCACTTTACTATGAAATTTTGACACTGTTTGGAGACTGACTCATCCTTTCCTTTTTCTTATTGATGATTATGTTATCTCAATTCTATACGTATCCATTTTACAGCCTATCTTTTGCATAAGAGTCCACTACGGGATCTAGTATTGTAGTGTGATGCTGCTTCAGTTGATCTCTTATTCTCTTATGTAACTAGCTCTCAGAAATGGAGCAAGTTTGTTTGGGTTCGTGATGGCACACGTGCGTGTAGACATTTAATTGAGGTTAACAAGGGGAAACCGTTGATGAAAAATCAATTGCTTCCTGTTGTTAATGCCTTGGACTGAATTTTTTCGTACATTACCCTTGTACTGTCATTTATTGAAATTACGTTTTTTTGTCGTGTAACAAAACACTAAAAGGAAAAATAAAATAAAATAGAAAAAAGGGACATCTGACACGTGTCCTCAGACTCCAATTTACGAAATTCTCATGGCCGGATCAGTTTGAACACCAGCCGTAGCCTTGCCTTTAACCAGTGTTTTCGCTACGTTGTAACCTATGCGGCGGAGTCAACACTCAACTCGCAACGTCATTATCATAGAAGAAAAGATAACCCTCCCTTCGCACCGTATTGCGGTAATACTGGACAAATAATAAAATAATAAATACACGTTGAACATTTATCAAAACAAGTGGACAGAAGATGAGATGAGATCAACCGGTGCTAAAATTTTAGCTCTCATACAAGTTTTCTTGTAGCCCACCGTTTTGTTGACTCTAGCACCTTCCAGTCCCTCCATCTCGCCCATTATATTCGGTTTTTACACTTTCTTCAGTCGTCAGTTTTCATTCCCAACCTCAGTCGTCCATAAGCTTCCAGGAAAATGAGTCCGAACACTGATAACTACCCACTTCTCAGTTTTGTATTATCCCAACTGAACCCTAACAGCCAACCACCTCTTCCACAGCAAACTTACAGCAATCTGAGCACAAAGTATCCTCATCTAACCAATTCAAAAGTTGTTGCTTCACTAACACAGGCAATTCCCTTCGAAATCACTCAGAACTACTTGCTTCTCAGCACTCTCGGACCACGACCCGACCAGGAAACTGTCTCAGCGGCAAGATCCAAGATTGCCCAGATCCGAGAAACGGCATCTTCATCGCCTGAAGTTGAGATATACAGGGCAGCGTTGAGGTTGGAGGAGATGCATGAGTATTGTCAAAGGAAACTGAGGGAAGCGGAGGAGACGCTGGATCGGATATACGGGTCGGTTTCAGTTGAGTTGGAGGATGTGAATGAGGATGTAGTGAAGATATTGAGAAAGTCAGAGAGCGGTGTTGTTGTGGAGAGAGTTGAGCTTATCGATCAGCAGTTGAAGGTTTTGCCTGAGGCTTTTGGAAGACTTCATGGGCTTGTTGTGCTTAATATTTCTCGCAATCAGTTGGAGGTAACCATGTAATTTAATCTTTTGTTTCTGATTTTTTTGATTTGATGGCCTTTCGATAACAAAAACTAACTTTCTGCGTGAGTCTAAGGTTTATTTGTGTTAATTTAGGTAAATCGGTGTACAAAATAAGCCAATTTGGGCAATGAATGTGTAAGAGAAAGCAATAGAGTGGGTTTGGTTAATTTTCCGTTGAAAAACTTATGTTTGTTTCAGAATTCGGGTTAAAGTACTAGTGGAAGTAACGCTTGTGTTGTGCTGCTAGAAACTTTGGTACATTGGTGAATAAAATATCGTTAGTTTGTAATGTATTAGTAACCGTGATTGATGCTTGCATTTATTACGAACGCTAATTTCTAAGGCAATTGCTTTGTCTGAGGTTAATGAGCAAACTTGAAGTGCCTTGATGGACATGTAAAATTCTTCTTGAATTTTCATGACTTCTGATTGGCAAGCATATTGACATTGATGGATGTTTGTATTTCCTAGAACACCATTAAATTTGAGCTGTTCGAGGAAATAAAAAAAGAAAGGGAAAAATGAGCTGCTTGAGCTTATTTGGTTAATGATAGTCAGTCAAAGTCTTTTATCTGTCATTCATTAGCTAAATATTGAGTTCATGGTGGTTGATTTGGCAGTGTAAAATCTTGGGTTCGGATGATGACCACCAATTTTTATCTGCAAAACTTTTCTGTGTTATACAATTCTGAAAGATGATCTTGTTCCTTTGCTATTATTCAGTTGTGATTATGATATGAGTTTGGCTAAACCATGTATGGATTGTGATCTCCATCATTTCTTACTGATGAAGAGTCTGTACTCCTTAAACCATGTATGGATTGTGATCTCTGTCATTTCTCACTGATGAAGAATCTTTGTTCCTTAGTTGATGAGATTAAAATCTACTAGTTCATGGACTTTGTTCCTTCATAATTTCTGGTTTGTTTTTTGCAAAACAGGTCATTCCTGATTCCATAGCAGGATTACAGAAACTTGAGGAACTTGATGCCTCTTCCAATGTTTTACGGTCCCTGCCGGACTCTATTGGTCTTTTGCTTAATCTGAAAGTCCTTAACGTGTCTGGAAACAAGCTAAGTGCCCTTCCTGAAAGCATTGCTCGCTGCAGGTATTTTGTTAGCAACAGCTTGCTGTTGTACCAGATTTCTTCCCTGCTATTGATCTCCATAGACATAATTCTGTTTTCTTTTCCAAGTTTTCACTTTATCTGTTTCTAAATATTATTTTGACTATTACATTTCTAGTTCGCTGGTGGCGTTAGATGCAAGCTTTAACAACTTGCTATGTCTCCCAACAAACATTGGGTATGGTCTACTGAATCTTGAGAGACTCCTAATCCAGCTGAATAAAATACGTACTCTTCCCCCATCAATTTGTGAAATGAGGTCTCTGAAATACCTGGATATTCATTTCAATGAGCTTCATGGCCTACCACATGCAATAGGGAGATTGACAAAACTTGAGGTACTGAACCTAAGCAGTAATTTCAGTGACTTGACTGAGCTTCCTGAAACTCTCAGTGATCTGAAAAATCTCAAGGAGCTCGATCTCAGTAACAATCAAATCCGAGCTCTTCCTAACTCATTTTTCAGGCTTGAAAATTTAACGAAGCTGAACTTGGACCAGAACCCACTTATAATCCCCCCAATAGAGATAGCATATAAAGGGGTTGAGGCAGTCAAGGAGTTTATGGCAAAGAGGTGGACCGACATTGTAGCCGAATCACAACGAATGAGCATGCTCGAAGCAAACAAGCAGCAACAAGCTCAGAATGGATGGATGGCTTGGGGAACTTCTTTGTTGACAAACTTTGTTTCTGGAGTTTCTCAGAGTGTTGGTGGATTTATAGGAGGAGGAAAAACTTCTACAGATCCATATTTGGATCAACAGTTATGATTCCATTATATCCCGATCATTGCAGTTTTGATGTCAAAATTAGCGATTGTACAGTTGATATGGCTTTTGGTCCATGATGTAAGATACTGCTTATAGATATGCTTCAATTAACAATGTGTGTTTTGTACTTTGTAATGTTTTCATATCTTGTGTATGGCCGGTGGATAAATTCCTTTGCTTCCGAACAAATGAAAGAGATATCTGTCAGTCTGTCGATTGGCTATATTGGGTTTTAAATTTGGCTTGTGAATGGAGATTGACTAACATTATAGCTGCTAACACAGAACTGGAAACTTTTCACAAATTTGAAACCTTATCGGCGCCTGGCTTAAGACATCTATTAAAGGTATACTGTTTCCCATCGAACTGTCGCTTGTGGTGAAATAGACACTAAAGAATTGTGTTTATGTACGGCAACGTATCGAACTTTTATCTACGGTAAAATAACCCACGTATAGAGCTGTCTTTAGTTACAGGCGATATACAATTAGGTGGAATTTCACGAAATATATTTGACATCTCTTACAATCGGAGCATCCGTAATCATTCATGAATATATTTTAGTTTTACTTCAATAAAGCTTTCTTAATTAAGTAAGCGTCAATACGTTAACAGCCACTCTCCGTTTCAATTGGTAGCCCTAATTTAGTTTCCATGGATTCCGTCTCGTTCCCATTGACCTGCAACACAAATCCTCCTTCAGTTTCTTCCAATTTCATTCTCCCGGAGGACATGAGGCCACGCCTTTCCAAAGTATCCAATTTGGTACCAATTCCCATCATCGACTTGAAAGAAAATGATCAAGATGCATCTTCAATAATTCGGAAAATATCGCGAGCTTGTGAGGAATATGGCTTCTTTCAGAT
Organism: Trichilia hirta; assembly: GCA_035221805.1. Lineage (NCBI taxonomy): Eukaryota > Viridiplantae > Streptophyta > Magnoliopsida > Sapindales > Meliaceae > Trichilia > Trichilia hirta. Next base: position 8,039,143 of record JAWDEX010000012.1, read on the forward strand.
CATCAACCATGGAGTCCCGAAGAATTATGCAATCAAACGCTGGCTGTTATCACCGACTTCTTTGATTTGCCTCCAGAACAAAGAAATCAATATTTTACAACAGATTTTACAAGGCAAGTAAAGCTTTTCAATTACTACCTCAATACTGAAGGCCAAGAGAAGGTTTCAATGTGGAGTGAATTCTTCTCTTACCCATGGCACCCTATAGAAGATATGAGTCATCTTTTACCAGAAAATCCACCTCGGTACAGGTACTTACATGTTTCTAATCAAATTTAGACCGTCTATTTTAAGCTCTAGTGCTCGTGCTTGTCTGATGGCATTAATCTTCATGTCTTTTGATGGATCCATATATATACATGTAGGGAGGTTTTTGCTGCCTAGGCAAAAGAGATTGGTGAGCTAATGAATACTCTTCTGAGCTTAATATCCCAGGGGCTTGGGCTAGAAAAGGATAAATTGCAAAAAAGGCTTGGAGAGAAGCCGACTCTAAAAGCACAGGCGAACTACTATCCTCCATGTCGTGAGCCTGAACTCACCATGGGATTAGCTGTTCACACAGATCTCAATGCACTTACAGTTCTTCGGCAATCTGAAGGAGTTACAGGCCTACAAGTCCTAAAAGATGGAAAATGGGTAGCTGTTGATTCACTGCCTAATGCTTTTGTTGTCAATATGGGTGATCAAATTCAGGTAATTAAAAAGATGATATTCTTAATTTGGAATTTCACTAATATTATTTATATATTTCTTGAAAAACTAATTTAATTACCACTAACTCAATCAATCAATCACAATATACATAAGCCAGACCATGTTCTCGAGTTCTCTTCTATTTTGTATCCTCCCCTGTGCGTTTATGTAGGTTCTGAGTAATGGAAGATGCAAGAGTGTTCACCATAGGGCTGTGACCAACAGAGTGCAGAGAAGAGTGGCATTGGCTATGTTTTATGGACCCAGCCAAGACTCTTTAATTGGTCCTATTGAGGAGTTGGTTGGTGATGAACATCCCGCATTTTACAGAAACTATCGTTATGCAGAGTTCCTGGAAGAATTCGACCGACAACAAGGAACAAGGCGAATGGTAACCAAGGTTTTTGAGATTCCAAATCCATTATGACAATTATAATAATGCCAATTATTGAGCCATTTAATATTGATTAGCATTTTATCAGTAAAATAAAATACAATAAAGCTTATACAAAATTCAAATAATAACAATAATATAATAATTAAAATAAAATATTACTATAAATGATGAAATTGGTTTGTATGTAAGGCAAGTGGTTTGACTTTTTTTTCAGTTTCTTTCATTTATAAGACGTTTTTCGTTTATATTGATACATTAATTTTGTTTCAAAATTTTTATTACGTATTATTTTAAAAGTTAGGGTAATTTTAAATTTTATATTAAAAATTTTGATTTTTCCATAAATATTTTAAATTTTATGTTAAAGGTAAATTTTAACTTATCCCAAATTTATTGACAATTATCAACGAGTACTCATATTTTATTAAAATATTTTTAAAATGATAATTTTAAACACGGTTGTTATTTCAATTTTTATAAAAGTATTATTGTTTAAAAATATATTTTTAATTTATTTAGTTAATATTTTTTTGATATGATTATTTTAGTAAACATATCTAAAAATTTGAGCATTTCTCTACATTTTCCTATATAAAATTATCCTTATACTTAATATTTGCGGTTCATTGCAATTTGCCCCTAATAAGATTGATAATCATCAATGCAAACCCAAATTTATTAACATGCATCAATTAACCTTTGACAACTATTTTTAACTATTATTTTAGACAAATAACTATAATTGTCTATTTAAAAAATATTTTTACTCTAATTATTATAAAAATAATTATTAAAATATTATATAAATGTTTTTTAAGTTATTTTAATTTAAATTAACTTGCTAGTTTGATATTTTAAAAAAATAAATCAAAACCACATGATTAAATTCTAATTTGTTGGTAACTTAATTATGCATATTACAAAAATAATTATTAGAATAATATATAAAATTAATTTTTAATTGTTTAAATTTGAATTAATTTGTTAGTTTAATGGAGTTTAACTGCAATAAATTGAAACTACATGAATAAATTTTAACGAATAAATTTTAATTTGTTGGTAGCTTAATTATGAATAATTGAAGATAATTGAAGATGAAGATAAAAATATTTTTAAATAGTTAACTAAAATAATAGCTAAAAGTAATAATGGGGTTAGATTGATGCATGTTAATAAAGTTTGACTCATATTAATAATTGTCAATATTATTTGGATAAATTGAGATGAACTACAAACATAATTATAAGGATAAAACTATCTTTATAATAATTAAATTAGATAATTAATTATATTTAATGATCACAGTTATATTTAGTGGGCCATATCATGCCATGCCTTGTGGGCTTCACATGTATCAAATACTACAATCTTTCTCTGTATATATTTTAAATTCTCCCAATTCATATAAAGAATCTTTAAGACTTTTCGGTATTTAAAAGTAAATTAAAACACATTCAAATAATTTTTCAAAAATATTCTCATTTTCTTATCAACTAAATCTACTGTTAAACCATCAATACATTTGTTTTTAATTCAAACACAAACTAAATATCCATCAAATCCAAATCAATATAATTTTCTACAATAATAATAAAATTTAAACAATAAGGGTTCAATGGTTAAAATTTACGAATAATACTATGCTTTTATAATTACAATAAATTTAAATTTTAAAATTTAAATTATTTTTCTACTCAAAGTAAAATCATAAAACTTTATTTTAATTATATTTTGTTGAACAAAATATGTATGAGTATTAGCCGAGTACCAATGTATACTTGAGATTAAATAGCCTAAGCTATGCACTACCACTCAAATGAGCGTTAAAACCCTTAAATACCTGAAACAGAGAGGGTAAGAGGGGTGAGTAAATGAGAGTATATTTTGTGAATGAATTATATTAGAATTAAACTAAAATTTATTTAAATTATTTAAAATTAATATATACATTCATAAGAATATGTAAAAGAAGGTTTAAATAAAAATATTTTGACATTATTTAAAATATAATCTCTAATAAAGTCATTAGGTTAGCCACCCTTCTCAGAGGTTATTTTGATCATGAGCAATTTCGAGTTTATCAATGACTTTTTATGTAATTAAAACAATGAGATTTTATAAAAATTTATTTTATATAGTAAAATAGAAGAATGTATGAACTCAATTTAAAACTTGAGCCATTACTGATGTTGACCTTAAATAGTTTTATAGTAACAATTATAACTAATCTCGACGAGATTTATAGGTGGACAAAAATCAACCACACAAAATTTTCTGATATCCTTCATACTCCTGTCACATCTGTGGTTTTTACTCACCAAGATGGTCTCTCTCTAAGTTCGTTATAGGCTCCTACCTTATAATTACAGTAAACACATAAACTTAGCCCTTTTGAACGTATTACCAATATATTCAAAACCAAAATAATATTCACATGGATTATTCAACATCATCCACAGTTAACTCATATATAATTTAAATCATAAAATTGATATCTAACTCATATATAATTTAAATCATAAAATTGATATTTGACCTTCAATGCCTTCAATTGCAAAGTAATTATCGTATAATTTTTTAAACAATCATAATATCAGATACATATAAAACTTAGATAAATAAAATTTATAATTCTAATTTCTTATATCTCTTTAAAATATTAAGTTTTCAAAAATAACAAGTAAAAGGATTAAAAATAAATTTACTCACAATATAAGGAGGGTATACACTTTCTATTACTCCTCTTACAATTTGCGTCTCTCTTTAATGCACTCTAAACTTAAATCATACAAAATTTTGCAATTATATTAATATAATTATTTTAAATAAGTAACTACAAGTGTATGAATATACATGAGTCCTAATCTAGTTTTTTTTTTTCAAATTTTCTAATTCTTCAAGAAAATCATTAAATTCTAGATATTTACCCATTTTTCACTTCCATAATCTTATAAAAACTCATTCATATCAATTATTGATACATTCTAATATATTTTAGAAGATTTGATAAAAATATCAATTTTGCCATTTTTTATTATTTTTGAATTTTTTGTCTGTTCAACTCTTTATAACTTTATTTCATCATTAATTCCAATAATTTAGACTTAATTTCATAAATTGAGTTCAAATTATATAAAATTTTCAATTGTATAGTTCGAGTACCGTTTATTTGAGCCGTAATTTTTTAAATTTTGTAATTTTGACAAATTGATCATATATTACGGTATTCTACATCTCGATTAATACAATTAAATTAAAATTTTAACAATAAAAATAAATTTAAACTTATAAATAGTAAAAATCTAATTTTATATATTTATAAAATTATGCAAAATTAAAATTATAAAGTGTTAGTAAACACATTAAAGAGTTAAATTTAACCCTAAGAAGTTTTAATTATTGCAAATTGGAGAAAATCACAATTTCTTGAATAGTGACTCAAATTTTCCTTAAAGTTTTTTCGACTTTATTCCTTGCCAAATCAACAAAATAAAACTTGGATAATGATAAGGGAAGGAAGTAGATTTGATTTATAGAGAAAATTGTAATTTAAATGATTTAAAAAAAAAGAGAGAAAAATGAAGGAGAAGGGAGAAAGAGTAACCTAGGTGGAGAAGAGAAGCAAAAAAAAAAGAATCGGGGGTGAAGAAAAGGGATGCTCGATTCCCTACCCTCTTTTTGCTTATATAAATTAGCCTATGCAAAGACCAATTTACCCTCTAAAAAAGAAGAGAAAAGAAAAAGTACATTTAAGGAAAAATGGATTTTACAGGCCAAACGAAGTATTTTAATAAATGTTGATGCCTAAAATTTTTCGGATAGAAAATTTCAAGTATTATGCAGATTTTATCTTTTTTTGATAGTGGTTGGGGCTCATGAGACTCGTCATACTATTTGAAATTCCATCTCCTTATGAGCACAATGGATAGGTAAATAGATCAAAAGGTAATTCATTATTGAAACTTAATAATAGATAAAGAGACTATAAGATGCATGAATCACGCATAAATTAAACATAACTCTACGGATTGTAGTTCCTAATACAAATTGTAATTTAAAAATAGAAGTTACAAATCCAATTAAGCTTGGATATAGACACTTTGACACTGCTTTAATGTACGAGACTTGACAGGCTTTGTAAAATGCAATAGCCGAAGCATTTAGACTTGGCCTTGTTGGTTTTAATAAGAACTCTTCATTACTTCCAAACTTTAGTGCACCGACGCTTACCCTGATCTTATAGTTCCAGCTTTAAAGAAATTTCTATGGTAGTATTGATATTTAATCAATTTAAGTACACTATCATAAAACAAAGCATCTCAGTTGTAAATCATTAACACCCTGTCAATTAATTTGTTATTGGCTTATCTATTTTATGTTGCATGAATATCCTTCCTGGGAAGGGAGTAAAAATAGAGAGATTTTTTTTTTCATTCTATTTCTAAATTCTAATTAGTTTGGGCTTGTTGATAATGAATGTATTATGTATATAAGACTCTTCAGATGGAATACCTTAACCTCTATCTCATTCACTAGCCTCTTAGTGTTAAGCTAGCAGACATTGAATTTCTTATAACTAAAGAGAATGTCAACGTTTGTGGAAAGCCATGGAATAATGTCAAAAGGTTGGCCTTACTAAGTCCATCAGTGTCAGCAACTTTTATTCCAAGAAGATCGAGACCTTACTTCCTTTGCTACCATCCCTCCTTCAGTCAATCAAGTGTGTTTTTAATTTCATTATTAATTTCTATGATTAGAAATGATAATTTATTATTAGGTAGAGTTGAACCTTATTTAGCAACAGAGAAAGCTCCGAGAATTTTGCAAGGCTAGAGTGGCATAGCGTGAAATCGTGTTTAATAAGTCTAATTTATGATTGGGTCTCAATAATCTTGAAGTCTACCAAAAACTTGATAAATAAGTATAAACTCTAAAATTAAAATCCTAAGATTTAAAAAATTAAGAGAGTATTTGATTAAATTGATAAAAGGTCCCTAAATACATTTTTAAGCCTCTATTTATAGACAAACTGAGAGCTTAATTAACTATAAACAAGCCCTTAAGACAATGAAAAGAAAATAAATTCAAAAAAGGTAAAATAGACAAATTGCAATGTAAAAATTCAAGTCTAGCATCGGTCATATACAAGTCTAAGGCAAAACATTTGTTCTCCATGAAATCAGTGCTAGTTATAAATAAGGTTCCAACATCAGTTACCTCC
>JAWDEX010000012.1:8078950-8090366 GCA_035221805.1 Trichilia hirta
ATTTGATAGATTATTAAGCTAGTAATCATGCAAAATTATTTTTTTTTCTCAAGCATAAAAGCATCTTCTACTATAAATCCAAACATATATCAATATATATATCAAATTAAGTTAAAGTTTACATTAAATACCTTCTCCTTAGGTTAGGGTTAACGAAGATGGCTTTAAAACCATAAAACTCAAACAATCTACACTACTAAATGCTTGAAAGAGAGATGGCTAAACCAATGAAGCTTAGGAGAGAGAGAGTTTTCTAATATTTGAACTCTATGAATAATATTTTTTCTCGCTTACATCTACCCCAATATAGAAGGTTATTGGCATGACCATATAAATTCATTGTGAATTAGTAGTGAACTTATTCTGAACTCTTCGGCTTTAAACATTTTAAAAGATCAATAATTATGATTAAAATCTAACAATATGTCACAGTTATTAAATCACATTAAAGAAATACTTCATCAAACTCATCTTAAATTATAATAGGTGTGAGTAATATCCTTCTATTATCCAATTCTAATCAAGTAAAGGTTTATAATATGACAAACTTTTAAACTTTTCATAACTATGAATTATCAATTAATATATTTTGAATTTCTCATCACGAATACTTTCATATGACTTTTAATTTACTTGGATCAAATATTTATGTTTTAAATATTTATCGACGTTTATTTAAGAACTCGAATTTGGATAAAATTAAAAGGAACTCTCAATCCTATATGTTGAGTCAATGAATCTCGTATTGATTATTATTTGTCTTTATATGTAAATAACACATGACTAAATTAGCATTAATAAACAAGTATAGTTAGTTTTATACTTATATATTATATGAATCATATATAGTCACATTAAATTCGACCATAATGTCTTAAGTTAAAGGATTACATCATATATTAGTACAATCATTTGATAAATTATTAATTATATGCATTACTATATGATTTATTGTTCAGTTATATTCAAAAAAAATTCTCTAACTATTATCAATACTAAATTCTTAATAATATGGCACTTATTGTTGTACTAATATCATTTTATGATATTTATTATAAATATTCAGTATATCTATTATACAATATTATTATTCATTCAATGATATTTTTGTGGAGAATAATTTTGATAATATTACTTAATAATTAAATAAATTTTTTAGACAATTCACGTATATACTTTATTTAGATAATAATACAATAAAAAAAATAATTTTATATATAAATAAAGAATTTTTGTAGTAATAATAAATATTATATAGAAAAAAAGCATCCTTAAAACTAACAAAACAAATAAATTTAAGATATATATCACCACGTTAAGTTTAGTTACTCATCTTTTGTAGATGCTGAACTGGAAACAAATAATTTTTTTCATTGATAATAAATAACTTTTAAGATGTATACTAGCACGTCCTTTTGTAGTTGTTGAAGATGATGAAGACTGTGCTTGTATGAGCGGGTGGTGACGTGGTCGAGTGCAAATGCGAGTGGGAGCGAAGGCTAAAATGTATCCATAGGATGGTTTCAAGAAAAAGTCGAAAAACTGAGTTGACTGTATCGCAGAAAGTCAAAATGTTGAAGGATGGGAGCTCAGGCTTTTGGTTTTAAAAAAAAATTCAAAATTCAGATTTTTTCAAATATCCGAAAATTCGAAAACCCGAAATTAAGATATTTGTCCTAGATTCATCCTAGACAATATTCAAATCTTTGTCTGAATTCAATAACGCCTTTTTTTCATCTGAGTTCGGATTTGAATTAGGCAAAACCCAGGTAGGATCCAAAATTTTGCTCCGCTATTGCACATATGTAGAAATACTATTCAGAAGGACCGGATAACGAAAGTATTAATTAAGCTTATACACTTGTTGGGTACACAGGAGGAGACAGGGATGTAACGTTTTCCTTTTTCTTTTCTTCATAATACTTCGTAGGTTGATCCTTGAATGCAAAATTAAAAATATATAGAGCAAGTACAAAACCCAATGAATTATATTATTTCCCTGAAAAATAAAATCTCCATAGTGCTGCCTCGAGACGAGGGATGCAAGAACAGCAACATAATAACAACAGCCAGTCGATTCCCACGCATATACGTACATGCACATTCTGCAAGACACGCTCATCTACTGATATACAGTCGTTTCAAGAATTTTCTTTTGTCGTATAAATAAATTATAGACGAATTTTATACATATTATATAAAAAGAAGAATGTAGAAACAAAGATCCAACAGAAAATGATCGCAACCCTTTAATTTGTTAGCGGTTGGCCAGTAAATGATCCTAGGCGTCAGAATATTATTTCATAAATACTGTATTCTACCTTATTTGTGCAATTTTGTGTGGCACCGAAGCACGAATAAATCAGTCACTTTCTATTTATAGCCCCTCTCCCTACCAGAGTTGAGTCATCTAACTATATATACACCCACCACGACGACCTCCACTCTATTATAACGAAACTTACAGTTGCATACTTCTCTGTTCTTTATTAAGATACCCAGAAACTCGCTTGAAATTTTCTCCAACTTCCTTATCCCTTGTCCGAGTTTAGCAATCCTTAAAACCCGATAAAGAAATGGAGGAAGCGCTGAGAAGGCTTAATGGAATGACCCATATGACTGACTCTGACTCACGAGATACCATCAAAGGCAACAAAAGGCACGGCAACACTGGCTCCATCACCACCACCACCAACAAAAGGTCACTGAAAGAAAGTGGCAACGGTACAGGTACCACCATGCGTTACCGTGGGGTTCGTCGTAGGCCGTGGGGTCGGTATGCCGCTGAGATACGCGACCCTCGGTCTAAGGAGAGGCGGTGGCTTGGCACCTTTGATACCCCCGAGGAGGCTGCCTGTGCCTATGACAGTGCTGCTCGGGCCATGCGTGGACTCAAGGCTCGAACAAACTTTGTTTACGCAACTACAGAGCTGCCTCACTCTACACCTGACCATTTTCTACCTCCGTTTAATTTAACCAAATGGTACCCGCCATCTATTAGGGATTTACCTGCTCGTGAGTTTAACCCATCATCTCACTGGCAGTCTTTCGCTAATTCCCATATGGGCGATCATCATTTCTCTGGCATGTCAGCAGCCCAGCGAAATTCCTCACTGAATGCGCTTTTTTTACCCGACTTGTGCAACTCTTCCTCAAATTCATCTTTTACGCCCATTCAGCCCTTATATGATCATCAATTTCCTTTCACCAGTAACTCATCTTCTTCAACTCCAAGCGTTGACTCTGGTTGTTCTTTGCTGATGAGCGTCTCTAACAATACCGGCAAAAAATGTACCAGTGATGTTACTGCTAATAATATGAGTGGTTATTTAATAGGCTCTTCCACGACTCTTCCTGTTATTGAAGATCATCAAGTCTATAATACCAATGGAGGTTCTACAGAATCTACACCTCAAGTAGATGACATGGAATTTTTTCCACAAGAACCTTCATATTCGGGTTTGTTGCAAGAGGTTATCCGAGGTTTCTTCCCAAAACCTTTGTCCAAGAAATGTGATGATTCTGGAAAAACTACTTCCAATTACACACAAGAGTCTACTATGGCACCGGTATCTGACATGTCTGTTAATCAGTCCCTGGACGGGATGAAGAGAGGAATCGAAAACGAGCATCTTGGTTTCTACTTTGACTTGCAAGGTGCTCCACAACATTTTGTTAATTTCAATGAAGTCACTGGATCTCAGCCAGAGCTTATGAGTGCCTTCGCAGCAAGGGTTCAGAATGCTTGATGAGCTCTTTCGGCGCTGCTCCAAATCTATTACTCTCATCTGTTTAGATTTGTTGACTGTAGATGATATAGTTTTATTTTTAGTTGTTGCTGATTTTAGGGTTTCAGATATTTACGAGTTTTTTACTTATTGTGGCCCTTGTGTACTTTTATGGAGATTTTCATCTTCGGACGGTCTGATTTATATAATATTATAATTGTCATATCAGTCTTCATGATCATGGATTGCAGCCATAGTTCGATTTCTATTCAAGTCCTCAAAATGTGGCAATTTTATGCAGCAGAGTTTGTCTTGTGGCTGCTATGAATTCTATATTAGCATGAGCGTTTTCTAAAGATTTATATTTTGTTCAATGTACAAATTGATGGTCATTTACAAGAAGTGGTCATTTTAACTCAAGAAAGATAATAAGTCCTTTCAATTCACCCAAATCATCATATTCTTGCATGGTGCCAAAGAAGATTTGTGTTAGTTTCTTAGTTGTTTTATGGTCCTCCGTGATATTACTATTTATACAGTTCACTGTGAAAATAAATATTTTTAGTATTACCAGTTCATTCACACATGCATATATATACAAGACCGCAGTGTTAAGGTACTTGCGGCTGAGGTCTCAACAACAATAGTTATTGTCTCCCTTTTACCGAGTATCGCCAGTTTGACATTGAAAAAAGAGGAGAAAAAAAAGAAGGAAATGCCGTTTTTACCACGAAGCTAGTATGCATTACCAAGTCCAGATAATTTAACAGAAGTAAACCAAGATCATAAAGAATATCTGATCAGAGATTGTATATTTAACTTTTTCCATATGGAAAAAAAAATTGTGTATGCTGATCCGAGAAGATTCAGTGTCCTTATAAAAACCATACAAGAAGTTTTAAAAAAAGTTCACTGGTCAAACTCAATATTCTTGGTTGAAAATTTTAAAATATGGCCTTGCAGCTTCTACTTATGAACAAACAAAGGTTAGCAGCTGCCTCAACTAGGATTAAAGTTTAAATTATTACAATTTGAGAAGAGTTTATCAGGAAATGGACCATTATTTAGCTGTAGACCGGTGGATAAATAGCTGCCACTGCCGCGTTCTATTAATGGCCGTTAAAATTTCCTAAATGATTTGGGAGGATTAGTGTAATTAATTAGTAATTTCACTTTAAGCTTAAATAATTTTTTCTTTATTTAATAACTACAACAATGCCGTAACTGCTTCCAATCTTTCGTAGGTTTGGCATTCAGTATTTTGTGTGATGATCCTAATAGGGTTTCCACAATGGTTAGGTGAGTGAAATATATAACAATCTTCAATTAGACAAGATATTCATCATGAGATTCGAGTTATTAGTATTCGTTTTGAATCAAAAGAGAAAGAATTCGGTATGAATCAAAGAGAAAGAAACTTTGTAGTTAAATTAAGTTAGGAAATATAGAAAGTTTGTAGTTAAATTAAGCTAGGAAATATTGGTTGAGACGACTGGTTAACATAAATGCTTATTTAATGTTGTGTCGCCAACCGCCTCATAGATAATGGGGTTTTTACGGGATAAAGCTGGGCAGACAAAAAGTTAGACTGGACTCATGCACAGGCCTACTCAAGGGGCTCGGCCTGATCTCACATTGAGAACACACTGACTCACAGGTGCATATTTTTATGCAACTAGAACAAGCTGCTTTTAAAGTCTCAACTATGGCCATTCTAAGATTACAAAAGCATTTTATTCTTGAGCAATTATTAACCAGGATTCTAGAACAAGATTGTTTTTGAAATCATTTGATAAATTTAAAAATTCTTGTCTGTGGGAAACCACCATGCATATCGCTTTTAGTCAATTATCAAACAAAGAATAATTTCTGGGCCTATAGATACCTTACCAAAGAAATGCAAAATTAGTTGAAACCACCATGCAATTTCCGTGATATTGTTATGAATAAATTAAAGAAATCGTAAGAAATTTAGTGCCACCATTACGTTGGGGGTCATGAATTTTCAACTCAACCTATGATTTTAAAAAACATTATTTTTATTTATTAAAATCCAGCAGCCACTAAAAGATATGTATTCACAGATATATATCCACCATTAAAGTAGTCCTTGAAGATATGTATTACCAGAATTGATTTGGGAAATTGCCACCTACGACCACGAGAATGTTTGGTATGACAATGGGGGACCCTTGAAAGATTTCCGCAAGCGTCATAATTCATAGATCTCTCATAATTCAAGTGCGTGCACAAAAGGAAAAAGCGATAAAATTATACAAAGTGTAAATAGTATCCTATATGAAGATAATGCCTTCTTTGAGTGTAGTAGTAGTGGTTGAAACATTCACAAAAGTACTGATAAATACAGATGGAACGTTAATGGAATGGATTATCATTCCCGTGACGAGGAAAAGAAAAAAAAAAATAAAATATGAGATTGCAAGCTCAGCCTAAGAGCTTATAGTTCATTGCTTTCCGCAATACTGATCCATCAACAATCTTCATTCTTCCTAACTCCCAAGGTATCACAATTTCATCCAATTTGTTGAAATTATTGTCGCAATTTGTATTTAAGAGATATACAAATAGGATCCTGGAATTTGGTATTGCGGGAGAAAGAATGGGGAATGACGAGATCACAAAACATTATATGAAGGTGGAGATTCCTCGTGAAACAGAAATGACATCTCCAACGTCGGAATTAACATGGCAGCCAAGTGCTTCAAAGACCAATTGTTTATGCTTTCCAACCACTCATGCAGGTTCCTTCAGATGCAGGCTTCACCGTGCCCCAACTCTCCAGCGTACTGAAAGCATTGCTTCGGCTCCGGTTTCTCTTCCTGTCTCAACTTCAAAGGCTGATGCTTCTACCAATGCGAGCATAGTTGAGGCTCCGTGATCTTGTTATCTTTATATCATTATATCATGTGTTAACGCGTTTGTTAACTATTACCTTCTTGTTGCTGCTGTTATACTTTGCTACACATCTTTTGTTTATATTGCTTCTGCATGATATCATGTTTTAGTTTCATTTTGCGGTATTTAATTTAATTTAATTAATTAATATTTTTTTTTTTTTGTAATTTTGTAATAGTTGATTGCAAGTTTAAATGAAATCTAAATGCAGTTGCACCAATGAAGTCAATAATACGAAACTTATGGGGATTACAGATCAAAGTAAAAAATATCCAGCAAATTAACTAATTGTAAAGGTGCTATGTTCATTAGGTTTCGGCTAATACTGGTATTATTCTAACGATTTGGTAAGGCAGTGGAAACATCATAAATGTCGATTCACAAATGAAATTAAACAGCTTGCCTAGTCTCACTACATTTTTTGTGCAAGAAAAATAGTTGATTGAATCGTAATTTGTTCTACTAATTCCAAATGGTATGAATAGAAAATTAATTCAAAAAGCTTCGAAGAAAATGAACGTGGATAGATATTTGATAATTAGACCAACTACCAGCCCTTTAATTGAGGAGCAGCAAGCTGGTCCAGAGAATTCCATTTGTTTGGTGGCACATTTAATTGATTGATTTGAAGGTATCTGAGCTACCACCAAGGTAAGAACCCACGCCTACAAATGAAATGACATATGGTCACTAATGCTCAAGCGAAGATACTTTCCGTCTGATTGAGAGTACATCATTCCACATGACACAATTACTTAAAAGGTCCATTTAATGCGATCAAAACATGTTTAAAATAAAAATTAATTAATTAATTAAATTCTAAGGTTAAAATTCACTCATTAAAATTATTCAAAATTTAAAATTTAGGAGAACTTTAATTTTAATTATTCAAAATTTAAAAATTAGTCTTTTAAGATTTTGATCACCTTTAAATATACAGAAATTACCTCTATATTTGTTAAAATACTAAAAGTGAAAGCATAGAAATTATTTGAGGGAGTTATATAGAAGGGCCATTTTTTTACTTTGTGCTTTTATTATTTTTTGTAGGAAGTGCACCAACTTAAATTGATAAATTAGTGTATTTTAAATTATTATTTTATCATCACAGAGGAGAAGATTGTTGACTTTAATGTCATACAAATTTATATTTTGATGATAATAAAATAATTGATTTAACTATGTAAAAAAAAAAAAAAAAGACTTTAATAGTTTAAAGATGAAGATTGAAAACATAAGTTTAGAGCATTCTTTTTGTACTTATGTATACTTGTGTATATGATTGAAGTTTTGGCAATTAAGTAACCTCAAAAGTATTTTTGATATACTTAAAAGTATTTCTCTTTATGAATTAAAATACTTTTTATAGATCAAATTGCATTAGTTTTAGAATTATTAAAATTTAAGCTTAATTGTCATATTACCTTTAAGAATTTTGGACCAAAAAATAATATTTTTAAACTTTATAAAAATAGGACCAAAACGTATTTAATTTTAAAGTTACAAAATTTGAACAAAAATGTCATATTTTTAAACCTATAAATTTTGGATTAAAATATCATATTTTTAAAATTATTACAGATTTACTATAGTGCACAAACAGTGTTTGTCAAATGAATTCTAGAATTGTTCAAACAAACAGTGTTACAGTATTGTGAACAGTGCCATAAATAATGCTATGAATTGTATTTAATACAAATGAATTTTTGCAATTTTGTAGTAGAATGCTTGTTTTGACTTGATCGAATAAATCCCTTAACTAGTTGAATAAACTTTTACAAATTTAGATTGTGACAGCTAGTTTTTAGTCCAAACTATAAATATACTGACTTTTTCATTTGGAAAAAGTTTTGTTTATATTCATATCTAAGAGTCTAAAAGTAAGTTCTTAAGCTTATAATTGTACATTTAATCAATCAAGCATTTTATTCTTTATTTGAACCATTCTCTTGTAAGAGAATCTTTGTAAAAGCTATAATCTTTAATTTTCTCATTCGCAACTTGTAAAAAGTGAAAAAAATGGGTCTTTCACTTAAGTTTTCAAGTGCTTGAGAAATTTGAGAACTTAAACACTTATAAGGTTGGAGAAGAGCCATAAATCTTCTTGTTTGTATTGAAGTTTTAAGTTAGGCTTTGTTTGCTAGGCTTGATTAGAAGTCTAATTGTTGTAAAGATTTGAAGATTAGTTTGCAAAATCTCTAGTTGTAAAAGATGGGAGATTATGTTGTAAAATATTCAGTCGTAACTAAAAGCCTTTGATTTGGAAGGCTTAGACTATTGAAAATTTTCAAGGACATCTTGAAGGAGTGGATGTAAGTAAGGTTGATCGAACCACTATAAATCTCTTGTATTCTCTTTTTTTTCTTTATTCCTTTTACTTGTGATTAATTATCTTATTGTAGTTATTGAGAATTAGCTAGGTTAAAGATTTAAGTTGAATTTAGTTAGTTGTAGTTGTGAAAGAATTTGTTACTGTAAAGGTTACCCATTATGATAGTTGCATACTTGTGGTGAGCTAAATACTTGACATTTGTTCAAAAAATATTTATTGGTTGCATTAAAATTTTTAAAAACCTAATTTACCCCCCTTCTTGGGTTGTATATTAGTATTTATTTGGTATCAGAGCTCAGTTCTCTTGAATGAAATTTAACCGTCTAAGATCAAATCATAACAACCTTTAGACAATTTGAGAAACAATTTACCACTAGGCCTTTATTATTTGATGGAAATAATTATATTTATTGGAAGGCTAGGATAAAAATTTTTCTACTAGCCACTAATATTAAGCTTTGAAAGATAATGAGTGAGAGTTTTTATGTCTTTAAGAAAGTAAATTATAAAAGAGAAAGTATACCCAAACCCAAAAGTAAGTGGGATGAGGTTGAAATGAGAAAAGTTTTCATAAAAACAAAGGTAATAAATGCATTATATTGTGCATTAGATGAAAAAGATTTTCATAAGATATCTAGATGTGAATTTGCTTATGATATATGGTATGCATTAGTGGTAGTTTATAAGGGTACCAATCAAGTTAAGAAGTCTAAGATTAGTAGACTCGCTATAAAATATGAATTATTTAACATGGAGCCTTAAGAGTTTATCTATACAATGTATACTAGGCTCATGGACATAGCAAATTCTCTTAAGGCTCTTAGAAAGTTATTTTTAAATAATTAATAAGTAAAGCATCTAAATATCCTATCACTTAATGATCTTATGGGCTCATTTATAGACTATAAAGATAAACTTTTGGATAATTAAGTGAAGGAGGATAAAAGGAAGAAGAACATTACTCTCAAGTTATCAACAAATGTAAGTAATGAGAAAGAAAGTGAAGATGATGAAGAAGATATTGTTCTCATGACAAGGAGATTCAAGTGCTACCTTAAGAGCAAAAGAAAGGATAAAAGCTATCATAATTTAATTTTGTCTTGCTAAAAAGTTGCAAATTTTATTCATGCTTATAAATAAAACTCGAGGCACAGAATTTGTGACAATGATATACAGTTTAAATTTCAAACTATTTGACAATTTATTTGACAAATTTATATTTTAACTCAAGATGTCAAATCTTAATAGGGATATTTTTATTTACCATTGTTTAATTTTAAACTAAGTTAACAAATCATTAGGCTAATTCTATTGAATTTAATAATAATGTAAATGTTTATTATTATTTTTTTATTTTATGTTTAATAGTTGAGTTACTCATATAGATGTTGCTATTATTTTACTTTTTTTCTAGAATATAAAAATATATCATTATTTATAGTATTAAGCTGAAATAGAAAGAGTCTTAAACTGTCAAAAAAAATTATATTAATAATTATTTATTTATTTTTTATATGATAGTTTTGTTGCTCATAATTAAGTGAAAAATAATAATAATTTGTGGGATTTTAATTTGATATTTTAGTTTTTTTTGAATAATTAAGTTTTTATTCCTTTTTCTATATTTTTAAAAATAGATAAAATTATATCAAAATTATATGAACAATTTTCTTATTTTCTTCTAAGTAGTTTAGTAAAAATTTACAATATTAGAGTGACAATATTAATGATACTCATAAACAACAGCATCTCTCAAGACATAAAATAACTAATTGAAGTAAAAATTCTATAAGGCGAACAATCTCTTAATATTTTCACTTTTTATATACCTAATTTAGGTAAGAGTTCTTATTTTAAAAAAAAATGAGCAAAAAAATTGCAAATTAATCATATATGTGCAAGATAAAATTATAAAAAATAATATTGCTCTTTAAGAATGACTTTTAATAATTGAAAGGATAAAATTTAATTCATCAAGAATGAACTGACTAAGAAATTTTTAGATAATATTCCATTAGCTCTTAAGATGCATTCTTATAGATTAGTGTAATGTGAGCTTATTAAATTATAAAAACAATTTGAAAATGAGTATGAGCGCTATAATATAAAAAATCTCATTGTAAATGATCATATTATTTAATTTATAGAAAAATTAAAGGCAAAACTTATATTTAACTATAAAAGATGTTCAAGCTATTTTTAGATGTGAAACTAAAGAAAGATGTGATTTATAATTAGAGGAGGCAAATGAGCTAGGCTAGCCATGAAAACAAGGCCCTTACTAAGCTATCATGCCAGGTTGGCCCAGGCACCTATAGTAGTTGGGTTGGGCTGGGCCTGGCACGGGAAAAAAAAAATAGGCTTAGCATGAATCATGCTAGCATGAATCATGCCATGTCATGCCATGCTCGTGGGCTTAGAATACTTAATTGAATGATCA
>JAWDEX010000012.1:8090466-8109911 GCA_035221805.1 Trichilia hirta
CCTTTTTTACTTTCAGATATACATTTTTAGACGTAATATATTGACGACCGATTGAGACACTCTTGAACATAGCTTATTTATATTGTTTGATTGACGACGTGTATGGATCGTAAGTGAAGAAACTCAAGAGGACACTTCTGGTTCTTCCCTTTTTCACGTTCAAATAGACATTTTTGGACGTAGATATTGACAATCGATTGAGACACTTTCGGGCGTAGCTTATTTGTTTTACTTTAGTTTGTTACATATATATATATATATATGATGAACTTCTGAGAGAGTATATTTTGTGATTTATTCAGTTATATTGTGATCAAAGTGTATAGTAAAAGTGTGGATATTTGTCTGATATGAATATGTCTCTTATAGTTTCTATCTCATGATAAGTTTAAGTTCAAATATATTTTACTTTTAATTTCTAACACTAATTAAGTTTTTTGGACTATGTATTTATAGCATAATCTATTTTGTTATATACGAGTTTTTGTATTAGAGATATCGAATATAATTTATTTCGATGGATCTCATCCCATTCCTATTCTAAAATAGGTAATGAAGAAAGTTTGGAACTTGAATGAGAATCTGATACAGCTTATCTTGATGAATTTTCTATATTTACATAAATATATATGTATATGTATAAATGTGTTATATATATATATGCTATTTAGATATATGTTGCATGCGTTTGTATATGAGATGAGTGTGATTATTTACTGAGCTTTATAGCTCACTATTCAACAATAATTTCAATTTTACAGGTTAGCTACTATATTGGTATGCTACTTCAGCTTATTAATAGAAAAGGGTATAAGATAAAAGGTATTCCAATTGCAGTCAGTCATATAGTCTTGGTTTTGGTGCCAGTTATTAGTATGGGTCTGATGTATCTTGTTATTATATTTTGAACACATGTATAGATTGAAACGTGTAGGAAAACATGTTGTATATATTATATTGATTTATGGTTGTACATGAGAATGGGCAAACCCTTGTTATTATTAATTAGTCATATAAAATTACATTTGTATATGAGCATTTGCATTACAGGTTAAATGTTTGTATTTAGAGATAAGTAGAGGCTTATGGAGGTGGAAATTTTCTCCTGTCTCCTGCTGATAGCATCCTGATTGTAGGCAGAATGTTACAAATACTTTAAGTTCTAAAGAAGTGAATAGAAAGAAATAGTTTAAAGAGATTATTATGTCAAGTGAAGGACTAAATGTGAAGGGAAGAACATTAATATAGGAACATAGGGAAAAGTATCAACAAAGGCTGAGATTTGAGAGAAAGAGTCTAAAGTATTTTTACTGTCACAAGGAATGCCACTTTAAGAAAGATTGTTTAGAGAGAAAAATAAAGAAATTAAGTAAGAAAAGAAGCAAGATGGCTGAGAGTGTGACTATAATTAAAGAAGAAAACTTTTATAAGGCTTTCTTATTACTGGATATTGAGAAAGAAACATTTGAAGAATGAATTTTGAATTTGGGTTGTACATTTTATATGTGTCCATGTAAAGAGTTGTTCTTATTCTTGGAAAGAGAAAAACTTGGAGGAGCCTTGTTTAGTAATGGCATGACTTGTGAGATAAAAGGTATAGAAACGATGGGGATAAAAACTTGTCTAGGTTCTTGCATTGGGTTACCAATCGTGAGATATGTACCAGGGTCAAAGAAAATTCCAATCTCAATTGGGATATTAGATGCATTAAAGTGTACTTTTAAGATTGACTCTAGAATGTTAAAAGTTATAAGGGGATCTCAAGTTTCAATGAAGGTCGAAAGAAGACACGGTTTGTATGTATTATTAGGAAAGGTAGTCATAAAGGACAGAAGGTTTTTAAAAGTTGGTTTGACCAAGAGGAGCATTAGTGTAGTTAGTTATTCGTCACAAAAATTGACACGATTTTAACTTGAGGTGAAACTTGAAGATAAAAAGTCAAAACTGCCAAGAGAAGAAATTGAGAAAGAAGTTAAGAGAGATGAAGATGATTTTGAAATAAGAAGTAGATCTCTAAGAGAAATTTTATGTAACTACAATTAGTAGAAGAAAGTTTTGAGGCTAAAAAAAGGGATGAAGCTGTGTGCAAGGAGATGAAAAACTTTAAAAAGTTTAGCACCTAGTTAAAGGTGAAAAAATTGAGAAGAAGAAAGTTAGATAGCATGTAAATCCCTTAGAAGAATGAAAAGGCTAATGGAAAGTTTGGAGACAAGACAAAGTTTGCAGTTAAAGAATACATTAGGTTACAGTGTATTCTAGTGGCTGGTTTTGGCAGAAAACTTGGTACGAGAAGGCACGTGATTAATTAAAAATTATTGTAGCAATCTATAGTGGCTTTGATAAAAAGGAAAGTTGAGTACGAAAGGGCGATTAGTTCAATTAAAAAGATAGTGTAGTTGTAAGAATGCATGAATAAGATAAACATAAGAGATGGCACATCAAGAAAAGTAGTGATTAAGGAAATGACAACAAATGTCCTAACCATTATGCTATCAACTAAGAAATTCACTTACTATTATGAATTAATTGGTATTTTAACTAATGAGTAAAGAATTAGATGAGAAAGGTTACTAGATAGAAGAAAAAAAAGTTTTGTTAGCAGGTTTATGCAGTAAAATAATATTGAAGATTACTGATTTAAAGAAGAAGAAGAAGAAGAAGAGATTCAAGGTTATAAAGGTTGAATAAAAGTGGTGATTATGAAAAATGATTCATGTTTTAAATTAAAACAAGTGTTCGATCAAATGAATACATAAGATGGTCAAACAAATCTAAAGAATTAAAAAAGTTAGGGGTTAGAAGAATTCGTTTAAAAGAATTTTGTGATTCGTTGATATGTTAGTAGGCATTAAAAAATTCAGTTGAATAAATCAGATAGTTTGATTAAGCGAATGGACTCTAATTTCAAATAATTTTAGAAATTTTTATTTGTTTTAACTTGTATTAATTTCTTATAAATATGTCATATTTCTTAGGTTAAATTAAGACATTAGAGAATATTTTTTGGATACCAAGAAATTAAAAGAAAGAGTGAAAGAAGCCTGTAATTTTGAAAAGTCGATTCTTATTTTCTTGTAAAGTTGAACCATAAATCTTTGGTACTACAAATTTTTTCTCTAATAAATTTATGTGTTTTTGTGTGGTCTAATTTTTTGATTTATTATTTGCTTTTTTATATTAATTTATTTTATGACTTTTTTTTTTTAAATTGTTCTTAAAGATTGTAAATGATCATAACCCAAAAATCGATATTCTGTCGAGATTTTTTAATTCATACAAATTGTATTAAGGCATTTGATTTTTATAATTCACAGATACATATATACATCTAACTTGAACAACATGAAGACCGTATTTTTATGGTACCTGCAGGCTGAAACCGTAATAACAACAATTTTTGTTTCCGTTATTTATTATTATTTTTTTTTCATAAGTATTGCTGATTTAACATTATAAAACTGAAAAATAAAAAATAAAAAAAATTTACCACAAATTTAATATACCATTACCAACTCCTGATAATTCAAAAAAAATGAAAGATCATAAACAATATCTGGTAATAGATTGTATATTTAACCATTTCCAAATATTAAAAGGGAAAGTTCGAAACAACCTGGGGTTCCAACTAAAAGAAAAAACTATGTATGATGATATGAGCAGATGGAGTGTCCTGGTAAAAGCCATACAAAAAGTTTTAAAAAAGGTTCACTGACCAAACAATATTCTTGGTTGAAATTTTTAAATGGTAGCCTTACACCTTGCTGCTTATGTACAAACAAAGGTTAGCTGCTGCTTTAATGAGGATTAAAGTTCAAATTACAATTTTGTAAGAGTTTGTAAAGGGAAGATGATTCCCAAAGATCAGGATATGGACCATTATTTAGCTGTAGACGGGTGGGCAAATAGCTCCCGAGGCAGCGCTCTATTATGGGCCGTTGAAATTTACAAAAAGATTTGTGAAGGATTAATGTAATTAATTAGTACCTCACTTTCAACTTAAATAATTTTTTCTTTATTTAATACCTACAACAGTACTATACCATAAACGGCTTCCAATCTTTTGTAGGTTTGGTAACTCACATGTCGCTTTTCAGTGAACCCGGACCCCTTCTGTATTTTGTGTGGTGATCCTAAACACGGTTTTCACAAAGGTTAGGTGAGTGAGACATAAAACTCTTCAATTAGCCGAAGATATTCATCATAAGATTGAAGTTATTGTTATTAGGTTTGAACCAAAAGAGAAAACAATGTTGGAGTTCTGATGAAGCTAGGAAAATATTGGATGAGATGACAGGCGATATATCCCAAGCTCATGGAGTTTCAAGTTTTTTTCTGGGGTGGGTGGTGGGTAGTGTAATTGGTTATTTAATGTTGGGTCGCCAACCGCTTCATAGCTAATGGGTTTTTAAATTAGATAATGTCGGGCAGGCAAAAATTTGGACTGGACTAATGCACAATCTTATTCAAGAGGCTGCCCTCGTACTTTTTGAACTCACTCAAGGGGCAAGTGTCTACTTTTAAGCAACAAGAGCAAGCTGCTTTTAAAGTCTCTTCTCTGACCATTCTTCTCAGATTACAAAGCCCTTGTATTCTTGAACATTATTAACCAGGATTTTAGAACTAGATTGTTTTTTACATCATTTGTTAAATTTAAAAATTCCTGTCTGTTGGAAACTACCATGCATATATCCTTTTAGTCAATAAAACAGAATAATTTCTGGACCTACACTTTAAGGAGCTTGCCAAAAGAAAAAAATTTGTTGAAAACATTTTCCGACTTCCTTGATTTTGTAATGAATAAATTAAGAAAGCATTAAGAAATTTAGTGTCACTATTATTTTACGGGTCATGAATAATCAATACTTATCTTACGATTTGAGCAAACATTTTTTTATTTCTTTATTCAAATGCAGCAGCCACTAAAATTTACGTATTCACAGATATATATCCTCCATTAAAATAGTCCTTGAAGATATGTATTTCTTGAATTGATTAGGGAAATTGATACCCACGACTACGAGAATGTGTGGCATGATAATGGGGGCCCTCGGAAGATTTTTCACAAGCATCATAATTCATGGCTCTCTCATGATTCAAGTGCATGAACAAAAAGAAAAAGTGATAAAATTATACCAAGTGTAAATGGGGTCCTATATGAAGATAATGCTTTCTTTGAGGATAGTAGTAGTGGTTGAAGCATTCACAAAAGTACTGATAAATACAGGTGGGACGTTAATGGAATGGATTATCATTCCCGTGACAAAAGGAAAAGGGGGAAAATAAATAAATAAATATGAGAGTTTGAACATATTGCAAGCTAAGCGTAAGAGCTCATAGTTCATTGCTTTCTGCAATACTGATCCATCAAAAATCTTCATTCGTCTTAACCCCCAAGGTACCACGATTTCATCCAATTTGTTGCAATTATTGGGACAATTTGTATTTCATAGGTAAACAAGTAGGATCCAGGAATTTAGTGTTGCAGAAGAAAGGATGGAAAATGAAGAGATCACAAAACATTATATGAAGGTGGAGATTCCTCGTGAAACGGAAATGACATCTCCAACTTCCGGCTTAACAAGACAGCCAAGTACAAAGACCAATTGTTTATGCTCTCCAACCACTCATGTAGGTTCCTTCAGGTGCAGGCTTCACCGTGCCCCTACTCTCCAGCGTACCAAAAGCATTGAGTCGGCATCGGCTTCGGCTTCTCTTCGAGTCCCAACTTCTAAGGCTGATTCTTCTTCCCATGTTGAGGCTCTGTGATCTCTTTATCTTTATACATCGTATTATGTATTTGTTAACTATTGCCTTGTTGTTGCTGCTTTTTTATTCTGCTACATATTTTTGTTTATACTGTTTCTGTATGATATTATGTTTTAGATTCTATTCTAATTGATTATAGCTCAATTCCTGTATTTTTACTCAATTTGGTGAATCCTCTTATAAATCGATCTCCTATGAAATGGAATGTAATCTCATGATTTGGTATTTAATTCTTCTTTTTCCAGCAGATTTAAAGTTTAAATGAAAAACCCCAATGCAGTTGAATCAATGAAGTTTACAGTAAGAAAAATTTTGGGAATACGGATCACAGCAAAAGATATCCAGCAAATTAAGTTATTTTAAAGCTGCTCTGTTCGTCAGGTTTCTGCTAATGCTGGTATTAATCTAAGCATCTTGTAAGGCAATGCAAACATTATAAAAGTCGATTCACAAATTAAATTCAACAGCTTGCCTTGTCTTGTTAATATACTGGATAGAGTCATAATTCATTCTACTTGTGTCAAATTGCGTAAATAGAAAGTTGATTCAAAATACTTTGAGAAAATGAACACGGACAGCTACTCTTGATTATTGGACTCGACTACCAGCCCTATATATTGAGATGAAGTAAGCTGGCCCATGCAGCTCCATTTCTCTAATGGCACTTTTAATTGATTGACTTTAAGACCCCACGCCCTCAAATGAAATGACACAAATGAAATGACATATGGTCATTGACGTTCAAGTAGATGCATTTATCTGATCAATAGTACTTCATGGAACATGATACAATTACTTAAAGGATCCAGATTACGTCTACATCTTCAAACTCATCGGATAGGCACAGTTGTTCGTTGAGCAAAACAGAATCCAAACTTCAAATAAAATAACATCAAAATGATTAATGTGAGAACCAAACCGTGTAGGCTAATTTTCTGCTGCATGGATGAAAGATATTATGTACAAAATTAAAAGAAAAATAAAGGAAGGAACAGCAGTCAACGATTCGAAAGAAAAGTAAGAGCCAAAAGAAATTAGAAGTATCAGAAACAGCTTGGAAGTATAAATGGAGTGGAAGGCAGAAGAAGATCCTTGCAGGTGCTAGAATAGACTGTTAACTAAATGGTGGAGGACTAATGATGACAAGTGAAAATGACCATGCATGATAGATTGATATAACTGAAGCCCACACTTAGAAATACGACCATTCAGAGCTTCGAGTAAAATAAATTATGCCTATGAAATTGTTTCAGAGTGCATGAATTGTATCAAAATTCAACCACCGAAATTATGCCGAAGACACCATACACGGCAATATTATGTCTTCGGTACTAGCAGAATTCAACCGTGTATACAATTTCAACGAGGCAAAGTTAAAAACGACGCAAAAAAAAATGTAGAGAAAAAATTTGAAAGGCATCGCTTTTTCTCATAGAAGGCTTCATGTGAAAAATTGCCAATGAATATGGAACAAAGAGATAAAGTTAACCCCAATGCTGTAAACACACTGCTGCCTCATTCAGAAATGTCCAACCTGAGAGATTCTGAATAAAATTGCTTTTATTGATATCAGTTGTATAAATATTGCTTTTATTGATATAGTGTCATTATGTTTGGTCGTAAACTGGAATTTTAAATTTAGATTCTTTTTTGATCGTGCTTATCTCGTTAATAAATGGAGAGGCTTGCTTTTCTTGAGGTTCTGTAAAATGTGTTGTGCAGAGCATTGCAGGCATTTCATTTGTTAGAGAATTTTCAACCCCCAAAAATCAGAAGTGGCAGGACTCTGATATGCCCAAATGCCAAGACCTTTCATTTGTTCATAGTGTGATGGAATTTCAATGACAGCTGAAATGATTAGCTAAAAACAAATACGTAAGACAAAAGGCATTCCAGTATAACAGAGGTGGCAATTGTCAGAAGGCTGAAGTCAAAAGACTTAACATTTGATGAGGATCCAATTATCTGCAACAAATGGACAGAAACAGGTGTTGCAGATTTCTAGACCAATGCAACAGCTGCGGCCCCACAGTCGGTGAGTTCAAAAATATGTTTTCAAGTTTCAGAAATGAGATTCATTCGCATAATAAACCAAGTAAGCTTTTATCTACGAGACGAGCTTTTAAAATTCATTCCTACATGAGATTTGAGTATTATTATTATTAGTTGAAAAGAAATCCTAGTAACACAAGAAATTTGAGACATTAATCTAACTGGTTACATCAACAATTCACATGGAGATTCTTTGCTCTTTTAAGCTAAAAATTACAAGGCATTTCTCCAAGTACAAAAAACAAAAGTATTTGTTACCCTTCAAATTACCATCCCCAACTGGAAAGCAAGCAAAATTCACTCAATTCTTTTCATTGGAACTTCTATTGATTGATAACAACTTACTGAAAATCTTTTTGGGTCGTGTAGGAAGAGCACGGAAAGCCTTAAATTTAGAACTTCTTCCAATTCCATCCGAGTGCAAATCATTTTCATCTAAATCATCATCTTCTGCTAACTTCATCTGTAAAGTTGAAAGCTTTGATTTTGGAGATTTTAGGCCTGAGATGCTCCATTGATCCTCTGCTGGAATGGTACTAGTAGTGCTTAATGGACCCGTAGGTCTTGAAGGGTCAATGCCATGCCCAGCCAGCAGTGCCTTGAGGTTGCTAGGTAACTCAGTCACTTTGCCACCAGCCATAGTGGCTCGAGCCTGCTCAAAAAATAGAACTTGTACGACCACTCTTAGTGGCAGTAACTCATTTCTTGCAGCATGCATGCAGGCCTCCATTGATAATTTTTTGCAGTCAAGGATTCGACACAACCTTTTCCTTTCGCTCTTGTTTAGGTCCAGATGTGTCTGAAAGGTTACACAGAAAAAGTACAAAAGGAAAAATTAGAATTTTATATTCATATCGACTAGGTAAATCAAAGACTTACAATGTTCATGTAACAAATGTCCAGAAAAGGAAACAAGTTTGATGTTTATCCTAGCTATGGTTTATGAACTTGTAATTCTATCTTAAAAACTTAGGAGGCTTCCAGTCTTACTATGACCTTATAGATGTCAACGTAGGACATAGTTGAACTGTATCACGAAAATCAAAATTTACAAGAAATATATAGTTATATTTGCATTTTCATGACGTAGATTCACCCCAAGCTAAATTCGTTAGGTCAGCCTAATCCTACCTGCCAATCAATTGTGAACATGACTAGATTCTAAGGTCAAGAGAGTTGGTTATCTACTGATAACGGTGGACCACATCCTAAAATGCGATATTGAAATTTGCCCAAATAATTTTCAGTGACTATAGGAATGAGTTTATGGTAAATTTGAGGATAGGAGTAAATGTGTTGTTTACCTTGAGATAAATGTCGATAGCTCTGTAAAGCTCATCATGGTCGAGCCTGGAAAATTCTGGTATGGTGGCAGCAATTGTAATGAACTTTGACAAAGGCAAATTAACATCTTTGGCAATCTCTTGAAGATATCCATCCACTAGCTTTGCCACCTTGAGTTTTGAACCATGTGATGCTGAAGAAGATCTCCTACTCTCTTGTAATTCAAAATCAATATTTTCTGCAGAACGTGACCTCCTCCTTTCAAACCCCAGCTTGGACCTTGGGGGACTGGTTGGGGGACTCTGCCCCTGTAACATGAACTGTTCCAATATTGTCATCACTATGTCTACGTCATACAAAGTATCATTTGTGTATGATAGACAAGGTATCAATAAGTCACTGACTGTTGCCTCCTCTAATTGAAGTGCAATTCTTCTGGCCAATTCCATCTTTGAAGAAGAGGATGCATTAAGAATATTGGCTGCCTTTAAGAGTTTAAGCAAAAAACTGCAAGAAGTAGCACCTTTCTCTGCTGGGAGTAAGCTTATTATCGATTCCAAAAGTAGCCTATCCTTTGAGGTCACGTCATTGCCTGAATCTGAATCCGAGTCTGAAGTTTCTTGTTTATTGATATGTCCATTTCTCGAAATGTTAGGTAGCCATCGAGATGCGTAAATTTTTAATGCCTCACCGATGAGATTAGAGGGTATTTTTCCACCAGATTTAATAGCTATCATGGTTCTCCAATAGAGGTCTATGCCTAGTTCTGCCATATCTTCAGCCCACCAGCCTTTGGTTGCTGGTTTATTCCTTTGGCTTTCGGTTCCGTTGCAAGATATATCATCCCTACCCCTTCTAGAATAACTGTGTGATAAACTCACCTTTGAAGGGTGAATTAGAACTTTAGATGCAATCGCTTCAATGCATCTGCTCGTGATTCCTAGATCTTCTGACCATAAAGGAAAAGCTTTGGTGCTTTGCAGAGTCACAATCGAATCCCTCCACCCATGAAGTATGCAGGAATTGAAGAAAACCTCAAGCTTGTATATTAAGTTTCCCTTCTCAACATCCTCTGTCATCTGCAAATACTCAGCAGCACATCGTACAGATACAATATTGTAGGCGCTGAGAGTGATTGTAATTCCATAACAAAACTTTGCACAGAGTTCAAATGCTTCAACGCCACCGGGGAAATCAGGGAGTTGGACTATTTGGTGCTGTGATGATTCAGGGGACTCAGAGCATAGCCTCTGCAGCCGCAAACACTTGGACAACAGAGGAAACTGAATGGAATAACATTAAAAATAATCAATCTAAATAAAGCCTTAGATCATAAAAACTGATACATACTCTGACTCTAATAATAGAACATTTCAAAAATTTTACCTTGTGAAGCAGATATCTACTTCCTTTCACTTGAATTATAAGATCACTAGAGACTTCAGAGGAGACTGACCTGCTTTAAGAACAGAAATTGTTGGTATTTTCTCCTCAAAAACATATATATTCAAGGAAGTGTCATGTTTTAATCAATAAATTACCTTACTGCCTCAGCAGTGTAGAAGGTATCAGGCCGAGATCCGAGTTTCATGAACTTCATGACTGATTCTTTTATTCTTTCTTCCCTACTTAACTTTTTTTGTTTATCTATTTACCAAATGTTCTCGGACAGAATCAAATAAACCAACTTCATCACTAATAAAACCTTCCCTTCTTAGAGCATAAGAAGCCGGAATAGTTTCTCCAGCAGCATGCAAACGATTTCCTCCTGACAAAACCACACTCAATTCCGACCGTCTCCTGAATAAAATTTCCAATCTTCAGCAAATCAACTAGAACTAAATACAAACAGACTTCAACTCAAATAAATAAGAAAATTCATGAACATGGCAAATTAGAAATAAGAGAGAGAATTTTCGTGGAGGAGAGAGGATATGAAAGTATAATGAATACCGAGAGCTTTTCCTATGGGTGTAATATAACATAACATTCTTTTCAGTATAATATAAATAGAATTTACATCATAGAAAGCCGAGTGACAGAAACCCAGAAGATCAAACACTCCAAAGTCCTTTCAATCAAATTCCTTAACCCATCTGATTTAGACATGCAAACAAAGAATCAAAAGACACAACAACTATAAAGAACCCTTATACTTCCCTCCCACCAAGCCAATGAACCCATAAAGCATGGTAAAACTCACACATACACTATACATATCAGTCAATAATACTTTAATGTTAAAACAACAAAACTAGTCAAACTTGAACAAAGATAATTCAACAACCTGAAAACTAGGACTTTTGATTCTCTCCAGAAACGAAATTAGAGACTTTCAGTTTAGAAATAAGAAATTAAAGTCGTATATATGTATACGTATGTATGTTTTTATAAACTTTTCTTAAAAATGAAAAATTAATGTGTTTCCTTCGAGAAGGATGTGGTTTAAGGGAAGTGTCTAATGCAATAGGCGAAGTAAAGCAAATGGCAATAGCATTAGCATGCCAGCGTGAAATGAGAAAGGGAATACCCACGTACTTATCCTGCGCCCACTTTGGTCTCTCTCTTTCTCATCATTGCCACACCCATTTTATTACTGTGCTATATTCCCGTCCCCTTTTAATATTTTAGTCAGACACTTCACTATTTTATACGCAACATCGTACGGCTCCCAATTCCGTTATTAATATCATAGAGCCAAACATTACAAATAAAAATAACAATGATTTATTTCGAAATATATATATATATATATTTCAAAATAATAATAATAAAGATATAAACTAACAGGCAGAATATGGGATATGTTTATCCCTATCAAAGATATTGGTTTAGCCATGCTTACCTATTGGGTTCTAGATTATATATAATGATCAGCAGTCAATTGCCCTTGTTTTTGTGCCAAATTATCGAAAATGCCCTTTGGTGCATTAATGGCATAATGGACCATGAGTTGAGGACCATGACCATGAAACTTTGCATAGGATTGGTGTGAAATGAAGAAAAATTATTTTACCATGCAAAACTTGATGTTTGACTAATTTGGTGTATGTATGATCTATTGGGTCATCAAGTTGCGTTAATGAGATGTCAAAAATTGTGGTAACTTAGGCGGTTGACTGTCCTAGTCAAATATGTTTTGCATTGGATTCTCAAAAGAGAGATAATCAAATTCATCCTTCATATTTATTTTCTTTATTTTGTTTTGGGTATCTATGATGATTGATTTTCATCATGACGGATGAGATTGATGGCAGGGGAAGGGGGGCTCCATTTTGATCAATTGATTAACGTAGGAGATCAGATCATCAAAGTTGTGATGTTAGTATTCGACCGTCTTGATAGTTACACTTGCCCTCCACACAAAGATATTTTCTTTTTAATCTAAAGTTTGCTATCATATGATATTTATTAAGAATTAACGAAGGAAATTAAAAATTGGAGTTAGATTGGTGTTATACATTTGATCAACATATATACATATAGGCAAGGTAACTCTACGTCTATATTTGCGAGGCAAATTTGAATGGTTAACTCAAATTGGTTACTCTGCATCATTAAATGATCAAACAACGTTTCCTTTTCAAGGTTCTAGATTTCCATATCTGTATAGTGCATATAAACTCTTCTAATCCTCCCTTTTAATATATATATATATATATATTTGGAAAGCAAGCAGCATGGAGTGATAAGGCTAATCCAAATGACTCTGTCAAAGCACTCATTTCATTCATCATCAAAGAGCCAAAAAAAAAAAGAAGAAACAAACACTTTGCTTTTGAGGTTCGATAAATTTTAAAATAATATTTTTCTTAATACAATTCATTCATGTAAATTCTTGGAAAAGACCATAACTTCATTATCTATTTTATGGTGTTCATTTATTTTTGTATAATATTATTACTATCTTTATCTCAAAAGATAACAAAATGCTTTACAACACTCACTCGAATTAATAAAAATAATAAAATCAACAATGCCATCATTAAACAGTAATTTTTGTTGAAATGTTTAAGTTATGACATAATTTTTTATATTCAATAGTAAATAGAATTAAACATTTGTACTTTTATGAAGGATTTCAATTTTGTAAACAATCAAACTATCGACCCAAAATGTCCCACCATTTTGGACAAGATCACAAGGAGAAATAGCCCCCGATTTCGTCTTGGCTCGATCCATGTCAACATTAAACCAAGGCAATTGGCAATTTTGAATGGAGAAAGAAGGAGAGAGAGGATTCTGTGGACGACGAAGGAATAAAAAAAAATTGGATGTCAACACAACACTCCGTGAGAAAAAGGGCGACGCACAAAACAATAGCATTGAATGGAATTGCTGTCATGGTCCTTCTCTGTGCCACCCAACTGGACGGCCAAACGACAAGGCTTCTTTAATTTGGCCCACTTTGGGCCCCTTTTGTGGGGCCCTCGTACATCCCACTCTCTAATTTGGGACCCTTCACAGTTTGCACAGCTGGTCGTGGTATTTTGATAAAATGAAACCTTCGACTTTATTATAAAGTCCAAATTTCAATAAATTTGAGTGACAACGTTTCTTGTTATCATTTTATTTATTATTATTATTATTATTATTATGCCAGCATTAGGAGCCTATTAAAAATTTATATATGTAAAATTTTACGAACTAGTATTCTTTACTCACTTATTAAAAATTTTATTTTTATTATTTATAATAATTTTTAATACTTAATATAATAATTAATGAGTAATTTTTATGAATTTTAATAAATGACCTTGTTAACAAAACTTATATATGCGTTATTAATTTGAGCTTATTCACATTTTTCTTATTTTAAAAAATGAAGGAAAGTGAGCACTTACTATTAAACTATTAATTAGTATTCACATCTAAATTATTTACACTTTCATTAATGTAAATTTTTTATTTATTTTTAGAAATATTTTTTCTGACTATTTTAAAAATAATAACATCTCAATATAACACAATATATATTAAAAAGATAATATTTTACTGTAAAATTAAATACAATATCACAATGAGTTATAAATTCTTTAATTTTATCAATTGTTCTGTTAATAAAAATATAAAGAAATTATACTCTTTAACAATATTTGTTTAACATATAATTTATATATAAAATTATATATGCATTAACCAACTTAATTAAAGATATAAAAGAAAATCATATTTTTACTAAAGAAGTAATTGATAGAATTAAAAATTTTGTTGCTTGCTGTGATAATGTTTATATTTTTACGGTAAAATATTATCTTTTAATATATATTATATCATACTAAAATAATATCTCTTATATTTAATTAAAGAATACAAATAATAACCTATTTGTCATTCTATATACAGATGAAAACTATTCATATTTAGTCTTTTTTTGTGTCTAATATACAAGTAAGCTGCCTTCTCTCTCTCTCTGTCAATAGCTATTAAGGGACTACTGTATCTAATTTCTAAATAATTTTATATAGAGAGCAGTTGATGTTGAATATTGTATGGTGGAATTGTTTCTTAGAGGGAAGTTTTTCTAATAATTTAATGGTGGGGGATTAGCTAGATCATAATTTAAATCTAATCTAATAATTGTAATTAAAATGACCAACAGATTATTTCAAAATATTAAAATTATTCAGGTTAGGTTAACCATTTTGAACTACATGGTTTCTATATTTGTTGACGTTTCAGATCATAGACAAGCCAAGTATATATATCATGAATCTTATTATGCTAGGTCATATCATAAACATATCAATATATTGTCTAGCATCGTCACTAAAGCAAATATGTGATGGACCATATTATATTCTTTGCAAAAGTCATTTGCATCTACATTTTTATTTCTAATCGTTTTTATATATATTTAACTATATCTGGATTTTTGTTATAATTATATACGACTTAAAAAATGTTATTAAATTAAAAAATGATTTATGAATGAACTGAGAATCTTAAATCTTGCATGCACGGTTGTCCAGAGCAGAAGGAGAATCATGTGCCCCTAAATTTGAATGTGTGACTGTTCCGATTGGATATTCTTTAGCCTCTTTTGGTTTTAATGAATGTGAACAACAATGCTGATATGCCTGTCCTAACGTTGCCAGCTTGTGAATTTGGAAAGACAAGTAAATTGTTGCAACCAAGAAATTGAAATAACTACTCAGGCATGCATAATAATATAGTACAGTAAGTGGATTGTAATATCTCAATTTTATCCTTTCTTTCTTTTTATTTATTAAGAACAATTAAATAAATTTTTATGTATTAAATTAATTTAAAATAAAGAAACAGAAACAGAAGCAGAAGCAGAAGCGCTAGTCTCTCTCTCAATTTTCGGCAGCTTCTCTATTATTTTCTTTTTTTTTTTTAGACTTTCTTCTATTTTTTTTTTTAAATTACTCGTTTTGTGATTAATTAAAGTTTCGTTTCTTACTACTAATCTAACTTATACGACACGGGCTACACTTTAAAATTTTTATTTAAGCGATTTGATTAACGATAAAGTCAGAACAAGAGTAAAGTTATTATTTACGATCTGAGACTTTTTATAATTACTTACGATTTAAATGTTTAAGAATTAAATTAACTTTTTGGTATGATTTTCAGCATCATTACTATCTTATTTTTGTATTTTAATAAATTTTTCGATAATAATTATTATTTTGTTATGAAAATAACTAGTTATTACGAATAATTTTTTTTGCTATTATACTCAGTTAGATTAGAACTAACTCAATTAGTTATAAATTAGGTGTAATAATAGATTTGTGAAAGAAGCTTATCATTTATTAATATTGTAGTCAATTTTAAATATGTAAATTTCAATTTTTATTTTAATAACTGATATAACTATGATATAGATACGTCGAGGGAGTAGCCACCAAGTCTACTTTGATCCAGTTCTCATTTAATTTCTATTTTAGAGATATAATAGTGAGTGAATATTTATTGCTTTTCTTAAAATTTTATTTATTTTATTTTATAAAAACATGTAATTTAAAACTATATGGGAGGCGTTAGGTTTATTATTGTAGTGGAGATTAGGAGGAGGTTTTCTTATTTGTGAGTTATTTGCAAAATTATGATATTTATTTATTATTATTATTTTGTTATAGTAATATCGATTTACTTGAGAGGCCGCAAGCCGATTTTAATGTTTACACTTTGATATTGTTATATATATATATGCTATGATATTGGCTATATGATAAATCATTCAGCTTTTCCTATATTTTAAGTCATGCATTTTAAATTTTGATTTGTATAATTTGGCATGTATTTTTATTTTACGATACCCTCACCAGGAGTCATAAAAGAAAAAGTTATGGTGCTTTAAAAGTATCTTCTGATTTCTGTTCTATCTAGGTACCGGTACATGTGAGAAGTAAGGGGTGGAGGTCGGTTTGATCTCTAACCCATTTCTGTATACATCCCTACAAGCATTTCTTTTAAATTAAACTTTTTGAAAATAAAATTTTAAAAAGTATATAAGTGTGCTATGGATGCCCTGAGTTTAAAGTTTCATTTGAGATTAATTCAGTTTCAAACTCATATATATATATATATATATATATAATTTTTTCTTATTTATGAATATATATGTATTTACACAATTTTATACAGTTTAGTATCTACTCACTAAGTTTTTCCTAAACTCACCCTACTACAGTTCCTAGTGTATGCAAGACTCCGTTCATAGGTAAGGGCCTGTAGAGTTTTAGTAAAGAGCATTGGAGTTTTAGGTTCTCTTCACAGCCACCTAAGGATTTTATTTTGCATGGGTCTATTATTTTGTGCATTGGGCATAATGCTTGATAATGTATATAAGGATTTATATATTACTTATATATCTTATGTATATTCTTATATATATATAAATATACATATGTATTCTTTTAGTATATGAGTGATATGGTAATGGTGGGCACGAAACCCTTTTATTATGAATTTAAATTACATATCTATCATTTATATTACAGGTTATCGGTCGAGTTTGTTTAAGGTTTATGGGAGTAAGATATCCTTACTTCTATGCCATTACGATCCTAACTATCCAGGATGTGTCAGAGTGGTATCAGAGTAAGGTTCAGAGATCGGTGGCTGTAAGTAGAGTGTAGTGCCTCGTATATGTAATGTGTTCAGGATACTTTCATGTGGGGTTTATCTCTTCGAGTGTCTGGATAGTCTAATGTATCTTTATTTTTCTAATAATATAAATTAAACTAAAACTGTAGTTTATCTGACTTGTAATTTTATGTCTTAGCAGCTGAACCATATCCTCCCAAAATCAAAATCTATCTAATAGGAATCAAAATTCATCTAGACCTCTAGTACATCTTATTAGGACTCGAGGTTGAGGTCGAGGTCAAGGTTGAGATTAGCGTCGAGTTGATATTCATAAATCTAAAATTTTAGGAGAGAGAATAGAGAATAGGCAGGGATTAAACCTCGTTGAGGGAATGCAGAGGATCTAATATACTGTAGAAATATTAATAGATTTGGTTTCTAACAAAATCAACAATAAGCTCAGGCTTTTCTTGCTCAGCCTTATTTAGTAATCCAATAACTTATTCAAGTTTTCACTGAGAGAGGACAGAGAATAATGGTAACACTGTAAGATTTTCGAAAGATGCACCCACTGACTTTTACAAGAGTTGAGTCTAGTCCTAATCCTAGTGAATTTTTAGAAGAGTCACATCGAATATGTACAACTTTAAGATGCTCACCAATGAGGTCAGTGGAGCTGGTGAGTTTTTAGCTGAGAGATATGACTTACGTCTAGTAATTGTCATTCACTCAAAGAAAGAGTGCTATACAAACTCTCTTAGAATGGCCAAAGTTCAGTGAAGTCTTTCTTGCCCATTTTATGTCTAAGAGCATTAAAGATGCTAAAGCAAGAGAATTTAAGCACCTGGTTCAGACTGAGAGTATAACTATGACAGAGTATGATATACAATTTACCCCTCTCTCTCGTTTTGCCCCACACCTAGTGAGTACTCAGTAGACAAGAATGAAGAGATTTATTAATGGATTGCTAGATTATCTGTTCAGATTAGTCTAGGTCACAAACACTACTATATATACGCAGGCCTTGCATTTAGCACTTTGATTTGAATTGAGAGTTAGGAAGCGACGTGCAAAAAAGAAATCACAAAAAAAGCAAGAATAGAGAGTTATAGAATGCTCTGATAAGGTGGCCAGTCATGTGCATTTAATGAGCTTAATATCGAAGGCTCTACTTTTAGAAGAGAGTCTCTAATGTATATAGGTCAGAGTAGAAGGGAAGATCGAAATTCTCAATAGCAAGCAGTATCATCCGTTTTGATAGCCAAATTTAGTGCACTTGTATGCTTGAGGTATGGATGACCCCATTAAAAATATGGGCAGAGGCCCTATTTCTTCTACTCATCCCTTTCACTTTTAGCAAGTAGCACCGTTACAAATAGGATCTTTTTCAAGAAGAGGTTATATAGACAGAGATCAGTCAACTATGAATAGAGGTCAGGTTAGAGTGTTTGCACTGATACCTTAAGATGCTCAAGCATCTAATATGATAGTGATAGGTATCTTTTTTATTAAAACTTTAGATGCTAGAGTTCCGTTTGACTCAGGGATAACTCATTTTTTTATCTCTCCATACTTTGCTCATCATTTAGGTAAGAAAATTAAAATTTTAGAATCACCCTTATCTGTATCTACTCTGGTAGAAAGCACCATATTGGTTTTTAAGGTTATAAAATCTTGTGCCATTTTTATTGAAAAACGTGTTTACCCTATTAATTTGATCTTGTTAAAGATTCGTGATTTTAATGTCATTTTAGGCATGGATTGGTTATCCAGCTATCATGCTACTATAGACTGTAGGAATAATATTGTTACCTTTTTTGTTCTGAATGATCCAATTTTTAAAGTTCAAGGTGATAGAGGTGAGATCCCTAGTAATTTGATCTCGACTCTTGACGCAAAATGATTACTCAGTAAAAGTTATATTGGATACTTAGCCTACGTACGGGTTATCGATAACAATAAATTAGATCTAGCACATATTCTTGTAGTTAGAGATTTCTTAGATGTCTTTCTTAATGAACTACCTGAATTACCTTGTGAGAGAGAGATTGAGTTCAGCATTGATCTTCTCCCAAGAACTTAGCCTATCTCGATTCTTTCATATCCTATAGCACTTACTAAGTTTAGAGAGTTAAAAGTATAACCCCAAGATTTACTAAATAAGGGATTTATACATTCGAGTATGTCTCTCTGAAGCGCTTTAGTTCTATTTGTGAAAAAGAAAGATGGATCCTTATGATTATGTATTAATTACAGACAACTAAATAAAGTCACCATTAAAA
>JAWDEX010000012.1:8110011-8126157 GCA_035221805.1 Trichilia hirta
TCCCACCATTATTTGGATAGATGGCGACTCTATTTTTAAATTTTTCTTTACGTCAAATTTTGGACGACGTCAACAGTTTGGCGACTCCACTGGGAAAATCAGGGAGTTGGACTATTTGGTGCTGTGAGGATTC
The DNA here is from genome assembly GCA_035221805.1 of Trichilia hirta. Lineage (NCBI taxonomy): Eukaryota > Viridiplantae > Streptophyta > Magnoliopsida > Sapindales > Meliaceae > Trichilia > Trichilia hirta. Next base: position 8,110,145 of record JAWDEX010000012.1, read on the forward strand.
AGGGGACTCAGAGCATAGTCTCTGCAACCGCGAACACTTGGACAACAGAGGGAACTACATGCAATAACATTAAAAATAATCAATCTAAATATAGCCTCAGATAATAAAACTAATATTCCTAATTCTGTTAATAGAACATTTCAAAAATTTTACCTTGTGAAGAAAATATTTACTCCCTTTCACTTGAATTATGAGATCACTAGAGACTTCAGAGGAGACTGACCTGCATTAAGAACAGAAATTGTTGGTATTGTCTCCAATATATATATATATTCAAGAAATTGTCATGTTTTAATTAGTAATGTTCTTACCTCACTGCCTCAGCAGAGTAGAAGGTATCAGGCCGTGATCCGAGTTTCATGAACTTCATGACTGATTCTTTTATTCTTTCTTCCCTGCTTAAACTTTTTCCTTCTTTTTTTTTTTCGGTTTAATTTACGGACAGAATCAAATAAACCAACTTCATCACTAACAAAAGCTTCCACTCTTAGTGCATAAGAAGCCAGAAAAAGTTTCACCAGCAGCAACCAAACGATTTTCTCCCGGTAAAACCACACTTAATTCTGATCATTTCCTGAATAAAATTTTCAATCCTCAGCAACTAGAACTCATTACAAACAGACCTCAACTCAAATAAATAAGAAAATTCATGAACATGGCAAATTAGAAAGAAGAGAGAGAATTTTCATGGAGAGATGATATCCAAGGAACGAGTACCATGAGTTTTTCTTTTGGGTTTAAGATAACATGGCATTCTTTGAGTATAATATAAATAGAATTTACATCATAAATAGATGAGTAACAGAAACCCGGAAGATCAAACACTCCAAAGTCTCTGTCCTTTCAATCAAATTCCACAGCCCATCTGATTTAGACATGTAACCAAAGAATCAAAAGCCACGAGTATCCTATAAAGAACACTTATGCTTACCTCCTACCAAGCCATTGAACCCATAAAGCATGGAAAAACACTTGCACACTATATATGTCAATCAAGCATACTTTAATGTTAAAACACCAAAAGTAGTCAAACTTGAACAAAGATATAATTAAACAACCTGAAATCTAAGATTTTTTATTCTCTCCAGAAACAGAAATTAGAGAATTTCGACTTAGAAATAAGAAATTAAAGCCTTGTGTATCAACATATATGTATGTATATATATGTATGTTTGTATCAACTTTTCGTATAAATGAAAATTTTACGTGTTTCCTTGTAGAAGAATGTGGTTTAAGGGAACTGTCTACTGCAATAGGCAAGGCAAAGCAAAGCAAAGAACGATAGCATTAGGAGCCAGCGTGAAATGAGAAAGGGGACACACAAGTGCTTATCCTACGCCCACTTGGATCTCTCTCTCACTATTGCTACACCTATTTTATTACCGCGCCCTATTCCCGGCCCCTTTTTTTATTTTAGTCAAATACTTAACTATTTTATACGCAACATCGTACGCCTCTCAATTCCATTATTACTATCATAAAGCCAAAACATTACAAATAAAAATAACAATGATTTATTTTGAAATTATATATATAGTATAGTACCCTATATAAATATACTTTACATATATTTATACTTTATAAACTAATACCAAATAATAATAAGAATGGGTTTGGCCATTCTTACCTATAGGTTCTAGATTATATATAACGATCAGCAGTCAATGATACCCTTGTGTTTACGTCAAATTGTCGAAAATGCCCTATTCGTGCATTAAGGGCTTAATGGACCATGAGTTGAGAACCATGACCATGAAACATTGGATACGATTGGTGTGAAACGAAGAAACACTATTCTACCGCGCAGAACTTGATGTTAGACTAATTTGGTGTATGTATGCTTTATTGGGTTACCAAGTTTCATTAATGAGATGTTATAAATTGTGATAATTTAGGCGGTTGACGGTCCTACTATCCTATCCAGATATGTTTCGCATTGGATTCTTAAATGAGAGGTAATCAATTCATCCTTCTTTCATATTTATTTTCTTTTGTTTTATTAACAGTATCTATGATGATTGATTTGCATCACGACGGATGAGATTGATTGGAAGGGAAGTGGGCTCCATCTTGATCGATTGATTAACCTAGGAGATCAGATCATCAAAGTTATGATGTTAGCATTCGTCCATCTTTATAGTTACATTTGCCCTCCACGCAAAGATATTTTCTTTTTAATCTAAAGTTTGCTATCATATTATATTTATCAAGAATTAATCAAAGGAAATTAAAAATTGGAGTTAGGTTGTTATATATTTGATGATCAATATATGTACATATGTAGGCAAGGCAAAGCAACTGCACGTCCGAATATGTGAGGCAAGTTGAAGTGATTAGCTCCATTTGGTTACTATGCATCAATAAATGATGAACTAAAGGTCCCTTTCAAGCTTATAGGTTTTTTATATCTCTCTCTATATAATAATCTTGTAATCCTCCCTCTTAATATATATTTTGAAAGCACGCAGCATGGAGTAATAAGGTTAATCCAAATGACGCTGTCAAGCACTCATTTCATTCATCATCAAGGGGAGCAAAAAATACTGCTCTGGGATTTAGTAAATTTTAAATAATATTTTCCCGAATGCAATTCATTCATATAAATTTTTGAAAAAGGCCATAGCTTAATTACATTTTTTTATAATATTATTATTTTCTCTATTTAAAAAAAAAAAAAAAAAAAAAAACGACACTCACTCGAACCAAAAAATTTTAACCAAAAAAATAAATACAATGATACCATCATTAAAAGGTCATTTTTGTCGAAATGTTTAAGTTATGACATAATATTTTATGGCCAATAGTAAACAGAATTTAACATTTGTAATTTTATGAAGGATTTCAATTCTAAATAATCAAACTATCGACCCAAAATGTCCCACGAATTTTGTACAAGATCACAATGAGGAATACCCCCTGATTTCGTCTTGGCTCGATCCATGTCAACATTAAACAAAGACAAGTGGCAATCTTGAAATTTTGTCAATGAATGAACGGTAAGTGTGAACCCAATTGGTGAAAAAAGAAAGAAAGGTTTCTGTGGACGAAGAAGAAAATTAAAATATTGGATGACAGTATAACACTCCGTGAGAAAAAGGGCGATGCATAAAACTATTGTATTCAATGGCATTGATATCAAGGTCTTTCTCTGTGCCACCCAACGGGGGGGCCGAACGACAAGGCCTCTTTTATTGGGCCCACTTTGGGGCCATTCCACATCCCACTTCCTAATTTGGGACCCTTTACGGTTTGCATATTTGGTCGTGTTGTCTCTAAAAATTTAACATTCAACTTTATTATAAAGTCCAAATTTCAATAGACAACGTTTCTTGTAAACATCTCCTATGTGGTTTTTTCTATATATATTATTATAACCTATTAATAGTCGCATTAGGAGTTTATTGAAAGTTTCCGTGTGTTTGAACCTATTTTCAAAAGAAGAGGAAAGTGAGCATTATTAATTAGTATTCACGTTTAAATTATTTATAATTTTATCAATACAAATTTTCTATTTATCTTTAGGGATATTTTGAGATGACTATTTTAAATAGAAAATTATTTATATGTGGTTATATAAATTATATATTAAACAAATATTACAAGGGTATAAAAGAAATTCTATACTTTTAATAATAGAATAATTAAATGAATTTTTAATTCGTTGTGATAATGTGCATAATTTTATTGTAAAATATTACCTTTTAATATATATGAGATATTGTTATTGTTAGAGTAGTGAGACAAAAATATCCATTATCTAATTATAGAATACCGATAATAACCTGTTTGTCATTATAGATATAACTGACAACTATTCAAAGTCTTTGTTGTGTTTACTATACAAGTAAGCTAATTTTTTCTCTCTTAATTAATACTGTCAATAGTTATCAAGGGTCTACTGTAGCTAATCTCTAGGTATTTTTATATAGAGAGCAGTTTATGTGGAATATTATTAGAGGGAAGTATTTCCACACAAGTGGGTAGAGACATGTAATGGCGATGATACTTTAGTTAAAAAGACCAACAGATTATTTCAAAATAATAAAATTATTTTATTTTGAACTACATGGTTTCTAGATTTAGTGACATTTTAGATCTTAGACAAATCAAATATATCATGAATCCTATTATGCTACATCATGTTAGATCATATCATAAACGTATCCACATATTGCCTAGCATCGTGACTAAAGCAAATATTTGATGGATCATATTATATTCTTTGCAACATTCATTTGCATCTACATTTTTATTTCTAATGGTTATATATATATTTAACAATGGATTTTTGTTATAATTATGATTAAAAAAATGACATTGAATTAAAAAAAAAAATAAACTAAATGATGTATGAATGAACCCAGAATCCTATATCTTACATCCATGGTTGTCCAGAGCAGATGGTGACCCATGTGCCCCTAAAATTGAATGTTTCATCTGTTCCGATTGGATTTTCTTTAACCTCTTTTGGTTTTAATGAATGCGAACGATAATGCTGATACGCTTGTCCTAACATTGCCAGCTTGTGATTTTGGAAAGACATGAATTAATAGGGAGATAACTAGACAATAAATTATTGCAACCAAGAAATTTAAATGGCTACTGCATGCATAATAATATACGTACAGTAAGTGGATCTACGTCGACTTTGTCTTTGTTGATTAGTAAGAGCTTGGAATATTTTCAACGAAAGTCTCTTAGTAATTAGAGACAGCATCATTACGCAATATTCACTATGCCCATTTCTTAATTAATTAAATGAATACGAATTATAACATCAATAATAATGCAAAATTATTACGTTTAAATTAATTACTTAAATATTACTTTACGAATTAATAAAATCAGTATCAAAATAGTAATGTGTGTCAGTACAATCAAAGACAGTCCCGTGATCATGAATGATCAAGTTCTCTTTGGATTGAAACAAATTAACTGCTTGATCTAAACAGACATGGATATTGAAATGATAAGAGGCTGGATTAGGCCGGTTGGGCCACTGTTGCAGCTGCTGCTGGCAATATTAGCAGACATCAATCCCGTCTAGTCGTTAACACAAATAAGGTCTTCCTGGATCTGAAGGAAAATGCCCATAATATATATAAAGGATAATAGAAACATCTTGTTTGATTATAATCTAAAAAAAAATATAAAGTAAAGGTCACAAATCCAGGTAGCTAGCCATCTAGTCTTTCTTTGATATCTGTTTTGTCTCTTCCAATCCCTTTTAGGGTTTGAGATTTTGTACGTATTAGGGCAAGCATATACACCCCACCCCACCCACACCCAAACACAAACCCATCCAGAATTGCTGAGTCTATGAATTGTAACCTTCAGAAATTTAACAGGGACCTCAGCAGCAACGAAAAACAGACCAGGAAACGGAGCCTAAGTCACTTTCAGCTTTTTCAAGGTGGTGCGGTCTTCTTATTGATTCATACACCTTGTGGGGTTTTTATGTTTCTGATGAATGTAAAATCCTGCACACGTTGCAAATGTATGACCGGCCATTGATTTTGGTCCAAGCAAAAACCATATTGGACACATCTATAATCGATGTTGGATTCCCGCTAACTATGTGAAACGAGATGATTAATAAGAGCTGAATGAGTTTGGTAGTTGGTGCAAGTAATTCATTGTAAATAGAGAGATTAAGTGTGCAAATTAGTCAAAATTAAGAAAAGGCATTAAAGTTACAATTACGGTTGAAAATCACAGGAGTATTTGGCAAATAATGGGATTGAAAACTCGTTTCCCTAAGAAACCAAACTTCAATAGATTGTCAAAGATTCTCGTGCAACGCATGGGGTGGGCAAGATGAGTATGACACGACTATCAGGTTTGATCAGCTTTACCTCATTATTGACTGTATTAAAAAAAAGAAAAAAAGAAAAAAAAATAGTGTCAAATGGGTATATTTTGTCCATGATTAGCAGTAATCCAATCATCCTAGTGCTTTCCTCCTAATTACTTAAGCTGATACGTAACTGGAAAAAGTCATTTATCAGTTATTCTTTCTACTGTTTGGCGGCGTGAAATTTACTCTTTTGCCGTTTGACAGAATTAGAATGTGTTTGTTTCTCGTGACTAATTAATAATATGGATTTCAACTTGACTTGTCATGATTTTAGAGTGATGGGTTGTATTTCTCCCGACCCCAGTCGCTAATAGAACAATTTCCAAAAATGCAAATATTCGCATTCAGATTTTTCTATTTAATAGTATTTAATTCATTTTTTATTTAGAGGGAAAGGGTCAACTCAAGTTTAAAAGGTAATGTATAATCAGCAAATCACTAAAAAGGACGTGGCATCTTAGACATAGTAATCTCGAGCTTATGTCTATCCAAAATTCTCTGTTTTACTTCTTCTCCACTCCTTTCTTATTATGTTCACAACTGTAAAATGTAAGCACAAAGTTCTAGGTTGTAATTTCCATGAATCCCCTGTTTGTAGTATTCCAGTTCCAGCAATCTTTTCTGAAAAAGGGAAAAACATGTACAGTGAATTGATATTTTTCTGACCCTTCTTTTTATTTACTGTTGGGGGTTCATATCAACTTTAATAAAGGTATAAGATGCCTTCTATCTATTTGCAAATTGCGTTGGGTGGTCGGTCAAGATAAACCAAACCAGCTTCTTGATGATGAGTCATGTAATGTAACTCTCTGCCTTTGCTGGCTTTTGTAATTGAAGGGTTCAATCATTAATTTCATTATTCATCGATGAAAATATTATACTTTTTTGCTGTGAAATTTACATTTCCAATGGGAACGTAAGCCCTCCAATTCAAGGTTGTACATGATCATGAATAGAGTGCTAAACCTCAAAGCTAGCTATTTGGCTTCTGTCGAAACAATTATAAATTTGAAAATTTATATTTTTTATCATTATTACAAATTGCTTTTAACAGATGGGTTTGTTTGGGTCGTAATAATAATATGCGCGTGTATATATTCAGAACTGCAATCTCAATGGGTTAATTATATAAAATTTTCATATTTTAAACAAAAACCTAAGCATAAAATGATAAACCTAACTTTCAGAAAAGAGAAATGTAATAATGGTGGAGGTCCCATAATGGGTATTGGGATCAACAACGAAGATAGAGTCTTGGTCAACCTTTACATAAAGTAAGAAGAAGGGAAAAAAAAAAAAGAAAGAAAGAAAAAAAGTCAGTCGGTTTACAGGACATGGCGCTTGCTGAAATGAATGTATCTCTTTATTCATTCTTTGTTTCGTTTAAGAGTTAAGGTATAGTCAAACTTTAAGAGTATGTTATCTGATCTCATTATTGACGATAGACTTTGTGGCTCCTATTGTCCAATGAGTAGTTATTAGGTCACCCATAAGGGATGCGGCCGTTTAACCCACCTATTGGACCACTTGCTACGTACCAAGTGCCGGTAATAAGTATTTGTCTACTTTTTAACAATCCCATTCGTTGATTGTTGCCTAAAAATTACCTAATTACAATGGTTTTCTCACTATTATATTCTAAAATTATTTTTATAGTATTCAAAGGCTTAATTGTGCCTAAACAATATTACCGAAAGATGGCACCTTTACGTGCACAATCTTATTATATTGACATAACATCTAAAATTCAATCACATGATGTTGCATAATTGTTTCACATACATAACTACACACTGTGGCATGAATTATGATACTTACATCAATAATATAAAGTAGAATACACCTAATTTAATAGGAATGGAATTACCATAAATCATAACTAAGAGCGGAAGAAAACAAAATTAGGTTGAGAACAAGGGAAGGGAGCATATGGTAAAAGCAGAAACATCAGAATTGGGCTCCATAACAGAAAGATGCCCAAAAAAGAAGTGCGACAAAGCCTTCCCGTCAGCTTACTCGTTCTGTAATTACACGTCAACACCAAGAAAGATTTGACCCAAGGAGGTTTAACAACAATTTTGGTCTGACACTTTTTTGTACAAGCAAACAACAAATACAAGGGCCACATTGCAAATCTCTTGCATTTTGTGTCACGGCAAATTGTCTTAAATTACAAAGCCCAGTCAGAGACAGATGGTAAGGGAACATTCACTGAACCACTTATCAAAATGGTTCCACTTCACACGAGCATTCCTGCAAATATTGCCCTTTGTTGTCTTGTCTGTGATAACTACGTGTAATGCAAATGACTTACAAGTCGAGATCAGTGACAATTGGTTTCGCACTTGGGCAGCGAAGAACAGAATGTGTTTTCCTTTGGGGACCAATAAGGATATTAGGAAACACTGCCCTTTGTTATTTGGGTTGGGCTTCGAGTTGAGAAACCCAAAAAAACTGACAGGCCTAAATCCCTACTAAATTGACAAAGCGCTGGTGGACAAGAATCGTTGAAATCTGTCTGCGTAAATTGTCCAAGGGACCTAAGGCCCAATTTGACGTTCTTTTGTGGACATCCAACGTTGTGACGTTGCAGACCAAAACAACACGATGCATGATCAACTTGCAATTCGAATTTATGATGGTGAGACCAAATTGGAATAAATGCACCTATTCTTTCAAGAGACTTGACGAACGAAAATTATAAGAGTTGGTATCTTAGTTTTACGTTTACCATTTGATGATAATATATTAAATACAACACGAGAGTTAGAGGATATTTTAATTTTACGTATATGATTTGATGAGAATGTTTCAAATACAACGCTAGAGGAATGGGGTATTGAAGATTAAGAATCAGCAAGTTAAACTCCACATTTTTCATGAAATTGGGGATCTCCTTTTCATTTATAATTAATAGTTTTAACCTTTATTTGTTAGTATTGGAATCTTAGAACTATAAAGTTACAACTACTAAGAGGTTAAAATATTAAATATTTGATATTAATAAAAAATTTTAGTTCAAATAATTTGTACAAGCATGATATTAATCACTGTTGAATCTCATCTCTAATCTCTCCCTCTCAATTTTAGTTCGTTGCTCTTGTCTTCAAAACTTCTTACCTAATTAACCATCTCCTTTTACAGTGAAATATATTTGCAAAACGGTATAATATCTAAATGTATCAAGCTCTATGCCATGCGATTGACTAATTTTCTAATTGTTGTTGTAGGATAGAATTTAAATTTATTAAAATAATAATAAAAAATTAGAGGTCCTATTAAAGTTGAAATTTTTTATATATATTTTTTTTTTAAATTAAGGGCAGCCCAACAAAATACCAAGCATGCCCAATGCCTTTAACAGTGTATAGGTTAACATGTCCACCTCAATGTCACTTGGTTCTGCTGGGCTTATCCAGATGGTGCGCACACATTGCCTTTTTATTTCCTGTTTCGACTTCATGCTTTGAATCTGATCTCTGACTACGATAAGGAATCTGTTAATCAAATTCTTTCCTTGTTTTGTAAGTATATTTCTCCAAAGTCCCTAAAGATAAGGTCATAGTAAAACCTCAAGAGGAATTCATTATGTAACTTAAGCACCCGTTGTTCTTGCCAAACCAAACCAAGCAACAATCGTTCCCAGCAAAATCAAAAGAGATGAACTGCTGTTGTTATCCAGTGGAGTCTTGTCTACTGCAACGACTCCAATGACTTTTGTTTCCATTTAATGTTATTGTGAAGTCATCTCTTGCCTTCTTTCTTTAGTTCTGAATAAATTTTTATTTCTTGTCACATGCTGCAGAAAAATATCTAATAAAGATAAATATCCGGAACTGTTTGTTTTCAGTTTTGCGATATAAACAAAGATTTGGTTAATACTAAAGGAAAGCAATGTATAATTATTTAAAAACTTGACTAAAAAATAAGAAGACGAATGCAAATGGTCCAAGTTGTCACTGGCAATGAGCTAGCAATCTATGTATTGACACGAGTCGTTGCCAATCCAACCAATTCCAGACTACGGTAGTTATTGCAAAAATACCAAGTCTGACTGACTCCGAGTCGTATTGTCGAATTTCTTTATAAGAGTGGCGATGTTTACGCTGCTTGCTGACACAGAAGTAAACAAAGGAACGGAAGGAGGAGAAGAGAATTCAGGAAGAAGAAAAAGAAAGAAGACAATAAGGATTTTTAGTATTTTACTTATTAAAAATAAAATAATAATTTTATTTTTTATTAATATCTTTTATAATAAAGAACAATAATTCAAAAGATGGATCATATTTTTTTATTTCGTTAAAACATAAAAGAACAATTCCAAAAGGCAGAAGGCCAGTTGCGACTCATGCGATGAAAAAATTAAATAAAAACAAAACAAAACAAAACGACGACAGAAGATATCATATTGTTTCAATATTGAGAAATGAGAATTGACTACTAATTGCAGTCATTGTGGATTTAATTAAAGACATAATTTATAAATTCTTTTTAATGAAAGTGATTTTTCAAACAATTTTATAAATTCCACAAAAATCTTGAAAGAAATTCACTAATGCATCTTTAATTTTAGAAAGGACATGTTCATCCACTAAAACCATAACAAAATATTTTATAAACTTAAAATTATTTTTAAAATTGAAGTTATATTATTTTAAAATAAAATTATTGATAATTAAATATGTGATAACTATAATAGAAGTTATAATATTTACCGAGCACTTTAACTTTTGTACTCTTCAATATAACAATTCTATACATATAGTGAGTAAATAATTAATTCGTGTGAATTTTTTATTTGAATAGTGTAAACAAAATTTTGTTTGTTCATTATCTTAAATTATAATAACAACATCTATGAGTGAATATAACTAAGTTTCACGCAAAAAGCAAAGTTATTTGAACATTATATTATAGTTACTCAAAACTTGATAATGAATTCATATTATCCTATTAATAATAAAAAATATATATTTTATTATTTAAAAAGTATAAAAAATGTGTTAAAAAAATACCAAATTAAAGATTAAAATATTTCATTATTGAGTTTTAAACAATGATTCAACCATGTGCTTTCGCTTATAAAAATTATGGGTGGTCTTCGCACCCTCTGAGTTGGTGGTCCACATAAAAGAACAAAGGTAGCCCAAATCAATGAATATGCTCATGGTAGGTTCAAGCATCACCTCCCAAATTATATTTCCAATTACTACACTTCCCCATAACTCAGTCAAGACACAAAGGTATTGAATTTTCTCCAACTTTTATTTTTCAATTAAATTTTGTTTTCATTTTATTTGAATAAATATAAATGTTTTTGACAGCATAATTTTGGTTGGGCAGGTACAATACAATACACATGCACGTACTCAACTAAATAAAAGTGGACAAATCTAATCTTATCTAATTCAAAATAATTTAATTTGACAATTGAAAAGTTTGAATCAATTCTAAAAATTGTGAATTGACTTTTGAATTGAACTAAATTCAAATACATATATTTAGATTAGTTTAAAATTTAAATTTAAATTGATTTAAATGGACAATGGTCACTCTTTTAGGCGGATTCAATTCAAATCGATATATTTTTTTAGATTATATTAATTTGGATTGATTTTAAAAAATTTTAGATTAATTTCTAAATTAAAATAAATTTAAAGTGATATATTTAGATCGGTTTAAAATTTAAACTTAAACAATACTCACCCCCTATTATTAACTTTCAAAATATTTCCGCTAATTTATTATAAAAAAAATACCAGATTTATTTTTATAGGTATATATGATAAGATTAAGATAAAATGAATAAAATTAAATTTAAATAAAATCAAAGATTCACAATTTTTATTATCAATATCTTCCAATATGGTAGGGTAGAATGATCTTTTGTTGCGTGCTTTCACTTTTTTTCTTTTACAAAATTTAGTTTTTTTATAAAAATTATTTTTGTAGAAAATATTTTAAAATGTTTAATTAAAAGTATATTGTACATGCAATTGTATCAGGATTGATTTATTTCAAAATTTTTCTCTTAAATTATTCTATAATTTTAAAAATAAATAAAAATAAATTTACAACAAAACTTGTCTTATAATTTTTTAACCCTTATCAAAATATTTGTGATAAATACTTCTTATAATTTAGAAAATTCATAAAAACTTTCGTAAATAAAGATAAAAGTACATATTTTTAACACATTAATCCTTAATTTTTTTATATGTATCCTTAACTTTCATTTTATAAATTCTTAATTTAAAATAATTAATTCTCTTAAAAAAATATTTCAAATTTAATTCATAATTTTAATCTTTAATTTATAATACTTTATATTAAAAAAATGTATAAATTAGTTTTTAAAAATTAAATTTAATATATTTTTATTTTATATTCATAAAAATTTATCAATTGATTTCTATTTTATAATTTAAATTTATAAAATTTTGATTTTATTTTTACTTTCAAAAATTAAATAAAAAATTTATATATTTTATTTAAATTATTAAACAACTATAATATTTTATACTATAAAAATTTAATTTATAATTTTATATTCATAAATACTTTCAAAAAATTTTATTAAATATAAATATAAAATTATAAATTAATTTTTTATTTTATAATAGTTTATATTAAAATAATTTATAATTTAGTTTCAAAAATTAAATTAAATACTTTTATTTTATTTTCATAAAAGTTAATGAATTTATTTTTATTTTATAATTCAAATTTATAAAAATTTATTTTATTTTAATTTTTAGAAATTAAATAAAAATAATTTTAATATTTTATTTAAATTATTGAATGATTATAATACTTTATACCGTCAAAAATTTAATTTTTAATTTTATATTTAGAAGTACTTTTAAAAGAAATTTATTAAATATAAATATAAAATTGAAATTTTTTTATAAATTTAAATTATAAAAAAATAAATTAATAATTTTTATGAATATAAAATAAAAATATTTTAAATTTGATTTTCAAAAATTAAATTATAAATTTTTTTAGCATGAAGCATTAAAAAATAAAAAATTAATTTATAATTTTATATTTATATTTAATAAATTTTTAAAAATTATTTATGAACATAAAATTATAAATTATATTTTTTTATAGTATAAAGTATTATACTTGTTCAATAGTTTAAGAAAAATATTTAAATTATTTTTATTTAATTTTTTAGAATAAAAATAAAATAATTTTTTTTAAATTTAAATTATAAAATAAAAATAAATGCATAAATTTTTATGATTTAAAATAAAAATATTTTAATTTAATTTTAAAATTATTTTATAATTATTTTACTATAAAATATTAAAATTATAAAATATTTTAAAAAAATTTAATTATTTTAGTTTAGAGATTTATAGAATAAAAATCAAGAATTGATAAAAATCAAATATTTATGGAATAAAAGTATATATATTCTTACTTTTAGTAAAAGAATTTTTTATTATTTTTTTATAATTTAAAGATATTTGCCACAAATATTTTGATAAAAGTATAAGTAATATTTAAAAAAAAATTATAAATTTTTTTATCAAAATTCCTTTTAAAGAGAATAAATATTATTTTAAAAAATTATAAAAATATTTTTCATTTTTGGCAAGCAGCAAACATCGTACCTCAATTTCAAATCCAAATTGGTTAGAAGCCAACTTGACAAGCCCGGGAGACAACGAATTTATAATTAAAAATATTTTAATTAAAATGTCATTAATGTTTATCTTCTTAATATTTAAGAATTAAACAATTTTATTAAATTCAAATAAACTGACATGCTCTCTAAATTACACTTCGGTTCAAATAAAATAATTTGAATCTCTCAAAGTAATTTGATAAGATACTGAAAATTTTAATATATATATATGTATTTATATTATTATGTGCGTATGTTGAAATATCAATTAAAATTAATCCAATGGTCTGAATTCAAAACCAATTGAATCCGAGCACCCAAATGGTTAAAACCTAAGTCCTAACAGCTGGAAAAGAAACTCTATATCAAACAAAAGATTGCCACGTGTCCGAATTACTCTCGGTTGACAATAAACCGGTTTTGCTAAGACTTTTCGTCAGCAATCCAAGAAAGACACGACTTAGTTGTCTCGAGCCATTCAAGGGACGCGTGGGGACCGGGCCAACCCAAACCCATAATTTTAATTACCAAAATCCCCATATGAACATTCCTTTAACCAGTTTATAACGCATGGATATTTTCGGAAACTAGGAAAAAATAAATGAAAATATTTAAAGGCAAGAAACATTGGACAGTTGAGGTACAAGACAAGAACGGCTCCCTCTTTATGTTAGAATTCTTAGCTACTGCCACCCATTGCACAGCCTTTCATCTCCATTCAATTCTTTATTTTTATTTTTATTTTTATTTTTTTAAATAGAAAATTTTTTATTTTAATATTTTTCTTCATTATTGCTATTATATTCTTTGGTTCCATTGTGATAATTTCGATTGACACTCCATTAACGCTAATTTTAGCAATTTTTGGAGACATCTCATTCTCTGTCTTGAGGAGCAAGGAATTTCATCAGATAGCAGTTGGAGGTTAGGCTTCGGGATCGAAAGAGGACTTAAATATTTGTTTTCGTTCCCGATTTGGCCTCTTTATTGTCGAAGAGAGGAGGGGCTCGCGACGATAGATAATTTGGGCATTTTCGTCTTTCGGAAGCTGATCTGCTCACGAGCTGTAAATCTTGCGTGCAAACTATCAGAAAGGAGAAAAGAACGGAATGTGGTGGATGATGACGAATGAAGGAGGGCATTATTGTTCTAAAAAGAGCGATGATATTTGTGGCGACGTTTGTGGCCAGGTATTTATCCTTGCCTTCATTTCTATTTTGTAAAGTTTTTCTTCTCTATCTAGATTTTTGTAAAACCTAGAACCCAATTCGTTGGATTGTTGATTTACTCGTTTTATTTATTGTTTTTTTGAATGGGTTATGGGTATGTTTGATTTCTGGGAAAATGCAGGGAAGAAAACATATTATACAATTTTGGATCTAGGTTTTTGGTTACTGTACAAGGGAAAGTTCCATCAAAGGCTGTTAATTTAGTATTTAGATATGATAAATGCTGAGTGTTGCATGTCTAACTATGTCTATCGTAACAGTCTGTGATTCATGGTCGATTCCATCATCATTATCTCATTGTTATTTCCTTTGAAGGTGCAGCTGATTGCAATGCTTAATTAATGGGAAATTTTTATTTTTTGGGGGGAGAAATTCATTTTGTGTTAAAATAATGTTTGGTTGGTGACTTGATTGTGATCGTTGATACCTTTAAATTTGAGTATGTTTGTGGGTGCACAGAATTTTGTTGATGCTGAATTGAAATTGGCACATGTTTTTTTTATCCTTCTGTGGATTGTTTCATTTGCCAAAAAATTAAATTTTTTTTAGTTTTCTTTTCCCCCTGTTATTTTAATAAATTTTTTAATCTCTTTTTATAAAGCTGTCCATTATGAAATTTGGTAACTCAATTAAAATTTATTTATTGGTTCAGGTAACATATTTATACTTTGAAAGAAAGAAAAAGAAAACGGCCTTAAAGCAGTGTTTTTGTTACTTTCTATATTTGCTTTAACGGTAACTTATCAGGACATTACAATTCATGGACAATAATCAATCCACATTTTTCAAATGTCATTCATAGTGCTGTATTTCATTATATATCGATTCAAGTGTTAAGAGTTTATTCATTATTCTGCAGGAATCAAGCCGAGCTCTGAGCATGTCAAGAATTCGATGCATTCTGCGTGGATTGGATTTGAAGACCTATATATTTCTGTTTGCACTTGTCCCAACATGTGTGCTTGGCATCTATGTGCATGGGCAGAAGATCTCTTACTTCCTTCGGCCTCTATGGGAATCACCACCCAAACCCTTTCATGAAATCCCACACTATTATCACGAAAATGTGTCTATGGAGACGTTGTGCAAACTTCATGGTTGGGGAATTCGTGAATACCCAAGACGTGTTTATGATGCAGTTTTGTTCAGCAATGAGTTGGACATCCTCACCATACGCTGGAAAGAGTTGTACCCCTACATTACTCAGTTTGTTCTTCTGGAGTCTAATTCAACATTTACTGGAAAACCAAAGCCTCTGGTTTTTTCTAGCCATCGGAATCAGTTCAAA
>JAWDEX010000012.1:8126257-8165884 GCA_035221805.1 Trichilia hirta
CACCGGACTATACTATAACAAGACTACCTATACTTGGGTATAACAAATAAAATGTAAATCAGGTAGCTTAGCTCATATCTCAAGTGATAAAAAGATTTTAGCAAAGGAGCTGTAAATGTGTATGTCTAATGAGATTAAATTTTGAGTTTTAGAATTTGAAGGATTGATTGCTCAGGTGTAGGTAAAATTTGTTTTAGTAGAAGAGATTAAAGATGCTCAGGAGATGGCTCCATATATAAAAGAAAAGAAAGAGTGCATTGAACAAGGGAAAGAAGGCGAATTCCAAATAGATGATTAGGGCACCTTAAGATATCAAGGTAGAATAGTTATGCCATCTGTACTAGAACTTAAAGACAAACTTTTAAAGAAAGCCCACACTTTCTCTTACAATATGCATTCTGGAGAAACGAAGATGTATCATGACTTACGAGAAACTTATTGGTGGGAAGGTACAAAGAGGGCCATTTTCGAATATGTAGATAAGTGATTGACTTGTCAGCAAGTGAAAGCGGAATATCAAAAATCGACTAGCACACTTTAGAATATGGATGTACTTAAATGAAAATGAGATAAAGTAACAATGGATTTCATTATAGGTCTCTCTCGTACTTCTAAAGAGTATGATTCTATATGGGTTATGTGAACAGATTAATGAAGTTAGCCCATTTTTTTCCTGTTAAGACCACATGTACTGCTTTGTAGTATGCTTGAATTTATCTAGATCATATCGTTTCTCTATATGGTATACCTATTTTTATTATTTCTGATTGAGATTCCAGTTTACATCAAAATTCTGACAATTCTTTCAAGAGATTTTAGGTATTCAACTCTATTTTAGTACTGTATTCTATTCTCAAACAGATGGACAATTAGAGAGGACAATCCAGACTCTAAAGAACATGCTTCGGGCATGCGTGATTAATTTCAAGAAAAGTTGGGATTAGCATTTATTGTTGATTGAATTTGCTTACAATAATAACTAGCACTCAAGTATACAGATGGCACCATTTTAAGCTCTATATGGTCAAAAATGTAGGTCTCTAATTGGATAGTTTGAGTTAAGAGATCACAAGTTATTAGGGCCAAACCTAATACAGGATGCTATAGAGAAAGTCAAAGTGATACGAGAAAGAATTTTGACAACTCAAAGTAGACATAAATCATATGTTGATCATCAATGGCGAGATTTAGAGTTTAAAAAAGATAACTATGTATTTCTAAAAGTTTCTCCTTTTAAAGGAATCATGCAATTTGGCAAGAAAGGCAAATTGAGCCCGAGGTTCATTGGACCTTTTCAAATTGTACGATGAGTTGGAAACAGAGCTTACGAGTTACGTCTTCCACCTAGTATGAATAAGATATATCCAGTTTTTCCTGCATCTATGCTAAGAAAATATCTACTTGATGATTCGCATATTTTCAAGCAGCAGGCAGTAGAGTTAAATCAAAACTTATCATATGAGGAACAATCGGTGGCTATAATGGATCGAGAAGTGAGAAATCTTCGATCATGATGGATATCTTTAGTAAAAGTGATATGATAGTATCACAAGAGTGGTGAGGCAACTTGTGAGTTAGAAAATATCATGAGGAAGAAATTTTCTTAATTATTTAAAAATGAAGGTAAATATTCTTGCACCCTAAAATAAATTTTAAATTCGAGGACGAATTTTTTTTAAGGGGGGGAGGGAATGTAATATCCCAATTTTACCCTTTCTTTCCTTTTATTTTATTTATTTATTAAGGGCACTTCAGTAAATTTTTATTCAGTAAATTAATTTAAAGTAAACAAATCCTTCTCTCAATTTTCAGCAGCTTCTCTGTTATTTTCTTTTCTTTTAGACTTTTTTTTTTTTTAAATTACTCATTTTGTGACCGATTAAAATTCTATTTCTTGCCACTAAACTCATCTACTCGGCACGGGCTACACTTGAAAAATTTTGTTTGAATAATTTGATCAATGATAAAGTTAGAACAAGAGTAGAGTTACTATTTATAATTTGAGATTTTTTACAATTACTTACTATTTAAATGTCTAAGAGTTAAATTGACTTTTTGGTATGATTCTCAGCATTGTGACTATCTTATTTTGTATTTCAGTAAATTTTTAGATAGTAATTATTATTTTATTACAAAAATAACTAATTATTACAGATATTTTTTTTTATTATTATACTCAGTTATGCTAGAACTAACTGATTAGTTGTAAATTAAGTGTAATAATAAATTTGTGAAAGAAGCTCGCCGTTTATTAATATTGTAGTCAATTTTAAATATGTAAATTTCAATCTTTGTTTTAATAACTGGTAGAACTGTGATATAGATATATTGAGGGAGCAGCCACCTAGTCTATCTTGATCCAATTCTCATTCAGTTTTTATTTTGGAGATAAAATAGTGAGTGGATATTTATTGTTTTTCTTAAAATTTTATTTATTTTATTTTATAAAATTATTTTATAAAAACATGTGATTTGAGACTATATAGGAAGTGTTGAATTTATTATCGTGGTAGAGATCAGGAGGAGGTCTTCTTATTTATTAGTTATTTGCGAAATTATGATCTTTATTTATTATGATGATTTTGTTATAGTAATATCAATTTGCTTGAGAGGCTGTAGGCTGATTTTAATGCATATGCTTTGATATTGTTATATATATATGTTATGATGTTGGCTATATGATGAATCATTCTGCTTTTTCTATATTTTATATCATGTGTTTTAAATTCTGATTTGTATAATTTGGTCTATATTTTTGTTTTACGATAGCCTCATCGGGAGTCATAAGAGGAAAGTTATGGTTCTTTAAAACTATCTCATGATCTCTATTCTGTATAGATACCGGTACATGTGAGAAGTAATAGGCGAAAGACGATCTGATCTCTAACCCATTTTTATATATATCCCTGCATGCGTTTCTTTTAAATTAAACTCTCTGAAAATAAAATTTAAAAAGTATATAAGCATGCTGTGGATGCCCTGAGTTTAAAGTTTTTTCTGAGATTGATTCAGTTTCAAACTTATATATATATATTTACACAATTTTATACTGTTTTAGTATCTACTTACTAAATTTTTCTTAAACTTACCCTACTACAGTTTCTAGTTTGTACAGGACTTTGTTCATAGATAAGGCCTGTAGAATTTTGGTGAAGAGCGTTGGAGTTTCAGATTCTCCTCACAACTACCTAGAGATTTTATTTTGTATGAATCTATTATTTTATGCATTGGATATAACGCTCGACAATATATATAAGAAGTTATATATTATTTATATATCTTGTGTATATTTTTATATATGTATAATTATATATCTTTATTCTCTTAGTGTAAGATTGATATGATAATAGTGGGTACAGAGCCCTTTTATTATGAATTTGAATTACATATTTATCATTTGTATTATAGATTATCGATCGAGTCTTTCTGAGATTTGTGAGGATATTATATCTCTACCTTCACGCCATTACAATCGCGACTATTCAGGATGGGACATGGATCTACATTGACTTTATCTTTGTTGATTTGTAAAAGCTTGGAATATTTCCAACGAAATGCTCCGATTAATTCAAGACAGCAGCATCACGCATATACACTATGCCCATTTCTTAATTAATTAAATGAATACGAATAATAACATCAATAGGGAAAAAAAATTATTATGTTTTAATTAATTACTTAAAATATCACTTTACAAATTAACAAAATCAATATCGAAACAGAAATGTGAGAAAATGTGACAATACAATAAAGACAGTCCCTGTGATCATGAATTCTCAAGTTAATACTTTGAATTGAAAGGTCTCCATGCCTTCATAAATTATATTTGGATTTAACAAATTAACTTCGAGACCTGAAATTGACAGGGATGTTGAAACGACGAGACACAGGATTAGATCGTTGGGCCACTGTTGCAGCTGCTGCCGGCAATGTTAGCAGACATCCATCCCGCCTAGTCATTAACAGAAAAAGAAAAGAGCTGCCTGGATCTGAAAGAAAATGCTCATAATGTATATGACGTATAATAGAAACATGTTGTTTGATTATAATATAAACAAAAAGTAAAGGGAGCTAGCTATCTGGTTTTTCTTTGATCGCTGTTTTATCCCTTCTACTTTTTAGGGCTTGAGATTTTGTACGTATTAGAGCAAGCACATACACCCCTATCAACCAATCCAGAATTGCTGAGCCTATGAATTGTAACCTTTAGAAATTTAACAGGGACCTCAACCGCAAAGAAAAACTGACCAGGAATCGGAACCAAAGTCACTTTCAGCTTTTCCAAGGTGTTACTATCTTCCTATTGATTCATACATCATGTGGGGTTTTTATGTTTCTGATGAATGTAAAATCTAGCACACGTTGCAAATGTACGTCCAGCCATTGGTTTTGGTCCAAGCAAAAAACAGATTCAACACATCTATAATTGATGTTCGATTCCCGCTAACTATGTGAAACGGGAAGATTAATAAGAGATGAATGAGTTTGGTAGTTGGTACAAGTAATTCATTGTAAATAGCTAGAGAGATTAAATTGGCAAATTAGTCAAAATTATGAAAAGCCATTAAAGTTACAATTACGGTTGAAAATCACAGGAGTAGTTGGCAAATAATGGGATTTAAAACTCGCTTCCCTAAGAAACCAAACCTCAATAGATTGTCAAAGATTCTCATGCAACGCATGGAATGGGCAAGATGAGTGTGACACGACTATCAGGTCGGATCAGCTTTACCTCATTATTGACTGTAAAAAAAAGCAAGAAAAAGTGTAAAATGGGTATGTTTTTGTCCATAATTAGCAGTAATCCAATAATTCTAGTGCTTTCCATCTAATTACTTAAGCTGATACGTAAGTAGAAAAGTCATTTATCATTTATTCTTTATACTGTTTGGTGGGCTTGAAATTTACTCTTTTGTTGTTTGGCAGAATTATAATGCGTCTGTTTCTCGTGACTAATTAATAATTTGGATGTCAACTTGACTTGCAATGATTTTAGAGTGATGACTGATGGGTTTATTTCTCCATACCAATAATTTCTAAATATGTAATATTCGCATTCAGAATTTTTTTTCTAATGTCATAGTGTTTAATTCTTTTCTTTTCTTTTTCATTTTTTATCTTTTTGGGTGAGAGGGAAGGGATCGAGATCAACTCAAATTTTAAAGCTGATGTTTTAGCAAATCAGTAAAAAGGGCGTGGCATCTTAGATGTAATCTCGAGATTATACAAAATTCTCCGTTTTTCTTCTCCTCCATTCCTTTATTGCGTTCACAATTGTCTAAAATGCAAGCACAATGTTCCAGGTGGTTGTAATTTGCATGAATCCCCCGGTTGGAGAATTCTAGTTCCAGCATACTTTTCTGAAAAACGAAAAATAGGAAAAACATATCCAGTGAATTGATTTTTTCTTGACCCTTTTTTTTATTTACGGGTGGCGGTTTATATCAACTTTAATAAAGGCATAAGATGCCTTCTATCTATTTGCAAATTGCAATGAGTGGTCGGTCAAGATAAACCAAACCAGCTTCTTGATGATGAGTGGGATCAAGTATACGTGTCATCTAATGTAACTCACTGCCTTTGCTGGCTTTTGTAATTGAAAGAGTCAATCATTAATTACATTATTCATCGATGAAAATATTATATATCTTTTGCTGTGAAATTTACATTTCCAACGGGATCGTATGCTCTCCGTTTCAAAGTTGTACATGATCATGAACAGAAAGATCACCCTAAAAAGTAGATATTTGGTCTCTGTATAAAAAATTATATATTTTGAAAAATTTTGTTATGCCTTTTTACCATTATAAATTGCATTTTACAAATGGGTTTGCTTGGGTTGTAATAATAATATGCTTATACATATTTATAGGTATTCAAAACTGCAATCCCAATGGGTTAAATATATCTGATTTTCATATTTTAAACAAACAACTATGCGTAAAATGATGAGCCCAACTTTCAGAAAAGAGAAATGTAATCATAACGAGGTCCCATAATTGGCATTTGGATCAACACCAAAGTTCGAGTCTTGGTCAACTTTTACATAAAGAAAGAAGAAGAAAAGAAAGACAGAAAAGTCAGTCCTGTTACAGGACATTGCACTTGCTGGAATGAGTATATCTCCTACTCATTCTCTGTTTGATTTAAGATTTAAGGTATAACCAGACTTTTAAGAGTGTCATCTGATGCTCATTATTGACAATATACATTGTGGCTCATATTGTACGATGAGTAGTTATTAGGTCACTCGTGAGAGATGCGGCCGTTTAACCCACCAATTGGACCACTTGCTACGTACCAAGTGTTGGTAATAAGTATTGGTCCACTCTTTCATAATCCCATTCGTCGATTCTTGCCAGAAAAATAAGATCCAATTAATATGGTTTTCTCCCTACTTTATTCTAAAATTAATTTTATACTAATCAAAGGCTTAATTGGGCCTAAACAATTTTCCGAAAGATGGCACTATTACATGCATAATCCTCCTATTATGTCAATATGACATCTAAAATTCAATCACATGACGTTGCATGATTGTAACACATACATGACTATACACTATAACATGAATTATGATGCTTACCTCAATTTAAAGTAAAATACACCTAATTTAATAGCCTAAAAGCAATTGGTATAAATCATGATTGACTATGAATGGAAGAAACAAAAATTAGGTTGTGAAAAAGGGAAAGGGAGTTTATGGTAAAAGCAAAGAGATCGGAATTGGGCTTACTGAAGCTGTTCATGCCCAAAAAAGTGTGACCAAGCCTGCCCCATCAGCCTACCCATTCTGTAATTACACATACAACACCAAGAAGATTTGACCCAACCAAAGTTGAACCACAATTTTGGTCTGGCACTCGTTTTCTTGTACATGTACATAACATAATAAGGCCCACATTACACAGCACGTGAAGTTTTTGTCACGTCAAATTGCCATTCGTTATGAGTAAACGCCACAAGGCTAGTTGGTAAGGGCACAATCACTGAACCACAGATCGAAGTGTTTCCACTTCACAAGTGGATTCTTGTAATACAGCCCGTCGTTGTCTGTAATAACCACGTGTAATGCAGAATATAGTCAAGGCAGGATCAATGACAAATTGTTTGGCACTCGGACAGCAAGAATGTGAAAATTTGTTTGCGAGGGCCCAATAAAGAAATCAAGAAATATAGCCCAAAGTCAGGACAGGCCGAAAATCTCTGCAAAATTGGCAAAAGGGTGGTCCATAAAATCAGTGAAATCTGCTCCGTCCGGTTGTCCCAATGGACTTATAGGCCCAATTTGACGTTCTTTCCTGGCAATCGAACGTTTACGTTGCAGACCAAACAACTTGCTGAACGATCAAAATGCAATTGTAATTTATGATAGGGAGACCAAATTGGAATATGTCGACTGATTTATCAAACGAAAACTGTAAGAGTCGCCGTCTAACAAGGAGAATGTTTCAAATAGAACACAGGAGTCATAGACAATCTTAGTTTAACGTATGCTATTTGATGAGAACGTATTAAATAGAACACGAGAGTCATAGGATACTATAATTTTACACATACCATTTGATGAGAATGTTTCAAATACAACACGAGAGGAATAGTGTATCTTACTTTTAGCTATACCATTTGATATTAAGAATCTACAAATTAAACTCCATATTTTTTTATGAAATTGGGAATCTCTCTTTAACTTATGATTAATAGTTTTAGACTGTATTTAATACCAAAGTCTTAGAACTTTGAAGTTACAACAAGCAAGAGGTAAAAATATTAAATATTTGCTATTAATTAAAAAAAAGATAGATGAATCTTGTTTCATATAATTTGTCCAAATATAATATTAACTGTTGTTGAATCTCATCTCTAATTTCTCCCTCGGTTTTAGTTCATTGCTCTTTTCTTCAAAGCTCTTTCCCTTTTTTTTTTTTTTTTTTTTTATCCCAAGTCCTAACTAAGTTTCTCCTTTTACTGCAAAAATTATTTACAGTTCAATAGAATACCAAATATACCTTTAACACTGTATAGGTTAGCATTTCAGTCCAAAAAATAGAAGAGGGAAAATTTGTACTATCGAATCGAATTTGAATTAATACATATACTATTTATTTATTATTTGAGTTAACACAATTTATTTATTATTGTATTTAATATAAATTTAATTTATTTATTTGACATGATTATTTATTTAATTAATTGTATTTTAAATAAAAAAAATAAATATAAAAGATTAAATTAAAATTTATTATAATTATTAATTATTTGATACCAGTATTATTTGCGTTAATTTGTACGAATAATCTGCTATCTGGAAACCGAAATTTCACCCCTACAAAAACATAGGCCGAGGGGCCCGAGCCGCAATGTCGAAAAACATCCTCTCTTAACAATGTGCTCGTGCCCATCAATTGTTTTTTCTATTGGGCTTCTGAATTAATTAACTTGGTTCTGTTGGGCTTGTCCAGACGATGCATACAACGATACACACTGCTTTATTATTTCCTGTTCGATTTCATGCTATGAATCTGACGTCTGACTAAAATTCTTTCCTTGGTTTGTTAAGTATGTTTCTCCGTAGTCGATAAAGAGAAGGTCAAAGTAAAAGCTCAAAAGGAATTCATTATGTAAATTAAGCACATGAGTTGTTCTTACAAACCAAGCCAAGCAACAGAATTGTAGTGCTTTGTCCTTCCCCAGCTTCCCCAACCAAAAACAAAGCATTGCAAATTATATTCACCTACGATTGCATTGAACAAAATTAATTCGGCAGTTCCATTACTCTTTCTAAGTAACTTCTCCATTGCAGGAGAAATCAGTGTGATTGGAAGGTTGCTGATTTCTGAATACGAAAATATCAAGAACAGTACGACAATTCAATGGTCTAAAAATAAAAATAAAATTGTTAAAATACCCACACTGAAAGCCACGGCGCTACTATAAGTTGTGAATGAATTCATTTATGTTGATTTACTAATGACTTGTTTAAATTTAATGTTATTGTCCAGTCAAAACTCGTGTCTTCTTTCTTTGGGGATAATTTACTCGTTTAACTAATTATATAAATTTATTTCTCGTCCTCAAGAGTTGAAAACCCCGTCAGATATCCCATTTTTTAATTGGCTGCAAAAATTATCTAATAAAGATTAAATATATCTATGACACATATAAACAAAGATTTCGTAAATTCTGATTGAAAGCAATGGATAATTATTAAAAAATTTAACTAAAAAATAAGCAAACAAGCGCAAATGGTGCAGGATGTTACTGGGAATCAACAGCACCAACTAGCGAACTCCGCTAATCCTATGCGAACGTTGACAACCCAACTCATCCCAAACGCTGCGGATTGAAAACATACCGAGTCCATGCCTGAAGACTTAACTCACCCCGAGTTGTACGCATGGTTGGTGAATTCTTTTATGTCAATCCGTTATGACAGTGGCGATGTGTACGCTGCTTGCTCAGACATCTGGGCTATTGCCGTATACCAGCCGAAATGTTTGAAAATTGAAACTGTACAGAACGAACCAACGGAAGGGAAGGAGCCAGGAGAGAACAGAAAAAAGAAAGGCAAGTTCCTTGGAAATAACGAGGGAGAATAAAAGAAAGGATCAAAACTGGTACAACATTCTGAGGACAATCAATTAAGACACGGCTTTTTAGTATTATTTATTATTATATTTATCAGTACCGTTTAGAATATGGTTGGTTTAAAAAATAAATAGGACAATAATTCAAAAAATTGATGATATTTTTTTATTTGGTTGAAACATAAAAGTAGAATCCCCAAACCCAGAAGCCCAATTGCCTTGAGGCGTTAAATTTTAACTATTTCAAGTTTTTCTTTTGGTATTATGATACCCAAAATTCAAATTTTTGGCTTCATTATGTGGATGGTATTAGAGTATAGTTCACATCAAATTAAACATTACCAAAATGTTTTTTTTTTTTTTTCTCTAATTGCACATATAATAATACTATGAAGTCGTTTTCAATAATATCAATTTTTGTTTCTTTATTTAAAATGACTTTTGTTTCAATTAATATGATTCCGCGTAAACCAACATAAAACGGGACCGTAGGAGGCAAAAGAAAAACTTACAGAGATTTGACTATTAAATGCAGTCTTTGTGGATTTAATTGAAAACCTCCAATTTAGGTCAAATTATAAGAGGAGTGACATTTATTGAGAATTAAATATTAAATGCTGCGTAACCTCTATTCTGTTTCCTCTTAGAAGAATTCTTCTCCCCCCGTTTTAGAGAGTTGATCTCTTCAATACAAGGGTTGAGTTATTAATTTGTGTAATTGCGAACCCTAGATAGAACCCAAAATGAATGTTCGTTTCTCTGAAATTATTGATTCTAATAATTCGTTAATAATACTCTAATTACAAGTTCACTCTTCCCACTTGAAAATTAGAATCGTTCCAACCAAAAACATTAACGAATCATACTTTTAATTTTGTTTTGAAAAGTTTATCGTTGATTTATAATACAAGAATTTCGACAATTTTCCATCACGTTTTATATTCGGTATATCAATATTCATACCAAGTAAACTTCTTACAAATAGCTAAATTACATAAGGTCAAAAAAAAAAAAAAAAAAAAAACAAGAGGGATGAAATTTTGACGTAAACCTTTATCCACATTTTAATTAATGCGCATTCATTCAAAATATATACATAATTAATGAGTAAGAAAGAATATATATTGAATTAATATTGACATTTCATAAAATTTTCTTCTTAAGAAAGTGATTTTTAAATAATTTTATATATTAAACGAAATTACTAAAAGAAACTCATTAACATCTCATTTTCTTTCAGGAAATGACATATACGTCTACTAAATATATGTAACAAAATATTTTATAAAATTAATATTATCTAAAATGTATATTAAAATAAAAATAAATACAACTTATAACTATAGTGTAGGTATTGATATTTATCAAATACTTAATTATTGTACTTTCTAATAATAACCATGAGCAAATAATTATAAAACAAATATAATTTATTGATGTAAATTTCTTATTTCGATGGTATAAACAAAATTTTGTTTGTATGTTTCTCAAATTACAGTAACAACATAATATTAATATACGAGTGAACATAACAAAGGTTTTCACCAAGAAGCAAGTTATTTGCATAATATTAATTATTTACATAACAAAGGTTTGCATAATATTAATACAAAGTTATTTTAACATTAATGGAAATCAATAATATTATAGTCACTTAAAACTTGATAATCCTATTAATAATTGAAAGAAAACATATCTTATTATTTACAAACTACAAACAAATTTTTTTTTTTTTTAAATATCTAATTAAAGATTAAGATATTGCATAATGTAGTTTTATGGTATGGTATAAGCAATGATTCAACCATGTGCTTTGGTTATAAAAATTGTGGGGGATAATTCGCAGCCTCTGAGTTGGTGGTCCACATAAAAAACAAGGGTAGCCCAAATCACTGAATGTGCTCATGGTAGGGACAACCACCACCTCAAAGATTATGTTTCCAATTGATCCATTTATCCAGAACTCAGTCAAGATACAGAGGGATTGAATTTTCTCAAACTTTTTTATTTTTAAATTAAATCTTGTTCTTTATTTGATTGATTAAAGATAAATGTTTTTTCACAGGATAATTTTAATCAATTAGGCAGCCCTACTAACTCTCAAGAAATTTCAGCTAATTTATTATAAAAAAAATTCTAACAAATTTAAAATGTCTATTATAAAAAATTAAAATTGTAAACAAATATTAAAGAAAAAAATTTTAAAAAGTAAAAATTATAGCATACATGGAATTGTACTACGATTGATTTATTATAATTAATAATATTAATTAAATATAAAAATGTCATTAATATCTCTCTTGTTAATATTTAATAAATTAAATAAATTAATAACAAATAACTTGATGTGCTATATAAATTACACTTGAATAGAGTTATTTGAATCTCAAAATAATATACTCAAAATTTTCAATAAATATATAATACTACACCTATGCATCTCAAAATGCAATGACGAATAAGTTAGCATGTATCCATTAAATAATAAATTTTTTAGTTGTTAAAATTATTAATTATATATATTTATTATACAATTTATTTATTATATTAATCCAACGGTCTAATTTAAAACCATTTGAGGCCGTGTCTCCACGTGGTAAGAATCCAAGACCTAACAGCTGAAAAAGAG
The DNA here is from genome assembly GCA_035221805.1 of Trichilia hirta. NCBI lineage: Eukaryota > Viridiplantae > Streptophyta > Magnoliopsida > Sapindales > Meliaceae > Trichilia > Trichilia hirta. The sequence continues at coordinate 8,138,474 of JAWDEX010000012.1, forward strand.
ATTCGAAACCAAACATGAGGTTGCCACCTGTCCGAATTCCTCGCCTTTAACACTGGTAAGAAAACCCGAAAACCTGGAGCTGGAATTAATAAACCGGCTTGGAAGGACTCTTCGTCAGCAAACCAAGAAAGACGCGCATAGTTGTCTTGAGCCAGTCAATGGACGCGTGGGGACCGAGCCAACCCGAACCCATAACTTTAATTACCAAAAAACCCATATCGATATACCTTCATCGAGAAGTCCTACAGATGGATATTTTCGGAAACTAGGAAAAAAATAAATGAAAATATTTAAAGACAAGAGACATTGGAAAGTAGAGGTACAAGACAAGAGAAACGGCTCCCTCTTGTTAGAATTCTTTACAACTGCCACCCATTAACAGAGAGGCCACAGTGTTTCATATCTATTCAATTTTTTATTTTTATTTTTGTTATATTACTATTTTAAATAGAGGATTATTCTATTTTAGTATTTTTCCTCGTTATAGCTATTATATTTTTGGGTTCCATGTTGATAATTTCGATTGACACTCCATTAACGCTAATTTTAGCAAATTTCTGAAACCCCTCAATCTCTCTCCTTGAGGAGCAAGGAATTTATTTGCATCAGACAGCAGTTGGAGGTTCTGGGATCGAGCGAGGAAGTTAAATATTTGTTTTCGTTCCCGATTTGGACTCCGTGTTGTCGAAGAGAGGAGGGGCTTGCTAAGGCAGTATACTTGGGGCGTTTTCGTCATTCGATAGCTGATCTGTTAGAGAGCAGTAAATCTTGCCTCCAAACTATTGAAGAGTAGAAAAGAAAGGAATGTGGTGGATGATGACGAATGAAGGAGGGCATTACTGTTCTAAAAAGAGCGATGATATTTGTGGCGACGTTTGTGGCCAGGTATTTCTCCTTCCCTTCATTTTTTTTGTAAGTTTGTCTTCTCTGTCTGGATTTTTATAAAACTGAGAACTCAATTCATTGGATTTTTGATTTACTCGGTTCTATTTTCTGATTTTTTGAATGGTTTATGGGTATGTTTGATTCCTTGGAAAATGTGGGGAAGAAAACGAATTATAAAATTTCGTATCTAGGTTTCTGGTTACTGTACACGGGAACCGTCAGAGGCAATTAATTTAGTATTTAGGTATTATAAATGCTAAGTATTGCATGTCGAACTGCGTCTATCGTGACAATTTGTGATTCATGGTCGATTCCATTGTCATTATCTCGTTGTCATTTTGCAGTTGATTGCAATGTTCAAATCACGGGAAATTTTAATTTTTTTTACAGGAGATTTATTTTGTATTAAAATAATGTTGAAATATTTGGTTGGTGACTTGACTGTGACCGTTGATACCTTTAAATTTGAGAACGTTGGGGTGCACAGAATTTTATTGATGCAGAATTGAAGCTGGCACACGTTTTTTTTTATACTTTTGTAATTTATTTCATTCCCCAAAAAATTTAAATTTGATTACCGAGGTAAAATGATGAATTTACCATTAACCTTCAATAAATTATTTATAGTTTTCTTTTTCCCCCTTTTTTAAACAATTTTTTGAATCTCTTTTTATAAAGCTAGCCGTTACGGAATTTGGACACTTCAGTTCAAATTTATTTATTAGCTAAAATAACATGTTTATATTTTGGAAAAAAGAAAAACAACTCCTTTAAAGCAGTTTTTTTTTTTACTTTATATAGTTGCTTTAACAGGGACTTATCAGAACACTACAGTTCGTGCACAAATTTTCTGTTGTTCAAATAATTATATAGTCCATCCCCATTTTTCAAATGTCACTCATAGTGTTGTATTTCGTTATATATCAATTTGAGTGTTAAGGGTTTTACTCTTTGTTCTGCAGGAATCAAGTCGAGTTCTGAGCATGTCAAGAATTCGCTGCATTCTGCGTGGCTTGGATTTGAAGACCTATATATTTCTGTTTGCACTTGTCCCAACATGCGTGTTTGGCATCTATGTGCATGGGCAGAAGATCTCTTACTTCCTTCGGCCTCTATGGGAATCTCCACCTAAACCCTTTCATGAAATCCCACACTATTATCATGAGAATGTGTCTATGGAGACGCTGTGCAAACTTCATGGTTGGGGAATTCGTGAATATCCAAGACGTGTTTATGACGCAGTTTTGTTCAGCAATGAGTTGGACATCCTCACTGTACGCTGGAAAGAGTTGTACCCATACATTACACAGTTTGTTCTTCTGGAGTCTAATTCAACATTTACTGGAAAACCAAAGCCTCTGGTCTTTTCTGGCCATCGGGATCAGTTCAAATTTGTTGAGCCTCGGCTAACTTACGGAACTATTGGAGGAAGATTTAAGAAAGGAGAAAACCCTTTTGTTGAGGAGGCATATCAGCGAGTAGCATTGGACCAGCTTCTCAAAATTGCTGGCATTACTGATGATGACTTGTTGATAATGTCAGATGTGGATGAAATACCAAGTAGACACACTATTAATCTATTGAGATGGTGTGACGACATACCTCTAGTCCTTCATCTTCGACTAAAGAATTATCTGTACTCTTTTGAGTTTCTTGTGGATAATAACAGCTGGAGAGCTTCAGTTCATAAGTATCAAATGGGGAAAACTCGGTATGTGCATTATCGCCAATCAGATGAGATTCTGGCAGATGCTGGGTGGCACTGCAGCTTTTGCTTCCGCCATATCAGTGAGTTTACATTTAAGATGAAAGCATATAGCCATTTTGATAGAGTTAGATTCTCTTATTTTTTAAATCATAAAAGAATCCAGAGAGTAATCTGCAAAGGGGCCGATTTATTTGATATGCTTCCAGAGGAGTACACATTTAAGGAAATCATTGGGAAAATGGGACCAGTTCCTCATTCTTTCTCAGCAGTTCATCTACCGTCTTATCTTTTGGAGAATGCAGAGAAATATAAATTTCTTTTACCCGGAAATTGCTTAAGAGAAAGTGGGTGATTATCTTCAGTTAATTTAGATGTCTGTTATTGTAAAGATTAGTTGGAGGTGATTCTTGTGTGACTTCTCATGAAGGGTTCCATTGAACTATTATGACTGTGGTGTTTCACTGACATAGCCATTAGATAATTCCAGATGGATATGGCTTTTATTCATCGTGAGATATTTGGAGAGCTGTACATGTTCATGGAACTTTTAGGGTGAATTTTTGTATATAACTTCTTCTGGATTTGACTTTTATTCATGTTGAAGCATATCCGTTCACTGAGTGGGGACCTCACTGTAATGGGAACGGCTAAGTTGTTGCAGGTTTATATGGTGAGAAGTAGATCGAGGTTCTTGCGATATCCCTACGCCGGGAAGTTTTGTTTTGAGACGTTTATTTATACATGTTCCAATTAAACTCCTTGATGGGTACTATTTGATTGCTTTTAAACCATTTATTGACAGTAGTGCTGATTCCATCTGATTTTCTCGCTATAAAAAATTGGTCAGATTGTTTAATAGCGATGCGATTTAACTGCTCTTTCATCGTTTGTTTCCATTTGCAGGACTGCAGGATTAGTATACCTATGCCTGTTTGTCCCCTTTTCTTTTCCATTGAAATTGAAGAAATCTGATGCGTTACTTTTTCTTAGTAATGGCTGTCACGACTATTTTTGCACCACCTCAATTTTCAATTTAGGGCAGATTAGTTCATTGCATTTCTTTTAATGGTTTCAGACATTTGCAAATTGTACGACTCGGTCGTTTAATTCTGTGTGATGTGGGGTTCTTTCGTGTGCCCGCATTTGTGAACGTTAATGGAATCCGGACGAACTCTACTAGTCATTGATAATTTTTGCGAGAGCTGAGAGCTGAGAGCTTTCATAGGTGAAAGAAATCTTGGTTTCATAGCCGCCAAAGCCTAATTTTTTTGTCACTTTAAACCGAGTTCAGAAACAAACATACATGACATTTACGCCAAGATGTTAGCAAAACTCATTACGCCAGTCACCGTTCCGGCTGTTTGCACTTGGAAATTTGTCCATATGCGTTCGGCTACGTCAGATGCAAACAGTTCAGAACTTACACGTGAGATGGGTTTTTTGTTTGATGTCATCCCGTCTAAGGAGCCGCTGTGGTGGTCTCTTGGTTATGCATGGTCACACGTTAAGGAAATTTGATTTGCAAGAAATGCCAGAGGTGCATGAGTTGACGGTGGAATTTCTGCACAGTACCTCCTATGCATATCATGTCAGTGGAGAATAAATTCTGAAAAACACTTTTGGTGCCACTCAGCATGTGGATTGTTCACAAGAAGACAGTAAAAAAAAGTATCAAATTCGAGTAATGGCACAAATTGGGGTATGAGATGCGTTCTCATCTTATTAAGTTGAAATTACACTATAAGTAGTGGCATTAGGTTCACGCCAAAATGCACACTACAGAAATCTTACAGCTTTCTTAATACTAAGCCAGAAGAAATAATGCTTGACAACCTCACTTACGGTCCACATGGCTACTCCACGCATGAGGAGAGCTTTGCTGTGGAAAATGAATACCACAATGGTCATTCCGGAAGCTTACAAATGATGCCTCCTCACTGCGTTGAATCTCCTCATTACCCGAAGCAACTCATGTCCTCCACCCATAGTTCCTACCCTGATGGTTGGCACGGTAAGACTAACAAATATCAAAATGGTTGGCATGGTCAGGGTGGCTGGTCTAGGCCAAGTGGCTACTACAACCATGGCCCAAGCGGCAATTTGCCTGGCATGCCCATGGTCGCTACTGGTTGCTTTCCCCCCAACAACACGATGATGAGTGCTGAATATGAGACTTACCATGCTGCTCCTGGGCGAGTGAGGATGCAAAAATATGGTACGCACGCCGAGAGCTATGACGACTATTCCAATGGTGTCCACAATGGTCGCAATAAAGTTGAATGGAAGGCTCTGTAAAGAGAAACGTTCTATACAAATTCCCGAAGCTTCATCAAAATAAGACCACTGGTGTCCTAAGTAATGCTATGTTGCTTATTATGTACTTGTACTTGTTCAAGCGTGCATAACTGCCGCCTTCTGCATCTACTACAAATAAATAATCTCTACGAAGGTCTCTAAAATCTTTTCTTTTCTTATTTTGAGAGGTTGAAGACGGATATTGCAATCCACCTTACAATAAATTAGACTTCATCCATAAGTTGAATCAAATTAATAAAGGTTTGTTTGTACAAGTAACTTAAAATTATGTAAGGTCTTGAAATTCAATTAAAGTAATTCACCAAATAGATGTTCAGTGACTTGATGTTGCAGGGATCATCGCTGTCCTTTTGCAAATTTTTATAAAATAGTACTCTTTAGAATAAGAAGAACTATTTATTTATTTATTTATTTTTATTAAATAAATAAATATTAATTAAAAAGAATAATATATTTTTATTACTTGTCTATGTATTTTTCTTGTGCCTGATTAAATAACTATACATGAATAACTTATACATAGGAAAACCAATGGATATAATAAATAGATGTTCAAACATTCATGGAAGGCCAAAAATTAATGTACTTTATACAAAAATGTTATTTAAATTTCATAATGCTTGCAGGTTTTTTTGGGTGAAAAAAAGAGACAAAACAATGACTTTAGATGCATATTTTATTACTTTCTTTTTTTAATATTATAAACTTTTAGGTGCTATTTTTTTATGTATTTTATCAATTATTAACTTGTATATTTTTTGAACCCTCTAGGGTGTAGTTTGGTGGTTCCATCACGTGGTAACAGTGCAAGTTTGCCTGTGTTTAAATCTTCAGGAGTGCATTTTTTGTAAGAGTCTGGTACAGTTGGAGTTTTATCCTGTGCTTGGTACCACTGCAGTGTGATCATTCTACATGCATCTCAGTTGACTTAAAATAGGAGCTGTGTGATCTGCGGACACGTATTCTAAAGGAGTGGATGCCTGATCTCGTGTACTTCAAAAGGGTGGGTGCTTGGTCCTGTATATGGCCGGCCGCCGCAGTGATGGTTGAATACAGGGGTTTTCTTGTATCAAAAAAAAAATAAATTTTTTTTTGAACCCTAAAGAATTAAAAAATTATTATTACATTAAACTGAAACTGAATTAAAATTAAAAAAGAAATTTGTCGTTTAAGTAAGGTTATTAATTTATTGAGGTTATAGTTATGTTCACCCTCTCAATTATACAATTTAAGAGAAAAATTTGTTCAGATCAATTAAAATTAATAACTTTTAACTAATTTATTATTAAAGTAAATACGATATTCAAATTCTTATGCAATGGATTAGTCTGTTCAACACTTCAAATTCCTCTATTTGAGGATGCACGAGCACATGTCAATGAATTTTAGCTTGCGTTTGTTTCATTAGGAGAATGATTCTGGCCCTTAATAAGTTTTGTACAAAATTAGACAATTTGCACGCTAATTTTCCACGAATGGTCATGTGCCATTTCTCGACCGGTATTCCAATGGTACTCCGATTTTACCAAAGGTACATTGCATAATCTGATAAAATGCCTCTAACGATATACCAAGATCAAATGTGTTCTCAATGTATCTAAAAGAAATGTGAAGGTTCAACTAAGAATATCATCTTACAATCCACAAGCGAAAGCAGAGTTTGATGTTCCTCCATAACGTCGCCAAGGTGATTGTCTGTACCGTACTACAATGATCTCAATAGAAGAGTCTAATGTTGCCAAGGTGTCTCCAAGGTATTAGAACAATCTTAGTAGGAAAGCGGCCTCAGCATTAGTTCTATCATCATTGTATTAATTGTCTTCACAGTAGCAGGAAAATCACAGAAGTAGAAAATTCCTTCGATAGTAATTACATTGTAGCCAAGATCATTGTCTTCGCAGTATTAAAATAACCTAAATAGGAAGGTGTTTTAAATACCACTTGTTCCGTCCCGGTTTATTCATACCTCAAAGTATGGACTCATTAGTCATAGCTTGCTCAACTGCCAACCACCACCACATTTTAACTGCCACTTGTTCCATCCCGGTTTATTGATACCTCAAGGGGTGGACTCATTAGTCATGGGATGTTTAACCGCCAACTGCCACCACATTTAGTATTGTCATATTAAAGGGTCAACCTTTTTCAGTGTTAAACGAGTTATTAGGTATGAACAACGTTTAAAGTGTCAAGGAGTGTGTTAACAAGGATATACAAGGGGTGACAAATTGGTGTGACAGAACAAACGCATTAGCACCTCTAATTAATACACATGGATTTGGTTAATAAGACCTGTTTCTCTTTTCATTTTTGTAAATTTTACGGACAGTCACATATAAAAAGATCATTTTTTTTTTCTCTTTTAGTAATTACTCAGCCATAATTAACTTCTAAGACGCTTATTAGTGGCTATGATAATGTTTGTATAATAGACACTCTTATTAGACGCCATGAAAATTCTTCTAAACCACTCCTCACTCAAGTCATCTGAACGACATAGGTTAGCTTACAATTTTCTATTTATTTCTTCTATTGTGAATCTTTTGTGGTATTTATTGAGTTGTAAACCTGTTATACACGTGTTGTATTGGACTAGTTGTGTGGTGAGTCCGTTCCCTAAATAAATATAAATCTTGTTTGTTAACTGTGGTTTGGTATTGGTATACGTATAGTACGTTATTAAAACTTTGGCATCAACAGCTCCCAATGACCTATGTTTTGCCTGGCATGAGATACTGGATCCGATCCTAATATGCTTATATACTAACGAGCCAATAAAGTCAAAAGTGGGAATCAAACTTTACATGAATTCAAATTAAAAACGTTGATGGCCGAGAAGATAAGATTTATTGCTAGGGATCCTTCTTCCTCAAGTTGGGTAAACAAATAGATTCTTCCCAGTGTGACCAGTATAAAGATTGCCTCCAATAATTATTTTAGATGCTCCGGCACAGAATGACAAAAGAACGAAAAATTGCTTTAAAAATTCCTTATTTCCCAATAAGAGCTCAACTATGCTGATATTTTAGTCCAATTTCTCCTCTCCAATTTCTTTCCAGTCCATAATGTTTGCCGAATATCATGCTCGATCTGACAAAAGGAAAGGGTATTAGATTCACTATATCATCCATACATGGTAATCTTAAACTATAAAATGCCGTCGATAGTGTTGGGAAGACATAAGCTACAACCAAATTATTAAAAGCTTCAAAACCTGCTCCTGACAAAACCAGGCAAGAAAGGTCAGCAAAATGATGCACGGAAGCCCTGATCATCGATACAAGCGCCATCATGCCAAGCAATATCAAAGTTGGGATGTATCAAATGGTTACCCAGTTTATGCTACCACGCTAGAGTCAAAGCCACAAAGGGGTACCGAAGACCAGCACTATCCATATGGTAACGGGAGTCCGATATTCAATAACTATCAGGAATCCTTTCTTGAGGATCCAAGGAGAGTTCCCGTTCCTGTTAAGTTCGATGATCGAAAGGTTGAAGAAAATGTTGATACAGAGGCTGAGGAATTTATCCGAGTTAAGCATCAAAAGTTTCAGTTAAGCAAGCTCAATTCTGTGATATCTGACTGAGAAATTAATATAAGGTCATAGCATCACCCCATCAATAATCTATATATTGATGATGGTTATTTTGTTTGCCAATACTCATTTCCATGCTGAGTAAGTCATCAGAAGTGCTGCATGTCATATGTTACATTTATATTTGAGTCCTATATTTATTAATAATTTCTTATCAATGATATACCGTTTGTATTTCATCTATGTTCTCCTCTCCCAAGTGCCAACCCTCATCAGCTGAAGATAAATGCTATTTGTAACGTTTTAGATAATTAACAAAGTTATTAAATGGACCATAAATGTCTCAGATAATATAACAATGACATGCCTGACATGCAACTGTGCAAGACAAAATTCCACCAAGAAAGTAAGACGATTTTATCATTTTCTGTTAATTTATCGTGGCTTGAAAAATTTTCTGGTTAAAAACTCGAAGCACGACAGGCTTTCAGTCAAGATTTTTTTTTTCATAGTTGATTCCACCAAGTTTTCAGAACCTTCCAGATTTTCAGATCCAAACCTCCGGCTGAGCGACTGATCCTAACGCATCAGAGAAGGTTTTTAGGGCCCAATCTGTGGTCACCACCATTGATATTTATACAGTTTACCTACCTACCTATTTTAACTAGACTTCCAAATTTGGTACAACAATTTACTAAGCTGAGAATTTAGACCTCGTATTTGTTGTTGTAGCCTCTAGTTTGATACGTATTCTTCTTCAGATATCGAGCCCTCTCTCTCTCTCTCTTAAATATCCAGCTCTCTTTCAGTAAGGTTCAAACTTAAGTTATGGAAGAGTAAAAATATGGGTGCAAGAAGAAAACAGAAATATCAGATTACTTATAGCTCTTCGCCATATTACTTTCGTTCAACATTTGTCTCAATTAAGTGCAACTTGCAATGAAAAACACCGAAAAGAAATCAGTGGGATCCATGGAAATGCGATGGTTTATCCATTTCTTTGTTCTTTGTAGATTGATGGGTTTATTTGTAAAAATTCACGAAGTATGGTAGCATGTTTCCAGAAGTATATTTTGTTCTGATAATGGAGATTCATCCGAACGAGGTTTCATGTGTTCTCAAAAAAGCACCGGCCATCAATAGTAATAAAAAGTCACCCAAAATGGCTGCTTTTTTAGAATTTTCCAATGAAGCAATGCCATTTCCATAAAAGCTTTTATCCAGTAGTATCATTTGAAAAGTAAGAAAAGAAAACTAAATAAATGAAGAATCTTCAATAAGTCTTTCAATCCCTTCATTCTTATTGCTGTATGTTCTTGTCATCATAATACAAAAACATAGCAGAGCAAAAGCCTGCTGCAGAACGTCCTCTAATTTTTAGCAAAAATCAAATATGAAGGGACAAAAAAAAAAAAGATAAAAGAAAAGTACAACAAAATATAAGGGACAAGTATAGTTTCCTCTAAATATCTGAACCCTCTATATGACCAAAAACTCCGCAATCTAGAGGATCGATCGACAAAGAGGACAAGTAGTATGCTTGTTATCAAGCCATTTGTCTAAACAACCTTTGTGGAAGAAATGCTTGCAAGACAATTCACTCACCTCTTCATCAGCTTGAAATCCACTTAGACATACACAACATTCCGTTGCAATTGCAGCCCATTCAGTGCTGCTGCTGCTGTTAATTCTTGTCTCATCAGACCTGCTGTCACACAAAGACTTGAACTGGGTTATCGATATCCTTCTTTCTCTTGCACTCATTTCTGAATTAGAATTAATGGACCCATCTGAGTCATCGTCTAGATTTGAAGCAGAGCTAGTTCCTGCTGCACCCATCACTTGAAGCACAGATCTCACCATGTTCTTCAGCAAAGCTACTGATAAAACAGTGTTCATTACCAGCACCGGTAGTACGCCTTCGGCTACACTAGGGAAATTTGAGAGGCCCATCGTGATGAATAATGAATATATCTTCTTTGTTTTCAAGAACACAGAAAGCAAAAACACTTCTCTTCCAAATCTCAGCTCAAAATCTCGCTAAATTTTTCGAAGAGGTGGCTTTCGGCTTTGGCAAAAGACAACTCGGCGAGAAAACAAAGGAGTAAGCAATTTGCTTCCACAAAACAATTTTGAAAGGCCACTTACGAACATAAATCAACTTGGGCTTAGATGATATAAACATGGGCTCATCCTAACCACCAATATGCTTAACTCTGGTTTACTATCCTAACCATGATGGGGTCAGTGGCTACACGTGTAAAGTTTATGAAAGGTTGAGGGCCAAATGCTGATGATGGTAGGGTACCAAAGACGGACTGGTTGTGCTGGCATTTCGCTGAAACATAAAGGGTAACTTCCATGAACCACGTGTCCTTCCCATTATCTGAGAGCTAATGAGGCGATGCCTTGTGCCAGGGATACCGTCCTTTCAGTTGGGTTGTCAAGAAGTTTCTTGATTCCTGGCAGTAGCAACGGCGTTTGATTTTAAAGAACTTGTAAATGCTGGCGCTGTCCGGATTTTAGAACATTAAAATGTTCTTATTTGGCATAGGTCCTTCAAACCAAACGGAACGGTTGGTATTATAATGATTTTAGTATATTTTAAAATATAATAGCCTTTTATATCAATATTTAATATTTAAAGCGATAAAACGGTTTTAGTTTGATTTTGTAAATACCAAAAAATTCTTCTATGGTGAAGTCAGTATCCATGAAAAATCAATCCAGGATTTAAAACTGTTTGAAGTTAACATTTTCTGTAAATATTGATCAGTATTTCTATGGGGAAGCAGTGTCCATAAAAAATCGATCTTTTAACAACGAGAAGCACATTTGATTTGAGCCAGCGCACATGCATTTTCTGTTCCCTTCTCGTTCCTTTCCGTAAGTGGGTGGTTTTAACGTTAATAGCGGTCATGAAATAATTACTGTCGTAATACCAAGGGAAAGTAAACTTATCATCAGACAGACTGTCGAAATCTAAAGATATTCTCAATTTGGCCTGAAAACCCAGAAATTATGTAGTCTGAAAACCCAGAAATTATGCTACCTGAAACAGGCGGCTAAATAAGCATCCAGTGGATTGATAGAAGGAATCCTCTCGATGCAGATGATAACCACAAACGAAAATGGAAATACGGAATACACGTACGATATTCTGGTCCCATTAACAGATTCACAGGCGCGTGAAACAATTGATTCCCACTGTTTGTCCCGTAGAGCTTAACTTGGACCACTTATGGTCCTGTTTGTGCCAAGAACTGGACAGTTTAATACATTCAAGGCAGCAACAAAGTGATACAGAAACCAAGTTCTGCCATCTATTATCCAAAATGGAGTACTTCGCGAAAAGAAAAAAAACATTGAGTAGGAAATTGAGGTATAAAACTGGGTGATCTTTCTCTTTCACCATAAACAAGATGACTGTTATCTTCCTTTTTCACCGTAAACAATATGACTGTTAACGAAAATAATATTACAGTATATATTGGATTCTACAAATATACGGTAAAATCCTAACACTGTAGTGATGAAAATTGTGTACAGTCAGCCTTTACATCGATGTTCCCTAATGACGAGCTGTGGAATTGGTACGATCAACTCCCAGTGCAGTAAAATAAGATTTTTCAGCATTTACCATCCGACCCTGAAACATAGTCCATTCCCTTCTACATCTCTCCCTTACCTGGTATTGAAACGAAGATCACAGCACAATTAATAGAAGAGAAATTCTTTTGGCATCAAAGAAAAAGAGAGGTAAAAAGCATGGAAATGAAATCAATAATAATAAAACTATTTTAAAATAAAAGGGTTTTGCATACCCCTTGCCAAGGTGCCTTCCCCTTTTGTGCCTCTCCCTACGAGAATATATAAGTGATTCAGTATACCATTCCAGCACCCAAATTTGAAATAAAAATAAGCAAAAGAGTTGGTAGCCAATAATTTCCAATTACCTGATTCCCAAGCGAGGGAACAGTCTGGTGAACAATCCACTGAGAATCTACAACCCCTATCTTCTCATGTGCAGGCTGTTTTCAAGAGAGAGTTATCCATATTTTTAATAGAGTTTATTAATTTTAAGAATAACAAATTATCTTAAAAGAGTGTGTGTGATGAACAAAGACAGGCAAGAAAGGTCACTAACCTCCACACATTTTCTGAGGGCAAAATCAAGACCCCACCCATGGACTAAGTCATTCTGAAATTCAGCAGAAAATTAATGATAATTAAGCAATGGAATGCAAAAATAATTGAGGAACAGGTAAGCTTAAATGAATAGAGGAGCAAAACTCTCAATACCTGAATCATATACCAAACACACCGCCAAGCATCTCGTGAAAATACGGGAGCCATAATCTCAACAAATCTAAAAGCAATAACACATCCAATGATAGTATGTCAAGAGTGAATAACAAAGGAGTAACATATGAGAAAAGAATATTCAAATTTGGCCATACGCTGCACACGGAGGTAGATGGGGATCAGAGCACCAGCCTGGTTTCTCCTCCGTTTCTCTAGCAAATTCAGTAAAAAATGATAAAATGTTACTGCATAATTAAATAAATCAATCCATACTTCGAATTTTTGTAATTAAACCATCATGCTTACTTATGAAATTCACGATCACCTCTTCTCTTTGTCAACTGCCATGTTAAACCTTTGTTTGGTTCCAAACCAGGCTGTGAAATCTCCAAACCATGCTTTTTCACTAGTTTTATGTATCTGAAATTACAAAGAATGGGTGTGCCAAATGAGTAGACTGAAACAGCACAATCAATAGAAGCAATGCTATGCCACTCACTCTTCTGCATTGAAATGCTCAACGCCCAGATCTTCATCCCAGATAAATATGTATTCATATTGTGCTACAATGTCAGGATGCAAAAACCGCTTGGCATACCACCTTGAACAAAATTACAAAGACGAGATTGTAAAAACAGAAAACATAGACACACTCAACAGTAGAAGCAAAAAATAATAATTGTCATGATTTGAAAATCAAATAGAAGATAAAATAGTTACTTACCATTTAGTTTGCTTCCGAGCACTCACATGAATAGCCTGCTTTGACCACTCAAACTCATCCCATTCAGTTGTCTGACCATCATAATGAAATAGAACAATCGTAAAGTTCTCTGAGAACTGTTTGAGACGATAGTTAGTGACACAGCCACACATAAAGAGAGAAGGGTGGGAGGAAAGGAGAGACCAACCTTTTTAACTGCTGCATCGATATTACTTTTCTGGCCATAACCAACAGTAAAGGTGACCAGATACTTAGGTTTACTAGTCAAGTCCTGCAGATTACCACTTCATCAAATATATGTTGTTGCCAGCAAAAAATAACAATCAAAAACACCAAGATGCCACCATTTATGTTTTCATTAAAGCAATCGCCCAAGACTATGAAAAACAATGAAGGCATCTAAACATTACACATGAAAATGTTCAGATACACACCTCATTAGGATTACCCCACAGTCTGCGCAAGTAGAAGTCAGACTCAGCTTCAACAATTTTAGGAGGTAGACTTTCTGCACCTCGAGGATTTGTAGGAACCCATATCTGCAGCAGAATAGTAAAGGAACCACAAAATGTGAGCTCTAAAATCTACAGAAGGAACTACAAATTAAGATTTTGGTACATTGGAATAGAAAACAGTCATTCCTGTAAGACAGATTGCATCCAGCCTGATAGTTAGACACACAAGCATGTCCATATATAAAGCGATTAAAACAAGTATATAAAACTCAAATCAAGACCTTTTCAGACAATCCATGATATGCCAGTCAAGAAACAAAGCAATGAAGGCCCAATTTTCACATTGCATATGAATGTAAATGCAGTGATAGAGAGTGCCACCCCATAAAGAACTGCAGGTAAGGATCCGGTATTTATTATCCTCAACAATGTTTTGATACTGGAATGTCTAGATCTTTTAACCAATTTCAGCTACTACATGGTACTGCACTGATATCAAATTATATGATTCAAAAAATAGAAAGGAAGAACTCACACAGTAAATAAAAATGAAAACCAAAAAACCAAAAGTGCATTTGCTAATGTTTTCGAAATGGTGTTTTTGAAAACTATCAAAGTACTATTTTTGAAAATGGTGCTTTTAACATTAGAAAACATGCTTGATGAAGTTAAAAATAGTTTTCTAAAATGAAAGGCAATGAGAGAATGCTCGTTATTTTTTGGAAAGTAAAATAGTTGTTTTAGAATAAAGTCATAATTATTGTTGAAAACAAATTTTTGAAAATGGTAGAAAACAACAAAAAATTATTTTTCAATTTTTAGTTAAAATTTAAAAACACTGTTTCTTGTTTTTAATAAGAATTTTACAAAACCTGAAACCAAACATATTTAATTATTTTTAATTTTTTAAAATGTAACCAAATTAGCTCCAACATCACAGTTATTTGTTATCACATGACAAAAGAAATTAATAAAAAAATAAAAAGGTCTCTAATAAAATGAATGGTGTATTTTAACAAGGGGTGTCTAAATCCTCTTGAATAATTTTTCTTGCATGGTCAGGGACAAAATAGGAGAAAAACAAGGACTTGAGGAGCGATGATATAGCTAATTTTTCAGCATATTCGATTCCCAAATATGGCCTACTATCTTCCACTGGCAGCCTACATAAAGACAGAGATGCTGGAACAATACGAGAGAAAGAAGTGTGGATCTCTTATTTTATTCACTAAATACCTTTTCCATCAGCTTACATTCCTATTCTATGCTAACTAAATCTTTCCTATGCCTTGCATCTTCGTATAGCTTCCAGAAACCACAGAGAATTGCCTTTTAAGCTCTTTTCAGTCTGAAGAAACTCTTCTATCGTGAAAAATAGAGCAAGAATTTTCAATGATGAGTACCGACCATAATCTAGAACAAAATCTTAACACGCAACAAAGCATTTAGAAAACTAGTCACAATACAAAATCTTGAAAGAACAGTGGAGCCAATAAACTGCCGAATAGAAGAAAATATCCAGCCAAATAAAATTAACTCTGGAGATCAAACTAAGTAGAGGTAGCATACCTTTGATGTACCATCCAAAACTTGAGCTCGTGTGGAGCTGCTATTATTATGGTTTAAAGGATTCAAGGCATTCAACATTGTTTGAGTTGAAATACCCGATCTGTGATCATCAACATATGAGAGATCCATGCCGGGAAGGAGGCTAGACGGGAGATTCAACTGCCAAATTGAGAAACAATGTGAACATTCCATCATCTAGCTAAAACAAATTGCACAAATGTATTAAAGGTATCCCTAATATGTACGGCTGGACAAATATTAAATAATAATTCAAAATTTAGGTACCTTTGTCAGTGACAATGTTGGAAAACTTACTCCTATCCAGAAGCCAAAAACTATTCCAACAAATGTTGTTACTATAAGCCTCATAGTCTCATTTGGTTTTCTATGAACCCAACTGCAGCCAACAAAATTTAGATTGCTTAAGTTGACATTGCATCTAAAATGACCCTGTGTTTTATCCAAAAAAATGAAAATATAAGCAAGTACAAAACAAATCACAAGTTATGTACCTGCGTGCGACATTTCCCATTTTATTTACAATTTTCTGGTTGTCACAAGAACTTCTAAGCATCATTTTAACAGCTGAGATGCCAAGTTTCCATAAAACAGACAGAGATCGTTATGGAAGGAAGCCAGACCTGCTGCACCCAATATGCAATACAACACAAGGGCGGAATTAAAGAACATTACCTCTAGATTAGAGATAAATATTTATTGGACAATAAAACGAAATTGTGAAACTTCAAAATCGAATTTTTAGTGGCAAAAAGAAATACTACTACACTAATACCCACGATATCATATGATTAAAACACGAAGCCAACGAAGCCAGTTGGAATCTCTTCTTCCAGAAAATATCCACACTACGGGGACGAGATAATTAAACTCTCTCTCCCCCTCTTCAAATATATTCTGCATACCCAATGCATACCGTAAAAAGTCACCGCATACAAACAAAAATTTTCAAAATGGAATTAGTTGCAGAGTCCACACTCAATCTATCAACTAGCAGCTTTTCGTTGAACACAAAATGAACCTAGGAATGATGTTTCCTCTACAAGTTATAGCACTGATCAAGCTATGCCATGTGTTCCATTTGACCAAAGACAAAATCATCAAGCAAACCCCAGTATCCCGTTCAAATGCTCCACTTTGCACCTCAGTAATCAAGTTGTCATTTCTTACTAAAATCTAAAGTTCAAATAAATCAGAAAAAAAAAAAAAAAAGGATTCCCGATTTCGACAAACTGGCCTTGCTTACATTCAAAGTCACAGAAAGAACACAACCAAGGACATAAAACCTATCCTTTAAGTTAACTTAAAACAACAAAAACCGCTCTTCCTTTTCGCCTAATATTATAATAATCGAAATTCCATAAAAAAGAAACCCAAAAATCACAACTACCGTAAAAGTTGGTAAAAGCCCATTAAAATAAATACACAACTTTAGCTTCTTCAAACCGCTGCTGATCGAATAAAATTATCAGTTTTTCAATCGCTTCCAGTACTCGAAAATTCTTATATTCTCTCTCTCTCTCTCTCTCTCTCTCTCTCTCTCTTTATATATATACACAATAGAAACATAAAGAGGGTGAACGTACCTGAAAAATAACAGGTGACCAGTGTGGGCAAGATCTGTTGAAATAGGAACTGATAAAGCATAAAAATTCACAAGAATCCCACTTGATGTGACTTGAAATCCGAGTTGAAGCTATAAATGTCGCAAAACATGTGTGATCGTCGTATTCTATAAAACGTGAGAAAGGGAGATTTTATTGTTTTTGCTTTCCAAGTCAAAGTTGGGCAAATAGATTGATGGAATTGGAAAAATCTAATTGGATTTCTCTGAGCATAGATTTTCTCCTCCGAATTACAAGGGATGGGAATTGTTTGGTATTTGTGTTTCATGGGGAATGTTTTTCTGCCTATTCCCCGATCATCAAAGAATAATTCAATCTTTTCTTTGTAGCATTGATGAGATAAAATTCTTTTACAGGCTCACAAACTTTACTTTCGTGAATTTTATTTTATCCTAATAGAAAAAGTAAAAACTCATGAAGTAATTTGTAATGTGGGTTACCTTTCTTTTTAAAATTTTTATAATTTAATTTAGTTGTCATATACATAGTAATTTTTTTATATTTTAGTCTATGCGTGTGGCGGTAAGTTTGTTTATTTGATTTATTTTATGATCCTTTAAAATGATGACGATATATTTGATATTTTTTTCTATAAATTTTAAAAATATAATTTAAAACTTGATAATTCAATTAAAAAAAACTTTTTTTTATCTGATTTTCCAATCAATAATTGTTAAGATCAACAAGATTTTTGCTTTCAATGTTAATCTTGTTTTATCTAAAATACACTTCAAATCTTAATTATATATGGTATACTTCGGTAAGCAAGTATTAAAAGAAGTAATAACATGAAGAATGACAACGTCTTTCCATCTGAACTGATCATGTCCAGTAGCCATGGCTAATTCACGGACCCAATTTCTTTTCATTTTATTTTCCATCAAAATTGAAAAAAAATTAAATATTGTGAGGGTCCAGCAAATTCAATTCCTTCCATTTCTTTTTATTTATTTATTTATTTTTTGTTCCCATCACGGCAACCATTTTTTACTTTTTCTTGTAGGCAGGACAAAATCCAACCCTGGGACCCTAATGATTAGATTAAGAAAATTAATGGGTACAGTTTTGACTTTAATGAAAAAAATAACGTGAATGATAATTAATTATATTGGTAATGCTAAGTTGCTAACCTACAACAAGGCGGTGGTTGGGCACCAAATTCGATTGATTAATTTTTCTTTTGTTTCCACGTTTTTGCATGTTTGAGTGTACGTTGAGTAGTGCGATTGGTTCACAGAAATGATTTTGTACGGGATTCTTCAGGATTTGGATTTTGTATAGAGAAGAGAAATACATGATTCGCGTTTCATTGCCGGCCAATGAACGATAGGGACAGAATGAATTGGAGGAGTGAGAGGTAAAAGAGTAAAAATATTACAATAGTTGACTTTGACCTTTATCGATCCGATTCACTTGAATATTTAAGCATACGATTGATTCATGCTTCTTTGAGTAATATCAACGAGATTCCCCTCCTTTCTTTAATATGCATACATATACCCCTTTTTCTTAATTATAATAAAATATGCAATGCAACTCCTAAAATTTTGAGAAGTCGATTTGTTTAGATAGTTGTCACGATTTGACTTGGGTTTCTGGTAAAAGTACATGGGCATCGCTGGGCTATTGAGTCAATCTGACTTACACAACACTTGCAAAAGTCTTCGAGGACGCGTTTCAATTGTTTGCCCAAGAAGCAACGACGTGGTTGGCTGGGGGTGTAACATCCATCGATCTTCAGTCAAGTCATCACACCACATTCAGAATGCTTACCAGGTATTTTATTCTCCTTTGTTATTACAAATTTACTTTTATAAAACAAACATAAGTCAGTCTTAACAAACATTAATCCCATTTATCTATGGTACAAAATAGCAATTTATTTTTCTCTTTATGCATAGACTAACGAGCATAATAAAATCAAGAGTTACAAATATTGTAACAACGAAAATCTTTCACATTTATTAAGATTTTGGCGCTCTATTATATAATAATTTCATACTTGTTATATTATATCAAAATATCACTTTGAGATATCAAAACAGTTAAATTTAATATTTCAAAATAAAAATAAAAAGTAGGCAAATTAAAATACTATAAAATAGAAAAAGATCCTCAAAAAGAGCATAGCTCAAAGCCCAATCAGTATCCCTAATAACCCAATCCATCTATCCAGTTTCTCCTTCTACAAAGGGCAGTTCAGTTATGCAGCTATTATGTTACAACTGGCCTAACTTTAAAGGTACAGAAGCAGCTAGGTCAAAATGCTAAACTATCTGATCCCGGAGATCTAAAACTCACAAGTCATACCATTGCGAAACAGTACCACTAATTGCCTTCCAATAGTCTTATCAGATAAAGCTAAGTTTAAAGACAAGGGCTGGTCAAATGATACATCCTCATCTTTTATGTACAAAAATTAATATGGCCTCTGTAATTCCTAACGCTTTATTATTTACATATTCAACACTACAAAGAAAGCGGGAAGAAATAAGAAAATAACAGACTATACAGAATCTCACCGAATTTGAGACATAAATGCATTATGGAGGCAAGAGCTTCAAGAATCTGCAAACCTGTTATCTTCAGGATTTATTCCGTTCAACTGAAAAATATAATTGCGGTATCCTTTCTTGCTTTCCCTATCCCTCATGTGCAACACCATTAAGATCAGATAATGCAGCAAGAGGAGGAAGCCAGAGTTCAACTCGAGTTCCCCCAGATCCAAGGGCAGCATCTGTCCTCTGAGGTGATATGACACGGACAACACAACCATAGCTCTCAAGTAGTTCACGAGCTACTGTCAACCCAGCAACAAAGTTCCACGTCATATTGTCTTCAACCATGTTTTCTGAGAAGAGCTCTGCTCCAAATGGAGCAAGTGAATGCATCTGTGTCTGCCCACGTGTCCAATAACAAAATAATTGATAACACAGGACAAACTGGATACGAAATAAAGGCAATAGAGGTCATAACATTGACTACATCCATATTTGATAAATAGGTATTTTCATGTAATAAAACCATATAACATGTGCAAATCTTAAGTGAAAATGAGGAATCGTGAGTATAAGAAAGTGAATTAGATAAGCTAGGGAGTCTTTTATTCTCAATCCACACCCAAGGTAACATTATTCTATAAGCTTTGAGTCCTCAGACTATTATATGACATTCTTTGATAGTGAAGGATTACGAAAGCATTACATGCTTCTAATTGGCCAAGGGCAAAGGAAGGTGAAATATGGTCATAGCATGCTATACACAAATAAAAAAATGTTCAAAGGAGTTTGCAATCTCTAATCTAATACAGAAAAACAGTTTTAGCAGGGAAAGTTTGCTATTATTACCATATAGTGCATATCTGGTCCATCATCATCAATCACTACTAGAGCACCACCAGCCGGAGCTGTAGCAGACATAATTTCAATCTTACCCCCAACATGAGTACGTAATAATGCACCTTCAATCAAATTGCTCAGAGCCTGACGCAGAGCGGGTTCTTCTACAGCAACCTGCAAAGATTTTGAAAGTTCACTTACTTCCACCACACGTTGCTGCATGTTGGCAAGAGGTGTCACAGCCTCAACCAAATCTCCCAGCACATCAGAAACATTGCATGGTCTTCCTGACATAAATGCAGATGATAAGCTAAAAGAGAAAATATTCAAATCTGAAAACAGGGGAATCAAATGAATACTATTACTTTCCTTCCATACCTCAAAAATGAATCTAGCTAGGTGAAAAAACTCAAAATAAAGGATAAAGCATACCTAATTCCATTTTGTTTTAAAGGAGCAAGGGCCAGAGGTGGCATCGGCATTTCTAAATCCTTGACAGATGTATCCAGAGATAGTGGTTCACTGGAGTTTTGCAACTTATTGCTGGAACTATTTCTTGAAAAGTTATTAGATAAATGAGAATTACTTGACTCTGGAAAGGCATACCTTGATCTATGCATTTTCTTCAATGTTTCTTCATTATAGCACACAATGTTGGCCTAACAAGTACCCAAAAGAATGTTAGACATAAAATGTCAATGTCATAATGTGAAGTTTATTAAGATTAGATTTAACATTTCAACTTCATCATCAATCTCACAACAAACTTTAAATTCCAAATATAGTGGATTGTGAATTTGTGATAAATGGATAAGAGTAAGAATGCAAAGCTATAGCCTGTCAAAGTGTAGATTCATATCCAAACAGCAGGGCATGTAAATGAAATAAGAAAAATAATAACCAAGAAAAGATAAATAAACAATCCATTATAGAATATTATTGAATGAATGCAATAAACAAATCCGTGAAGAATGCTGAAATAGAAGATATAGTGACATGACTATTTATGTCTTTGAGTGTGACTGAGTGGGGGACACAGAGAATGGCAGCTATAATACCTTCGTCACATAGACAGCATTCTGGAGCTCTTGAAGAGCATCCCTCAAATGATCACCTTGGACTATAATATCTTCAACAATGTCATAAGATATCTGCAAGAATGTATTATTGTATTATCTCACATATACCTTTTCCATTAAAAAAATGAAAACAGGAAATACAAAATAAAATGAGAATCATCACGTAAGTGCACAAACCTCACTTCTCTTCATATGAAGGGACAACATTTTACTTAAAGTCTGAATGCTAGAAAGTGGACCACGAATCTGCAGAAAGTTTTATTAAAAAAAGCCACAATAATTTTACTAAACAAATGTAAAAGCAAAACATAACAGTCAGAGAGGTATCTTACTTGCTCAACCAGATTACTCATCCTGACATTATTTTGCCATGATGACTGCTGAAGCAACATTGATTTCTGGGGGAAATAGAAAGCAAGTCATATTTCAAATGAACCGATTCCATCAAAAGCGCTTTTAAATACGGATTGTAATAATACAGCTGTCCACAAAGAAAAGACTAAGTAGAAATTATTGTGCAAAGCTGCTAGGAACTAAGCTAAATGCCTGTAGAAGCTTGAATATCATGTTTGTACTGTCAGATTGGCATTATAGCAAGGAACTAATCTAAATGCATCATTTTTCAAGTGGCACAGAGGATAGATTCAACATCAGCTCGTGTTACCCAAGAAAATACTAAGCAGATTATATGAATGCAGCAGACTACAAGCAAGAAAGCAAACATCAATCCACTATCCAATTTGAAAATGAATGGCATAAAAACATCAGTTTCACAAAGTTTCTATCATTGTTTAGACCTAAAAAGAAGGAAGTATTTCATCTACCTGATCCATGACGTATGCCATAGCAAGAGATCGACATATATTAGTAGCATTTGATCTCTGCTCAGCAGTCAATTTGTGCATTCTCATTCTCTTATTATCAAAAGTCTCAATCTCCCCTGATTTCTTATCCAAACTGAGAGGCAGCGCATAGGCTTCCTCCAGTGATTGGCTGGCTATGACGTCATGCCCTTCATTCCCCCACATATCCGTTTCCTCCACTGGCAACTCCGCGACCAAGAATCCTACAACAAATGGGGGCTTCACCATCGGAAAAACCACCGCTCTTTGCTCAGGCACAAATTGCACCTAAAATTCAAACTCAGCATTTAAACTACAGAGTACAAAAAGAGTAACTAACTTTTACAATTTGATAAACAGAGTCAGTTGTAACTAATTCGTCCTACTTGTTGACTAGAAAGTGCAGCTTCTGCCGCACGTAGGCCGGCTGGAACGTTAAAATTGCCAATTAATATAACAATGTCGGTTGCGTTTACACCAGGATAACTAACAACTCGACGAAGCTCTAGCCGGTCCATAACGTAACTACCAGCTGGTCTCACATAAACCTGCACAAAAAGAAAAAAAAAATAGTTAATACAAAAATAAAAAGAGACTGAAAAGTAAATGAAAGAAACATGTACGAAAGACGAACTGACGGAGAGGACAGAGTCTGGATCAACGATTCTTCGAAAGAGGTCCAACTGTTCGACACATAGTCTCTGAAAATCAGGACTGGGAAGAATCAAATTGCAGCTCTTCTGGTCAGTCTCGATGCTCTGTAGGAACTCTACAGAGGATGTGGATATTCTACGAATAGCAGAAGCAACAGCAGAAGCTGAAGAGACCATGGTTCGTGCAGGATCCAGTTCATCGTCTGAGACCGTGCGAGTGACAGGACGAAGGGAAGTACTGTTGCTTGGTAGAGAAGCCGAAGCGTTTATTGGCTTAGGTTTGATAGATGAGTGGAATTTGATAGAATTAGGGCAGAATAGGATACAACATGTGTGACTGTAAGGATTCGAGATATGAGTTTGAGTAGTCGATGCAGAGAGTATCATCGTAAGGGAAACCAAGATTGCGATGGGAAAATTGTGGCTGCTTTTGAAGCAGTGTAACTGGAAACTGCAAAATGGCAATTAACTGAATATCCTGTCTGTTGATGATCAAAAATATATATTCTCTTTTATTGTTTTGCAATTTAAAATGTTGTTTATTTAAAATTGATTCACAATATTCCCATGATACACAAAGGTTAGACCGATGATGAACAAACAATTGTAATCATCAAGGAATGTAACGGCTGAATTCATAATATAACATTCTTTTAATTATCAAAAAAAAAAAAATTAAAAATTAACAAAATTCTATAAATATTTAGTGATTGTATTAAAATAGTATTACGAACTCACTTCTTGTATTATTTAATGCCTAAAAATTAGAATATAATTTAAAATTTTTAATATTAATTAGTCAAAAATCAATTGCTATTGTGTATAATTTAAAAATTTTAACCTTACTTCATGCTTCCCCTTGTTAGAATTTTTTTTTTTTTTTAATATTCATATTCATTAAATAAACAAAAAAGTATTATGATCTGAATATAAAATGCAGTAAATACCCCCTTCATTAGAACAAATTTAGCTTTTCCTTGAATAAGCTCTTGACTTTGAATATTATTTTAGGTGTAAATAAATTAACTTAATAGTATTATTATTATTAGTTAATATTCACTTTCTTCAAAGCTTTATTACCGGTTTTAGTTAAAATTAAAAGTCCACTAAAAATACAAGTTTATTAAATCTATTTATATCACATAATTTATTTAGAGAGTTTGTATTTTTATAATAAATACTGATAAATTATAATTTTGTAGATATATGAATTTTCAATTGCCATAAACTCCAATAAAAAAGTTTCAATTTCTTATCACCAATCTATTTGGATCAAAGTCCTTGCTTTTATTTAAATAATATTTATCATTTATCAATAATTAAATTACACATATTTAAAATTAAAATAATTCATCAAATATATCATGCATGGTTGATGAGATGTAGCTGTATCTAAAATTGTTCTGATTTTTTTTTTTCTTAATTCTCAATTCATTTGTTATAAATTGAGAATTATAATTAAAATTATTTTTTTAATTTGTGGTCCAGTTGAATGCACGGTGACTATACATGAATAATCTAGGTCAAATAAATACATAAATAAATAAATAAAAGTTCGTGAAATGCCTAAGAAATCGAAACCTTCCAAATAATCTCTACAAATTTAGAACGCATTTCCCTGCAGCACCCATTCAAGCTTTGGACCCCTGCCAACATTCACTACCTTCCATTTTACTATTACTTGGACTGCCACGGCATATACATTACTTCTCTCTCCGGTTACTTAATAGCCGTTGCACTCTCTCTCTTAAATCTTACTGCAAAGCATTGCTCGTCAAGGCTTTCTTTGAAGAGAAAGAGATCACCCAAGATTGAGATCCCGAATGTCTTGCAAGAAATTCAAATGGAGAACCTCAAATTCAAAGAATTCACGTCCCAAGAAGATGCCGTAGGTTTCAGTGGGACTGGGGTCGCCGTTTTCTAAATCAGAGGAAAGAAAAAGTTCATGGAAGATACCCATAAGATCGTTTCTTGCTTACACGAAAAATCAAATAAAGTAACAACTAGCGGGAATTAAATTTTTTTTTTTTTCCTTCATTCCGATTTTCTGATTTCTGTTGTTTGTTTACTGTATACTGAGAATTATTTTTGTTTCTTGTTTCAAGAGTTTCTTTGGCGTCTATGATGGACATGGAGGCAAAAAGGCTGCAGAGTTTGTTGCAGAGAATTTGCATACGATTATTTTCGAAATGATGAAGAATTGTACAGGTGTTGAAGAGCAGCCTGCAAATGAAGGATATAAAATTGAAGCTCAGCCTACTGTCCTGGATCAAAATCCAACTTCATTGATTGGTCCAAGTCCACACAAAAAAGTAAGCTTTAAGACAAAATTTGTTGACAACTTAGCAAGTTGGCAGAGGGATAATTCTATTTTCAGTGCGTCGGAGGATTTACTCGTAACATATAACTGCTTTGTTGATTATTAGGAATTAATAAAAGAAATAAAAAGCTATGATTGGATTATTTTTCTTAGAGACTTAACACATATAATTGTGTAGAAATTTCTGCTCTCTTTCACCTTTATTCTGTATATAAAAACAAGTGTATGTACTTTCGATTTTTGAGCTGAAAAACTTGAATATTTCATTAAACCGTTGCAGAGTATTTATCATCTCTATTTCTATTTCTTTTCTGTCTTCGATTTTTTTTTTTTTTTTTTTTTAATTTGGTATAGGAGCCAGGATTGCAAGCAGCTCTAGCAATTCTGGAACCTTTCAGAACACAAATCAAAATCGTCCTGAACTCAACAACTCTGCCTTTATTTTCACAGCTCCAGTCAAACTCACCAACACAAATTATTTGCTATGGAAATCACAGATTCTATCAAGTGTTCGAGCTAATGATCTCATGCGCTTCTTTGATGGAACAAACCCACCACCCAAGAGAATGATAGCAGTGACAGACGAAGGAAACAACACCTCAACCGTGATAAATCCAGGTTTTCAGACCTGGATTCAACAAAACCAAGTTCTAATGGGTTGGTTGCTCTCATCCATGACTGAAAGCATATTAGAAACCACTCTTCAGTCAACTCATCTCATGAAGTATGGACAGTGCTTGAGAAACAACTTTTAGCCCAGACCACTGCAAGAGTAATGCAGCTGAGATCATAGATATCAGACACCAAAAAGAGATCTCTGGGAATGAATGAATACTACAATACCATGAAAATGCTGGCAAATAACATAAGAGCTACAGGTACTGCCTTGTCTGATGATGAACCTGTTATGTTTTTAATGGAGGGACTGGGTAATGACTATAATCCACTGAAAATCAACATTTCTACTCCAGTACCTAAGTTTTCCTTCGAAGAAGTGTATGGATTGCTGTTAAGTTATGAAAGTATGCCTGAAAAGGATCATGCCACTGGAAATATGAACATGAACTTTCAGGCAAACATAACTACACACTCTGCAAAACGAAACAACTTCCCCAAAAGGATTTGGAACAATTGATAAAAACCAATAAAAACCCTCAAGAGCATTCTGATATGATGCAAGAACAAGGAAAAGGGAGAGGAAGCCTCAAGACTAACAAGCCAGTATGTCAAATTTGTAACAAAGGCTGGTCATATAGCTGCTGCTTGTTGGCACAGGTTTATTCGAGAGTATCAACCTCAATCCAGCACAAAACCAGACAATAGAGGAGCTTATGTTATAGCTATTCATCAACCTTCAGACAACGCTTGGTATTTGGACAGTGGTGCAACCAATCACGTCACAAACAGCCTGAGCAATTTGAACTTAACTGAAGAGTACAATGGTAAAGAAAAGCTCTTTGTTGGTAATGGTCAAAAACTCAGCATTTCAGACGCAGGTAATGCAGAATTGATCATTTCTGGCAAACAAACAAGCAATAAGATACTCTTGAAACATATTTGTTCATACCCCAAATAACCAAGAACCTGATTAGTATTTCTCAATTGGTGCATGACAATAATGTTGTGTTTTTATTTTATGATGATCTTTGCTTGATTAAGGACAAAGCTCAGGGGAGAGTGCTTCTGCAGGGAATAGCTGAGAATGGACTATGCAGGTTGCTATTGAAGAAAAATTGTTTGAATTCTGAATCAAATTACTCTAGAATCCCATTTTCTAATCTTTCTTATATTGAAAATTCAAAACCAGAATCTATGTTATCTATTTTATTTTCGGAAAGTGTGATCTCTAATAGTCAATGTATGAATGTTGAAACTCATTTGTCAATTTGGCACAAGAGATTAGGACATCCTAATGTATTGGCACTCAAAAATACATTGTCTTCTTGCAAGGTTTCTTATTCTAATAAAAGTTTCAGTTCAGATCTTTGTAATACCTGCCAACTTGGCAAATTGCATAAACCTTCCTTCAAAAATTCTG
>JAWDEX010000012.1:8167262-8191124 GCA_035221805.1 Trichilia hirta
TCATTCTCTTTTTTTTTCAATCGATTGCAATACAGTCAATGCCTATGTAAAAAGGATATAATCTTAAATTTTATGTCACGCAATTTATATAAAAGTATATCGATAAGAGTATAACTAGATTACCAATTACTGGTTATAAAGATGATCAATAATATACACCGATCGAGCATTTTTTCTCAATGATCGCCATTGCAATATACGTGATAGATGATTATTTATTCTTCTACAAAAAACTCTTCTCAAAGTCAGAACGACTTTGTAAATCTAAATCTACAAAAATTACACACATAATTATATTTATGTATCGTGTAGTCGTATAAAAAATTGACTTAAAAATTAAAATATTTATTATAGTAATATAAGTATAATCAGTGTTTCGTACCTGAAATGCAATAAAAAAATCCGTCTAGATTATACAAAACTGGTTACTTTTTAGTACCATTAACCTTTTTGGTCGACACATTGCGTAATGATCATGACGTATATGTCCAAAAAATTGAACCCCATGTATATCGATTAAACTCTTCTAAATCATTGGTAATTCACAATAGCCATATACTTGGTTGGTATCAATGATCTCTTCCTAAAATAATACGCTTAATTAACAAATATAATGACAGTTTCACTGCATCCATGTCATCTATCATTCTGAAGTCTATTCTAGTATAAATCTCTTCAATCATCTGCAATATAATCGGAGGACTTCTATTAAAATACAAGTCCCAGAGTCAGTCATTCTATGAGTCAATTGGTAAAAATTCTCCAAATTTCAATCCCGTAATAAGTGTAAAATCTAACTGACTGAATTTTGTAAGACTATTTCTAATTACAAACCACATCACCTTTTCCTCATCAAAGTCAACATCCACCTTGTGCATGATCACATGATGTATTAAGTTTTTTGAAAAAGCCAAATCTAGCTGTATCTCGAAAAAATATTCAAGGCATGTCTGATTAAATAGTGCCTGTTGTTGGTAGATCAATTTTTCTTGAATTAATTTCATAATGTGCAAGTGAGATAATGATGTTACACTACCCTCAAAACGCTCTTCCTCCTTTCTCTTCAATGTAAACATAGCTACCTATATAAAAAAATAAATATTATCAAATATTATTAAGTACTCTATTTATTAACTTATGAATAAGATATTTATCTTAACTAATAGCATTGATTATTTTATAATATACAAACGCATATTACTAATTTTTGATACAATAAAATCAAAGTTCAAACAACAAAATATTCATCAACCAGCTCAATTTATTTTCAATAATTTTATAAAATCAAATCACATGCATATATAAGCAATTCTATTATATTTAAATAATTTCACATATTTCTTTATAATCTATAAATATTATTAAATATTTTTATGTTAACTAATCTAACATAAATTATCTATTATAACATAAATTAAGTAGATTCTAGGTACTAGTATAAAAATCACGATTTTATTTGAATTTTTAATTTTTTTATTAATTTTTTTTACCATCGAAAGTATACACACTTTCGAGAAAAAGCTCTCGGAAGTGTGGTTGAATACTTTCGAGGGTAATAATACCCTCGAAAATATTCAACCACACTTTCGAGGGTAATAATACCTTCAAAAGTATTCAACCACACTTCCGAGTACTTTTTCTCAGAAGTGTACTTGAATACTTTTGAGGATAAACCACAAAATCTTGCAATTTTTATTTTTTATTTTTTATTTTTAAATTATAACTTTGAATTAACAATTTAGATATTTTTCACTTTATTTTCGTACAATATTTTAATAAATTATTATCATACTTCAATGTTCTTCTAATATTAATCAAAAATGCTAAAAATGTATAAAATTGTCAACAATTTCATTCAATTTATATATAATCATTCACAATAATTTATTTTTAAACACGATTTATATACACCAATAAATAAAAATATATATTAATTTAGTTATTGAAATTTCGCTGGATAATAGTATCTACGAAAGTAATAATCAGTATTAATTAAAAGGTAAAATTAAAAGTTATTTTAGGATTTAAGTAATTTAGAATTTTTTAATGTTTAGAGATATTTTAGCCGGTAAAAATATAATATAGAAGTAATTTCGTCTTATAAATAGTAATATAAATTATTATTATTTTAAATTTTAAATAGTAAATATTATTGAATTTAAATTTTAAACTGTAGTTATTTTTAATTAATTCTCTTTTTTATTTTTCATGGTTGGTTCCACCGAGTTTTCAGAGCTTTGTAGATTTGCAGATCCAAGCCTCCAGCTGAGCGACTGATGCTAATGCATTTAAGAAGTTTTTAGGGCCCAATATGTGGTCACCACCATGGATAGTTATGCAGTATATCTAACTCCGATTTTAACAAGACTCCCAAATTTGGTACGACAATTTATTAAACTAATTTGGACCTCATATTTGTTGCTTCTAGTTTTGGTGTGGATTCTTCTTCAGACTTCCAGCCCTCTCTCTCTCTTCCTTTTTCGTTCTTTTTTTTCTTCTGCTTTTTTTTTTCAGCCCTCTTGCAATGAGGTTCAAATTTTGCAAGCAGAAAACAGAAATGTCAAAAAGCTTATAGCTATCACATTTTACTTTTACATATTACTTTCCTTCATCAATTGTGTAACAAGCAATGAAAATTACCAAAAAGAAATTAGTGGGATACATGGAAATGCGATGGTTTGTCTATTTCGTTCTTCTCATTAGCGGATTTTTGTTAACTAAAAACAGAACATGATCATATGTATGGCTTTTGTAGATTGTTGGGACTCCGTGTAAACGATTCACGAAGTATGGTAACATGTTTCCAGAAGAATATTTTGATAATGGAGACTTCATCCGAACGACGTTTCCTCTGTTCTCAAAAAGGCCCATCAACAGTCAAAAAGGCACACAAAATGGCAATAAACGAAGTCCTTCATTTGACCAGAAAACTAAATAAACGAAGAATCTTTGATAAGTTCTTCAATCCCTTCATTCTTATTGCTGTATCTTCTTGTAAACGTATCACACAAACATAGCACAGCAAAAGCTTGCTATAGAACATCCTCTAATTTTGAGCAAAAATCAAACGAGAAAGGAGAAAAAGGATAAAAGAAAAGTACAACAAAATATAAAGGACAAGGATTGTTTCCTCTAAAAACCTGAAACCTCTAAATGACCCAAAACTCTGCAATCTAGAGGATCGATCGACAAAGAGGACAAGTAGTATGCTTGTTGTCAAACCATTTGTCTAAACAACGTTTGTGGAAAAAATGCTTGCAAGACAACTCACTCACCTCCTCATCAGCTTGAAATCCACTTAGACATACACAACATTCCACTGCAGTTGCAGCCCATCCAGTGTTGCTGCTGTTAATTCTCATCACATTAGCCCTGCTGTCACGCAAAGACTTGAACTGGGTTATCGATATTCTTCTTTCTCTTGCATTCATTTCTGAAATAGAGTTAATGCTCCCATCTGAGTCATCATCTAGATTTGAAGCAGAACTAGTTCCTGCTGCAACCATCGCTTGAAACACAGATCTCACCATGTTCTTCAGCAAAGCTACTGATAAAACAGTGTTCATTACCAGCAGTGGTAGCATACCTTCGGCTGCACTAGGGAAATTTGAGAGCCCCATCTTGATAAATAATCTTCTTTGTTTTCAAGAACCCAGATAGCAAAAACACTCTTCTCTTCTAAATCACAGCCCAAAATCTTGCTAAATTTTTTGAAGAGGTGGCTTTTGGTAGAGAAAACGAAGAAGCAACGAAGTTGCTTTTTGTTGCTTCCACAAAGACTTGAAAGACCACTTACCAACGGAAACCAACTTGGGCTTGGATGTTATATACATGGGCTCATCCTAACCATCAACGTGGTTAACCTTGGCTTAATATAAGTGGCTACACTTGTAAAATTTATTAAAAATAGTGAACTGAATGATGACTAAATAGATTGCAAAACATGAACTGGCTGTGCTTGTTTTTCACTGAAATACAAAGGGTAACTTCCATGAACCACGTGTCCTTCCCCATTATCTGAGAGCTAATGAGGCGATGCCTTGTGGCAGAGATGGTGTCCTTTCAGTTGAGTTGTCAAGAAGTTTCTTGATTCCTGGAGGCAGCAGCAACCGCGTTTGATTTTTTTGAGTTTGTTTTTGGTGGCTCTGCCCAGATTTACAGCATTTAAAATGTTTTCATTAGAGGGAGGCCGTCAAATCAAACGGCTTGACGGTTGGTATTATAACGATTTTATTATATTTTAAAAGTAAAATGTAAAAACTATTTAATAATATTAATTTATAATAAAAATTATTATTTTATATTAATATTTAATATGTAAAACATAAAATAGATTTACGAGTATCCATAAAAAATCAATAGTACGTCATAACCTTTTAAAATTAACATTTAACCTAGCTCCTGCGAGCAAACTTACATTTTTCAGTTCCCTTATCGTTCGTTTTTATAAGGGGGTTGCTTTAACATTTATAAGGGCAATGAAATGATTGCTGTGGTTGTTACCAGGGAAAGGAAGTTAACTTTTGATCAGACAAATTGTCAAAATCTAAAGACATTCTTAATTTGTTCTGCAAACCCAGAAATTATGGCATGCGGGTACAATGGACTGGTAGCAGGAATTCTCTCGCTGCCGATGAGAACCACAAATGAAAATGGAAATATGGAGTACGCTGAGTCCCATCACAGTGTGAAACAATGGGCTCCTACTGTTTCTCTCATAGAGCTTAACTTAGACCAGTTCTGTTTTTCTGTTGGCATCAAAAACTGGAAAGGTCTATACAAGCATTAATTTTGTTAACAAATTGATACTGAAACCAAGTTCTACCATCTATTTTTTGAAAATGAAGTACCATACCCAAAAAAAAAAAAATGAAGAAGAAGAAATAGAAATTGAGGCATAAAACTGGGTGATCTTTCTCTTTTACCATAAACAAGATGACTGTTAACAAAATAATATTACAGTATAAAATTGGATTCTACAAATATACGTTAAAACCCTAAACACTGTAGCGACGGTGATTGTGTACAGTCGGCCTCTACATCCATGTTCCCTAACGACGAGATGTGAAATTGGTAGGATCAATTCCCAGTGCAGTAAAATATGATTTTTCAGCATTTGTCATCCGACCCTGAAACATAGTCCATTCCCTCCTACATCTCTCCCTTACCTGGCATTGAAATGGAGATCATCAGCACAATTCGTAGAAGAGAAATTCTTTTGGCGTCAACCAAAAGAGATGTAAAAAGAATGGAAATGAGCACAATAATAATATAACTATTTTAAAATAAAAGGGTTTTGCATACCCCTTGCCAAGGTGCCTTCCCATTTTGTGCCTCTCCCTACGCAAGTAGATGCGTGATTCAGTATTTCATTCCAGCACCCAAATTTGAAATAGAAATAGACAACAAAGAGTTCGTAGCCAATTATTTCCAATTACCTGGTTCCCAAGCGAGGGAACAGTTTGATGAACAATCCACTGAGAATCTACGACACCTATCTTCTCATGTGCAGGCTGTTTTCAAGAGAGTCGTCCATATTTAATGGAGTTTATTTGAAATTTTAACTATATAACAAATGATCTAAGAGAGAGAGAGAGAAACAGCGTGTCAAGAACAAAGACAGGCAAGAGAGATCACTAACCTCTACACATTTTCTGAGAGCAAAATCAAGACCCCACCCATGGACTAAGTCATTCTGATATTCAGTAGAAAATTAATGATAACAAACAAATTGAATGCAAAAATAATTGAAGACCTGGCAAGCCTTAAATGAGGGAAGGAGCAAAACTCTCGATACCTGAATCATATGCCATACACACCGCCAAGCATCTCGTGAAAATACTGGAGCCATAATCTCAACAAATCTGCATGCAATAACGCATCCAACAATAAGATGTCAGAGTGAATAACAAACAGTAGCATATAAGAAAAGAATATTCAAATTTGGTCATACGCTGCACAGGGAGGTAGATGGGGATCAGAGCACCAGCCTGGTTTCTCCTCTGTTTCTCTAATAAATTCAATAAAAAAGGATAAAATGTTACTTCATAATTAAATAAATCAATCAATAGTCGAATTTTTGAAATTAAACCATGATTCTTACTTGTGAACTTCACGATCATCCCTTCTCTTTGTCATCTGCCATGTTAACCCTTTGTTTGGCTCCAAACCAGGCTGTGAAATCTCCAAACCATGCTTCCTCACTAGTTTTATGTATCTGAAATTAAATAGAATGGGCATACCAAATGAGTAGACCGAAGCTGCACAATCAATAGAAGCAATGCTATGCCACTCACTCTTCTGCATCAAAATGCTCAACTCCCAGGTCCTCATCCCAGATAAATATGTAGTCATATTGTGCTACAATGTCAGGATGCAAAAAACGCTTGGCATACCACCTTGAACAAAATCACAAAGAGAGATTGTAAAAAACGGAGACATAGACATACTCAACAGTAGCAGCGAAAGCAGAAATAATTGTTGTGATTTTAAAATCATATAGAAGATAAAATAGTTAATTACCATTTAGTTTGCTTCCGAGCACTCACATGAATAGCCTGCTTTGACCACTCAAACTCATCCCATTCAGTTGTTCGACCATCATAATGAAATAGAACAATTGTAAAGTTCTCTGAGAACTGTTTGAGACAGATGGTTAGTGAACAGCCACACACAAAGATAGAAGGGTGGGAGGAAAGGAGAGACCTACCTTTTTAACTGCTACATCAATATTACTTTTCTGGTCACAACCAACAGTAAAGGTTACAAGATACTTTGGTTTACTAGTCAAGTCCTGCAGATTAGGACTTTGTCAAATATATGTTGTTGCCAGCAAAAAATAATAATCAGAAACACCAAGATATCACCATTTATGTTTTTCATTAAAGCAATCACCCAAGACCACAAAACAATGAAGCATTTAAACATTGCACACGAAAATATTCAGATATGCACCTCATTAGGATTACCCCACAGTCTGCGCAAGTAGAAGTCTGACTCGGCTTCAACAATTTTAGGCGGTAGCCTTTCTGCACCTCGAGGATTTGTAGGAACCCATATCTGCAGCAGAATAGCAAAGGAAACACAAAATGTGAGCTCAAAAATCTATGAAGGGAACAACAACACTTATTAAGATTTTGGTGCATCAGAATAGAACAAAGCCATTCATGTAAGACAGATATCATCCAGCTAGATAATAGGACACAAAAAGGAACCTGTAAATAAAGGAATTACAAGAAGTATATAACACTCAAATCAAAAATTTTCAGACAATCCACGTTATGCCAGTAAAGAAACAAATCACTGAAGACCCACTTTTCACACTGCATATGAATCTAAATGCAGTGATACAGAGTACCGTCTCATAAACAACTGCAGATGAGGATCCAGTATTTGTTATCCTGATAATGTTTTGATAGTCATAATTAATGTTGAAACACAACTTTAAAAATTGTGCAAAACAACAAAAATTATTTTTCACTCTTTAGTTAAATTTTAAAAACAAGGTTTTTCGTTTTTAAAAATAATTTTACAAAACCTGCAACCAAACATATTTAATCATTTTTTATTTTTTGAAAATGTAACCAAACGACCTAAACAACCTCTAATATTGTAGTTATTTGTTATGATATGACAAAGATATTAAGAAAGGAATAGAAAAGGTCTCTAATAAAATGAATGGTGTATTTTAGCTAGGGGCATCTAAATCCTCTTAACAAACTTTTCTTACATGGTCAGGGAAAAAATAGAAGAGAACAAGGAATTGAGGAGCGATGATATAGCAAAAATTTCAGCATATTCAATTCCCAACTATGGCCTACAATCTTCCACTAGCAGCCTACCGTAAAGACAGAGATGCTGGAATAATATGATAGAGAGAAGCCCAGATCTCTTATCATATTCACTAAATACCTTTCGACATCAGCTTACATTTCTGTGCTATTCTATGTAAATCTTTCCTATGCCTAGCATCTTCATGTAGCTGGCAGAAACTACAGCAAATTGCCTTTTAAGTTCTTTCCAACCTGTAAAAATTCTTCTATTCGGGAAAGCAGAGCAAGAATCTCCAATGATGAGTGACAACCATAACCAGAACAAAATCTTAACACCCAATAAAGCATGTAGAAAATTAGTCACAAAACAAA
Source organism: Trichilia hirta (assembly GCA_035221805.1). Taxonomy (NCBI): domain Eukaryota; kingdom Viridiplantae; phylum Streptophyta; class Magnoliopsida; order Sapindales; family Meliaceae; genus Trichilia; species Trichilia hirta. Next base: position 8,175,407 of record JAWDEX010000012.1, read on the forward strand.
ATTCTGAATAACAATGGAGCCAACGGTAGCATACCTTTGATGTACCATTCAAAACTTTAGCTCTAATGGAGCTGCTATTATTATGGTTTAAAGGATTTAAGGCATTCAACAATGTTTGGGCTGAAATGCCTGATCTGTGGTCATCAACATATGAGAAATCCATGTTGGGAAGGAGGCTGGATGGGAGATTCAACTGCCAAATTGAGAAACAATTTGACTATTCCATCATCTAGCTAAAATAAATTGCATTAATGTTAAATAATAATTCAAAATTTTGGTACCTTAGTCAGTGACAACGTTGGAAAACTTACTCCTATCCAGAAGCCAAAAACTATTCCAACAAATGTTGTTACTATAAGCCTCATACTCTCATTTGGTTTTCTATTAACCCAACTGCAGCCAACAAAATTTAGATTGCATAAGTTGACATCACATCTAAAGGACCCAGTATTTTATCCAAAAAATATAAATATAAGCAAGTACAAAACAAATCACAAGTTCTGAACCTGCGTGCAGCATTTCCCATTTTATTTACAATTTTCTGGTTGTCACAAGAACTTCTAAGCATTGTTTTAACAGCTGAGATGCCAATTTTCCATAAAACAGATAGAGATCATTATGGAATGAAGAAGGACCTGCTGCAACCAATTTGCACTACAACAAGGAATCAAAGAGCATTACCTCTAGAACCGACATAAAATATCTACCAAGGCAATAAATGAAATCGTGAAACTTCAAAATGGCACTTGTTAGTGACAAAAAGATATGCTACTACACTAGTACCAACGATATCATATGATTAAAAAACTCAGCCAATGAAGCCAGTTAGAATTTCTCGTTCCCTAAAATATCCACACTACGGCGATGAGATAATTAAACTCTCTCTCTCTCTCTCTCTTCAAGTATATCCTACATACCCAATGCATACTGTAAAAAGTCACCGCACACAAACAAAAATTTTCAGAAGGCGATTAGTTGCAGAGTCTATGCTTAACTCTATCAACTAGCAACTTTTCATTGAACACAAAATGAACCTAGGAATGATATTCTTCCGCCGCATAATCCTCCACAAGTAATAGTGCCCATCAAGCTATACCATGTGTTCCATTTGACCAAAGAAAAAATCATGAAGAAAAACCCAGAATCCCGTTCAAATGCTCAACGTTGAACCTCGATAATCAAGTTGCCATTTCTCACTAAAATTTAAACTTTAAATAAATCAGAAAAAACCCAAATCCCTGGTTTCGACAAACTGGCCCTGCTTACATTCAGAGACACAGAAAGAACACTGCCAAAAACATAAACCTAACCATTAAGTTATCGTAAAACAACAAAAACCACTCGTCCTTTTTGCCTATTATTATAATCATCGAAATTCCATAGAAAAGAAACCCAAAAAACACAACTACCGTAAAAACTGGTAAAAGCCCATTAAAATAAATACACAACTTGAGCTTCTTCAAACCAATACGAATCGAATAAAACTATCAGTTTTTCAACTGCCTCCAGTATACTCGAAATTTCCTCTATATTGAGAAACATAAAGAAAGTGAACGTACCTGAAAAATAACAAGTAACCAGTGTGGGCAAGATCTGTTAAATAGAAAGTGATAAAGCATAAAAATTCACAAGAACCCCACTTGCAGTGAATTGAAATCCGAGTTCGAGATAAATGGCGCAAAACTTGTATGATCGTCCTATTGTGTAAAACGTGAGAAAAGGTAGATCTTATTGAAGTTGTTTCCGAGTCAAAGTTTGGCAAATGGATTGATGGAATTTGAAAAATCTAATTGGATTCCTATAAGCATAGATTGTCTCCTCCGAATTACAAGAGATAGGACTAGTTAGGTATTTGAATTTTAATGGGAATGTTATTATTCCCTTATTTGTCAATAACAATTCAAGATTTACCTTCAAGCATTTCAAGCATCGATGGAATACAATTCTTATACAGATTTACCATTATGATGATTTTTATTTTATTAGAAAGCGAAAAGTAACAACTCATGGAGTTATTTTGTTTGTTTTTGAATTTAACATTCTTTTCAAATTTTTATATTCTGATTGATTTGATTTAGAGTGTGAAACTTGTCACATATATATATTCAATCAATCGTATGGGATTTTATTTAATTAATTTTTTAGTTTATCGGGCGGCTAATTTGTTTAATTGCTAGTTTCATAATGTTTGAAAATGATCACTATATATTTGACATTTTCCACAAATTTGTAAATCTTTATTTATATGAAACACATAAATTATATATAATGACAAAGCTTTTCCATCCAGTCGCCATGGACCCTATTTCTTCTTCTTTTCTTTTTTTTCATCAAAATTGCAACGATGGTCCAGCAAATTCAATTCCCTCCGTTTTTTTAGTTCCCATCAGGGCAAACCTTTTTTCCTTTTTTGTCTTTTAGGTAGTAGAAAATGTAATCCTGGGACCATAATAATTGAATTAAGAAAATTAATAAAAAAGAAAGGACCAAACGTCTGATTACGTGAAGGATAGATAATTAATTGTTTTGGTATTGCTAAGTAGCTAACCTACAACAATAAATAAGATTTATTTATTTTCTACGTCTTTGCATGTTTGAGTTTCCGTTGTTTTACAAAAATGATGCCAATATTCTTCATTCCCATTTTCTTAATTCTTGATGGAGAAGAGGAATACATGTTGTTCATAGATTCATGTTTCATTTGCCAGTCAATCAATGACACACAGAGAATGAATTGGAGGATATCTAGTAGCAGCATATAGTCTAATAATTAATTAAAACATAACAAATTTACTTCTTTTAATTGGGGAAGTAACAGAATTACGAATCAATCCATAAGATTTCTAATGTCAAAAAAACTTATTTCAAATAGAGTTAAAAGTTGAACTTCCATCTTTTATAAAGTATTTATAATACAGGGAGGAAAGAGAAGGAAAGAGTATAATATTACAATAGTTGACTTTGACCTTCATTTATCCAATTCACTGGAATGTTAACTGATTATCGATGATGACGGTAAAAATTCAATGAAGGTTGAACAGATATATGGAAGCACCAGCCGCCATCCCTTGACGAAAACTTTACCAGATTGAAGGATGGGGCATACCAATTATTTCACCGTCCTTTGAAACTTTTCAAAGCATTTTACCTGATTTTTATTTTCAACAAATAATATTGAAAACTCTGTCGGTATCTTACCTGTCTTTTCAATTTCATCCTTTCTTATATATGTATATACACATCTGCTTATAATTTCGAAATAAAATATTCAATGCAACCCTTCTAATTGCTAAATGTCAGTTTGTTTGGATACTTGTCATGGTTTGACTTCGGTTTCTGGTAAAAGTACTTGGGCAAATACAAAATCTTTGAAGACGCGTCTCAATTGTTTGGACAAGAAGCAACGACGTGGTGGGTCTCGGGTGGTACCATCCCATACCCTCGACCTTCGGTCAAGTCAGAACACCGACATCGACGTCTCTTGCAATTTAGAATGCTTAGCATGTAAGTATTTTATTCTCATTTCTCATTTCAAATTTATTAAAAAAAAAAAAAAAACATAAATAAATCTTAATGAACATTTAGTCCCAATTATCTAGCTTACAAAATTGCAATTTATTTGTGTCTATACTGTTATACATACGGTACGAGCATAATAAAATCAAATGTTATAAATACTGTAACAACATAAATATTAGCTCTATATAATAAATTGAAATTTGTTAAATATTATATTGAAATATTGCTTTCAGATATTAATATTTTTAAAGTAGTTAGATTATATATTTAAAAATAATAATATAAGGAGGCAAATTACAATATTCTAAAATAAAAATAAAATAAGCTTTGAACTATGGTAAGGAACAAGGCTACTAACGAAGGAAAGTACGTTGCTAAAAGGCCAAAGCCCAATTAATATATATACTAACCCAATCTACCTATCCACTTTCCCCTTCTGGTAAGGCCGTTTCAGTTAGTCAGAGCTCATTGCCAAACTTGAATCTATCGTGTTACTACTGGTATAGGTTTGAACGAGTTCTGTATTGGGTATTGCTGTTGTAAACTAGCTGATGCCGTGTTCTGAAATAATCGCTTTCCATTGTTCTTATCAGATGCAGCCAAGTTCAAGACAACAGTCCTCATCTTTCCTGTCCAAAAGTCATATGGGCTTTATTAAACGGATATTTGTAAATCCTAATACTTACTATTTACATCTTTCATCATGGCGAAGTAAGGGGCAAGAATATAACAAACTATACAGAATCTCACAGAATTTGAGACATGAATGCATTATAGAGGCAAGAGTTTCCAGAATCTGCCAACCTGCCTTTCTCAGGATTTATTCCGTTCAATCGAAAGAAATATAAATGCAGGCCTATCCGTCATGAAAGATCAGATAATGCATGAAAAGGAGGAAGCCGGAGTTCAATTTGAGTTCACCCGGATCCAAAGGCAGCATCTGTCCTTCGAGGTTATAGAACACCGAGAATACAGCCATAGCTCTCAAGCAGTTCACGAGCCACAGTCTACCCACCAACAAAGTTCCAAGCTATATAGTCTTCAACCATGTCTTCAGAGAAGAGTTCGGAGCAAGTAGATGCATCTGTGTCCGCCCACATGTCCAATAACAAAATAATTGAGAACACAGGACAAGCCGGAAATGAAGTAAAGGCAATAGAAGGCATAATACTGACTACATCCATACTTGATAAGTAGGTATTTTCATGCCATAAAATCATAAAACATGCCCCCAAATCTTAAGTACAAACTCAGAATCATGAGATTAAGAAAGTGAATTAGATAAGTTAGTGAATCTTATGCAATTCTCAGTCCCCCACAGCAAATAAAAGTAGAATCTCAATCCAAATCCAAGGTAACATCATTCTATAAGATTCTCTAGAAACTCAACCCCAACAAGCTCTATGTTCTAATAACACTTGCAGAGATTAATCATCAAGAAATCTCAGCAGAACATTCATTCCTTAGATATGATCGCCGAAAACCTTCAAAAACAAGCAAAGAAGAACAAACCACAAAATAAACTAATCCATTCAATCGAACAATTCGTTAGGTTTGCTCAGCCAAATTCCACTTTTAGCCAATTCAGCTGAATTATGCTGCCATCCGTGCGGCCGAACCATGCTAGTGAATTTAACCTTGCTCTCTGGAATTTTTGGCACAACATTCGGTCAACCAAATCAGGTCATTCACTCGACCAAACCCCTGTTTCTAGCTTAAAACTTGAATCATTCTCCATAGCTTCAAGTCCTCAGACTATTGCATGATATTCTTTGATTGTTAAGGATTACAAAAGCATTACATGCTTCTAATCTGCCCATGGCAAAGGAAGGTGAAATATGTTCAAGCTATGCACAAATACATAATGCTCAAAGGAGTCCACAATCTCTAATCTAATATAGAAAACAATTTTACAAGGGCAAGTTTGCTATTGTTACCATATAGTCCATGTCTTGTCCATCATCGTCACTCGCTACTAGAGCACCACCAGCTGGAGCTGTAGCAGACACAATTTCAATCTTACCCCCAACATGAGTACATAATAATGCAACCTCAATCATTGCTCAGAGCCTGATGTAGAGTGGGTTCTTCTACAACAACTTGCAAAGATTGTGAAATCAATTAGTTCCACCACACGCTGCATGTGGGTAAGAGGTCTCACAGCCTCAACTAAACCTCCAAGCACGTCAGAAACGTTGCAGGGTCTTCCTGACATAAATGAAGATGATAAGCTAAAAGAGAAAATCTTCAAAATTGAAAACAGGGGAATCAAATGAACACTATTGCTTTTCTTTCATGCCACAAAAATGAATCTAGCTAGATGATAAAACTCAATATAGAGGATAATGCATACCTAATTCCATTTTGTTTTAAAGGTGCAAGGGCCAGAGGTGGCATTGGCATTTCCAAATCCTTGGCAGAGGTATCCAGTGATAGTGGCTTGCCGGAATTTTGCAACTTATTGCTGGAACTATCTCTTGAAAGCTATTAGATAAATGAGACCTATTTGACTCTGGATGGTCATATCTTGAACTATGCATTTTCTTCAATATTTCTTCATTATAGAGCACAATATTGGCCTAATAAGTACCAAAAAGAATATCAGATATAAAATGTTAATATCATAAAGTTACTAAAGGTTGGATTTAAAATTCGAACTCTATCAAGATCTCATAACAAACTCTAAATTTCAACTATAGTGGATTTTGAATTTGTGATAAATGGATAAAAGAAAGTCTGTAAGGACATATAGCCTGTCAAAGTGGAGATCCATACCCAAACAACAGGGCAAGTAAATGAAATAGGAAAAAATTATAACCAAGAAATAGAAATAAACAATCCATTATAGAATATATTAAACAAATGCTATAAATAAGTCCAAGGAGAGTGCCGAAATAGAAGGTATAATGACATGACTATGTACATCTATGAGTGTGACTGAGTACGGGACAGAGAGAACGTCAGTTGTAATACCTTTGTCACATAAACAGCATTCTCGAGCTCAAAAGTGTATCCCTCAAATGATCACCTCGGACTATAATATAGTTACCAATGTCATAAGGCATCTGCAAGAATATATTGTTGTCTTATCATATATACCTTTCCCATTAAAAATGGAAAACAAAAAATACAAATTAAAATGAAAATTGTCAGTTAAGTACACAAACGTCAATTCTCTTCAAATGGAGGGACAACATTTTTGAATGCTAGAAAGTGGACCATGAATCTGCAGAAAGTTTCGTTAAAGAAAACCTCAATAAGTTTACTAAACAAATGTAAAAGAAAAACATAACAGTCAGCGAGGTATCTTACTTGCTCAACCAGATTATGTAAGGATGACTGCTGAAGTAACATCGATTTCTACAAAAAAAAAAAAAAGAAAGAAAGCTATATTTCAAATGAACCGATTCCATCAAAAGTGCTTTCCAATATGGATTATAACAATACAGCTGTCCAGAAAGAGAAGGCTAAGTAGAAAATATTGTGTAAAGCTGCAATGAACTAAGCTAAATACCTGTAGAAGCTTGAATATCATGTTTATGCTGTCAATTTGGCAATATAGCAAGGAAATAATCTCAATGCATCATGTTTCAAGCAGCACAGATGATAGATTCAACGTAAGTTTCTTTAACTCGAGAACATTACCAAGCAGATTATCAGACTACAAGCAAGAAAGCAGACATCAATCCACTATTCAATTTGCAAATGAACGGCATAAAAACATCAGGTTCACAAAGTTTCTATCCTTGTTTTGAGCAGAAAAGAAAGAGGCATGTAATCTACCTGATCCATGACATATACCATAGCAAGGGATCGACATATATTAGTTGCATTTGACCTCTGCTCCGCAGTCAACTTGTCCATTCTCAATCTCTTATTATCAAAAGTCTCAATCTCCACCGATTTCTTATCCAAACTGAGAGGCAACACATAAGCTTGCTCCGATGACTGGCTGCTTATCGCGTCATGCCCTACTTCCCACGCATCTCGTTTCCATCACTGGATACTCCGCGACCAGGAATCCTACCACAAATGGGTGCTTCACCATTGGAAAAAACCGCCGCTCTCTGCTCAAGCACAACTTGCAACTAAAATTCAAATTCAACATTTAGACTACGGAGTAAAAAAAGAGTAACCAACTTCTAAAATTCGGCATACAGATTAAATTGTAATTAATTCGTCCTACTTGTTGACGAGAAAGTGCAGCTTCTGCCGTACGTAGGCCGGCTGGAACGTTGAAATTGCCAATAAATATAACAATGTAAGTTGCGTTCACCCCAGGATAACTGACAACTCGACGAAGCTCTGGCAGGTCCATAACGCAAGTAACAGCTGGTCCCACATAAACCTGCAAAAAAAAAAAAAAAAAAGTTAATACAAAAATAAAAATAAAAAAGATTGAAGGTTAAATGAAAGAAATATATATGAATGACGAACTGACGGAGAGTACAGAGTCGAGATCGACGATTCTTCGAAAGAGGTCCCACTGTTCAACACAGAGTCTCTGAAAATCAGGACTGCGAAGAACCAAATTGCAGCTCTTCTGGTCAGTATCGATGCTCTGTAGGAACTCAACGGCAGAAGTGGATATTTGACGAATCGCGGAAGGAACAGCAGAAGCTGAAGAGACCGTGGTTCGTGCAGGATCCGGTTCATCGACTGAGACCGTGAGAGTGACAGCAGGAAGGGAGGTAGTGTCGCTTGATAGAGAAGCCGAAGCTTTTAGTGGGTTGGGTTCAGTAGATAAGTGGAATTTGATAGAATTAGGGCAGAATAGGAGACAAGATGCGTAAGCGCGAGGATTGGAGCATCAATGTATGGTAAGCCAAGGTTGCGATGGAAAAAGAGTGGCTGGATTTGAAGAAGTGTAACAAAAGTGAAACGGTAAAATGACAAGTAATAAATTAAATAACTGGCCCGTTTATTATCGAAATACCTTCTTTCTTTTATTGTTTAGCAATTTAAAATGTTGCTTAAACTGGTTTATTTAAAATTGATTACAATAATTAGATTATTACGTATATAAATTATTAAAATATGATTCACGATATTCCCATAATACCCAAAGATGACAGAATCAATTGCGGTTACACCTGCCTTTTTTTCTTCTATTTTTTTGTAATTAGATTACGTATATAAATTATCAGCATTTTACATCATGCTTCTGTTCATTAACTTTCTCAATATAGATTCTGGAGAATATTATTTATTATTTTTTTTTAATGAATAAGTGTAAGTTGTGAATATAAAATGGATTAAAGATCACTTTCATTGACGCCGAAGCATTTACTAGAATAAGGTCTTGACTTTGAAAGTGATTTTAGGTGTAAAAAAATGATTAATAAATGTTAAAAATACAAAATTTTTAATAAATTAATATATTAATATTTTATTATTGTCACATATTTATTTTTTAATATTTTCTTTTCTCAAAATTTCATTATTAGTTAAAATAGAAAATTGTTTTTTATATGATACAAATTAAAGTTTCATAATAATTTTTTAATTTTTATTTAATTAATGCTATTATATTACAAATATTTATATCACATAATTTATTTAAAAATTTTGGGTTTATAACATTAATCAAATTATAAATACAAACATCATAATTTGTTACATATTTGAATTTTCGGTAGTCACAAACTTCACTGAAAAGTATTAATTTCTTATCATCCATGTCTTTGGATCAAAGTCTTTTTTATTTAAATAATAGTCATGAATCAATATTTATCGATAATTACACATAATTAAAAGTAAAATAATTATATTTAGGATAATCATCCAATATAATGTGGACGCTTAATGTGTTATAGCTGTATCTAAAATTGTTCTAATTTTTTTTTTTATTTTTCAATTCATTTGTTATAGGTTGAGAATTATAATAAAAAAAATTAAGAACTATAATTTAAAAAATAAAAAAATAAAAGAATTTATGGTATACTGAATGCACGGTGACATGAAAATAGGCAAAAATAAATGCATAAATAAATAAAAGTTGTGAAACTGAAGACGGGGAAATTGGGAATTACCTGACCGATAAAAAACATTTAAAATGCAGTTCCCTCCAACGCCTAACTCCGTCAGTCCCTGCCAAGTATACATTCATTTCAAACTTTTGACCGTTGCCGACATCACTAACGGCTCAAGAGGAATACATCTCTCTGACCTACTCCATGTTTACTTTGACTACAGATACAAACGCATTACTCAAATTCTCTCACCCGTAACTTGGTAGCCGTTGCACATTCTCTCTCTCTGTATGCAGAGCATTGCAACAACAATGTCTACCGACGATATATTACAACCAAGAATGGAGAATAAACAGATTGCAGATAAAGAAAATGCATCTTCTTCTTCGAGGCTTTCTTTGAAGAGAAAGAGACCGCCCAAGATTGAGATCCCAAATGTCTTGCAAGAAATCCAAATTGATAAGCTCAAATTCAAAGACTTCACGGCCCAAGACGATGCCGTAGGTTTCAATGGGATTGGGGTCGCTGTTTTCTCCGTCAAAGGAAAGAAAAAGTTCATGGAAGATACCCACAGGATCGTTTCTTGCTTAGATGAAAAATCAAATAAAGTAACAACTTGCGGGAATTTAAATGTTTTTATCTTCTTCTTTCTGATTTTGTGATGTCTGTTGATTGTTTTACCGAGACATATTTTTGTTGCTTGTTTCAAGAGTTTCTTTGGCGTCTATGATGGACATGGAGGCAAAAAGGCCGCAGTGTTTGTTGCAGAGAATTTGCATACGAATATTTTCAAAATGACGAAGAATTGTGCAGGAGACAAGGAGGAAGCAGTAAAAGCTGGTTATCTGAAAACAGACGAAGAGTTCTTGAAACAGGTAATGTCAATTTGGTTTCTTATTTTCTCCAGGAACTCGCATATTTTTGTTGTGTTTGAGTTTTCTCGTGATTTAGTAAATTCTTTCAGATTACCACTTGACATCAATTATGGTATTTCATTGTGTAGCCTAATCTAAAATTCTAATATTATAAAAGAAAAACAATAAATTTTGTTTTCTTCGCTCTTATTATGCATTCAATGTCAGTGAATCTGAGATAAAGAATTAGCTCACATTCAAATTACCATCTTAAATGAAGTTGATAAGATATTCCGTATTCTGCAAAATGAGCAACTAGAAATCTTGGCTTCTTAGTTTTCCTTATTCTTGGTCCAAAAAATCTGCTAGCTAAATACAGTTTGAGAATATATATGGTTTGTTGGTCTACCGATGAAAGAATAATGTGCGAGACCCAAGAAACCCGTTTGGAACTCGAATTGAATATTTTTCAGCTTCGTTTAGAAGTCTTCAATCAGTTTTGACTGAATATGACAAAAGTTAATCCCAAATATCTGCATATCCTATAAGAATCCTATTATTGCATTCTACTACATCTGAGGCCAGCAATCTTATTGCCGTATGTTGATAAGCTTTACCTAATATTACCATGAGGTAGTGAGTTCATGTGGCTGTATACACGAAAGGACCCTGGTAAGATACTTTAACTACATTATAATTTAAGGAATTTATAGCATAATCATGCAATAAATTTAAATTTTTACCAAATATATGATTGCTTGAATCTTGATATATTAATATATATACAAAGAAACCAAGTTAGAATTCAGAATTTTAATCATCCAAGTAAAATGAAATTATGGTCAAAATTTTAGAGAAAGAAAAGAGCTTGATACCTTTTTCATCCTTATCTCACTTAAAAAATAAAATTATATATATATATATAAATAATTATTCAATAATATCAAAGATTTTAATAATTAATCTTTGATATTTATTAAAATTATTATTACTTAACAATTAAACAATGATTAAAGACAAATATGTTCGATTGCAAAATGATAAAATTTTATTATAAATTGTACTTCTTAATTTGAATTTTACTATTTGACTTTAAAATTATATTTTTAAATTATTTATAATTTTTATTATCAATTTATCATACAACTTATATTAAATTACATAAAATATATATATACAACTCTGTAACTTTTTAAAAAACACTAAATATAAATTACATAAAAAATATACATACGATGATTAATAACAAATATGTTCAATGGTAAAATGATAAAATTTTACTATAAAAAATTTTACTATAAATTAACTGTTTAATTTGAATTTTACTATTTGACTTTAAAATTATATTTTTAAATTATTCATAATTTTTATTATCAATTTATTATATAATTTGCATTAAATTACATAAAAAATATATATACAAACTCCTTAACTTTTTAAAGAACACTAAATATATGTAATATTTTTATCTTTCTTTGTTTTTTTTTTTTTGCCTTTATATTATCCTAAAATGTGTTAGCCTTTTTAACAGATAATATTTTTTTTCTCCCGTATCTTTCAAAATGCATAAAAATATTGATATAATCATAAAATTTCACTGTGAGTTAGCTCTCAATGTGTATCGAACTCTTTGTTTTTGAACTCTTCAAAAATTCAATGACTATTAGTAATTTTTATCAATATACTATAATCCTTAAATTACGATGAATAAATTATTTATCAAACTTTACTTTAATTTTGATATACCGTGTGAGTTATATCCAAACCTAATCGAGTAAGGATTCATATAATATCAAAATTCTAATCCTAATTTATTCAAAAATCGTTGATTAATATGTTCGAAACTCGCTTTTACAAACTTTTTGTGTAACATTAAATGCTATGGTTATAAACTTATGTTTTGAACATTTGTCGACATCTGTCTAGGAACTCAACTTATATAGAGTTAATGGTAACTCTTAATTTAATTTATAACCAACAGATTCCATCTTAATTATTACCATTATTCATATATCTGCATCAATAACTCATATATTTATATGAATAACGCAAACAAATTGACTTTATCATATAAGATGTAGTTAGGTCTATACTTATAAATTATGTGTATTCATATAAGATTCGATTGTGACATTCGGGTAAGAGGAGGATTACATCGTATATTAGTACAATCTTATGATAAATTATTAATTATATTCTTACTATGTGATTTATAGTTATATTGTCACGTTCGAAAAATAATTTTATAATTATTAATTCATATTAATGTCTTTATTATATAACTCTCATTGTCACTTATATTAATATCATTTCATGATATTTACCGATAATATTTAATATAGAGATGATATTTATCGATAATATTTAATATATTTACTTTGTGATCTTACTACCCAATCAATACCATATATGTACAAAATGATTGTAATAATTTTATTTAAACTCTTAAATAAATTATTTAAATAATTCACATATATAGTTTATATTATTACATGAAGCGATAAAATGAGGCATATGTATGTGAATAAATAATACTTTATTTCATTTATTTATTAAAAATAATACAAGATTATTAGCTCTAAACTCGACTACACAAATAATTTTTAGATCATATACTAATAATAATTGTCTTTATACTTCAATGCCTCAATCATATTGTCACTAATAATAATATAAATCTCATTGTTACCCCTACTAATATCATCTCATGATATTTATCGGTAACACTAATATGTCTATTTTGTGATATTGCTACCCAATTAATACCATAATGTAAAAAATAATTTTAATAATTTTATTTAAACTCTTAAATAAATTATTTAAATAATTCATATATATACTTTATATTATTGCATGAAACGATAAAGAAAGCAACATACGTATATAAATAAAGAATATAAATAAAGAATACTTGCTTTTATTTATTTATTAAAAATAATACAAGATCATTAACTCTAAAATTGCTAACACGAATAATTTTTAGGACATACACTAATAATAATTGTCTTTGTGCTTCAATGATATTTTCTAGCATTGTTGCATATAAATCTTGTTAATCTCACACCAAGAAGCTCGGAAGATATGTTTGAGCTATAACAAACAAGTTAATTGGCTGATGTTGTGCTTAAACTTTCAAAATTAAAATCGCATAAGAGTGGCGTTAATGTCTCGAAATTAATCACATGTCTATATATCTATATTTGAGATTCCTTTGTCTTTCTGTTAACCATTCATCTGTCCTTACCTTTATTTTATGGATATGCTTAAAAGACTATGGGATAAATGCAGGGTTTAGTCAGTGGCACCTGCTGTGTCACAGCCTTTATTGATGGACAGGATGTTGTGGTCTCAAACTTGGGAGATTGTAGAGCTGTCCTATGTCGAGGAGGAGTGGCCGTACCCCTTACAATTGATCATAAAGCGGAAAGGGAGGATGAACGCAGACGAATAGAAAACGAGGTGTTCATTTTTGCGCGGTCAAAATTATGAGAGAGGAGCTAAAATTCATGCTGATGGTTTCTATCAATCCTGTGTTACAGGGAGGGTACGTGGAGTTCCACCGAGGAGCATGGAGAGTTCACGGAATACTTTCTGTGTCTAGAAGTATCGGAGATGCTCATCTGAAAAACTGGGTGCTGGCTGAGCCTGATACAAAAATCCTTCATTTTACTTCGGAAATGGAGTTTCTTGTGTTGGCTTCTGATGGCTTCTGGGATGAGGTAAAAGGAAGAGCTCTACTCTGGTCGTCGTAGTTGATCTTTTTTATGTTCAGTAGCTTGTCCTAAGATGGTTGATCTTCTTTTGTTGAATTTGTTCTTGTGTGCGCCATTCGTTTACACCACCAAGTACCAATGATGTTGTTTCTGGGCTGATGATATGACGAATCAAGTCTTTTGCCAAGTATTTGCTCTTTCCTTTTTTTTTCAGGGGGGAAGAAGTATTTGCTTAATCAAAAACAAGATAAAAGATAATCAGGCCCTTGAGGTCTTTCTTATTTTTCAACATCCCTTGAGCTTCTTTCTCATTTTTTATCTTACTTTTTCTATCAGGGATTGAAAATGTTAAACGTGGCGGAGAGGTGACCGAAATGATTTACTTGATAAGAGCACGTTGTGATCCACTGAACTTTGTGAGCTGAAAGTGGCTTGGTTTTCAACATAAATATAAATCTAGGATACATGAAATGCTCATAGGTCACTTTCTAACTGCGTGCATTGTGTCATTGTTACATTAAGGGGTCCTGTGGCACACTGAGATATGGATTTTATTTCTGTTGAGAGATTATTATCATCACTTGCTTGCTGATTTAGACATTCCATTCCTTCTTTTTCCTAGGTTGACAACCAAGAAGCTGTTGATATTGTGAAAAGAATATTATTAGATGGGAAAACAATGGGACCTTCTGAAGAACTTACTAAAGACAATGCTGATGGATATGGCTGTGTAAATGTGAGTCCTTCATCAAAGATAAGAAGGGTTTCACTGGTCAAGCATAATAAAGCGACGGGTCAGTCACCCAGATGCAAGAAGATTACTGATAGCCGGAAAGATAACGAAAATGACTTTGCCCTTGAACCTGGTTCGCCTCCACCAAAGTCAAGAAGAATTTCGATAGTCAAAAGAATAAATGTAATGGTAAACTCTCGCAATCAAGAAAACACTGACTACAAGAAGAGTCCTGCCTCTGCAGAACTTATGGCTGCCTGCAAGGAGCTTACAAATCTTGCTGCACGTAGGGGAAGTTTGGATGATATAACTGTGATGATAATTGATTTAAACCATTTTATATCCAACTGATTTTGGATATTAGGCTGGCCACATGGATTAGGCAAACTCCAAAAATCTGTCCTGTGTATTTTGGTTCCATTGCAGTAACCTAGGATGGGTTCTGTGTTATGGAGTTAAACATGATATCAATTAATAGTCTAGCTTCTTTAACTGCAAATCGACTCCACCTCTGGCCATTCTGTTATGTTTCTGGTTAGTAATGTAAAGGGTCGAAGATCGTATGGTTTAAGAAAATATTACTTGTTCTGAATATTTGTGACAGATATTCTTTTATAACTTTTATAAATATTAATTATTTCTTATGAGAATATTTATCAAATATTATTACAGTTTAAAGAAGTAATTTTTAAACAAAAATATTCACTTTTATCATATAAAGTTTTTAAGTGATATTAAAATTTATAATATAAATATCTTTAAAATTATTAAATTAAAATATGATATTTTTATTTATATTAAATAATTATAATAACTCAATTTTATCATCTGTAAATTTTATTCATGATCGAGGTGCCGAATTTATGATAGTGACATAAGGATTAATTTTTAAATCATTTTATCAAAATTATTTAATAAGTTTGTTTC
>JAWDEX010000012.1:8191224-8202098 GCA_035221805.1 Trichilia hirta
GAGAATTTACAAAATTTGAATATCTCAAATAGCAATAAATAACAAGACCTTATTTAAATTTTAAAAAAAATAATATTATTAGGATGCGTCTCAAGGATCAAAAGAAGAAGAAATGACCTCTTACTCAGCCATCCATATAAAAGTCGGATGCTTACTTTTTTTCTTTACAATATAATAAACACACTTTAACATACATAATAATACTTATAATTCTAACATCATTTAACACCAATTATCCTTACCTCATCTAGTATAAGATATTATTCTAACATGTTACTATAGAAAGATAAAATATAGAAAATATTACCGGAGATAAAATTTTTACACAATGAAAATTTGCAACAAACAATATTAAGTATGAATAAAATTTATAAAATTTATAGAGGACAAAATCAGGTTATGACAATAATTAGGAATAACGTTACTATAATTCATATAAAATTTTAATACCAAATAATTGAAACAAGTTTCATATCAAGCACAAACTTCTTAGGCTGCAATTCATAATGTACTAAAATATTATTAAATTTTTGTCTTTTAAAACCATATCATGTAATACATTATATTGCATCTCTAACCTTTTCTCTATGAACTTGTATTAAACTCGTTCTATATCTTGCACAATCTAAGTTAACAATATGATAAACACATCTCAAATAAAAAGGTTGGACACTTAAATCACATGTAGGTGTTATATTATTAATAAACATGTCAATAACAGCATTAGTGATAGAAATATTATCAAAAGTAATATTAAAAATTTTATCAACTATTTCATATTTTCTAAAGAGACTAGTTATTACATTAAAAATAGTAAAAGCATTATACAGATATTTTAATTTATGAAAAGTAATAAGTCATTTTTGCAATATCTAGTTGTCATCAATATAATGGGAAATAATATAAATATAACTTAAAGATTATATCCAATCTTATAATCAGAAGTAACAGAAATAATGCCTTTAAAATAATTAAATTTTACAATTAAATTTTTTTTCTCTTGTTGAAATAAATTAACTTTATCATTCTGTATTTCTAGGAACTAATTAATACATGTATTTCTAGGAACTAATTAAAAATATGTTGAATATACATTTTTCTTGAACTTGAGCTTGAATAACTTAAGTTTTCTTTTTAATAGATTTTACAAATAGCTTTATTTTTAATTTTTTTTATGCATTGGACTTAGACTTTACTATAAAGAAATTTCAAACAACCAAAGTTTTAGGTCTTTTAGAACTAAATACACTAGATGAAAAAGAAGAACCCGTATCAATGTATTCTTCTTCAGTAGATATTGTTACATGAAAAAATATTCTTTTACTTATACTTATTTTTATAGGAAAATAATTCAAGATTAGAATGGTATAGATACAGAAATTGTGTTAATTTAAAATAAAATAAAAGATCAAGGAATATATTAGAAACACATGAAAAAGAGAACAGATTATGAGACATAACTAAACCAAAGACAGTAAAGTCAAAATGACACTTAATAATAAAATGTTATTTATACAAATTACTAAGTACAAATATAACATTAATGATCATATTATTTTGATATGTTATATGTATTTGTAATTGTATATGTCAATTAGTCAATATTAATATTTAGAGCACTTGATTAAATTATAATTAAACTATAGTTGATTATTAATGTTAATTAAATTTTAAATATAATATTAAATTACTATATTTTATTTGTATTTAATAAAAATAATAAAATAATACTTATGCTATTGTATGATAACTCAAACAATTTTTGTGAATTTACTTAAATAATTAAATTTGTTAATGTCTTTATATTATATTATTTTTATAATTAAGTATATTTGATCATCATATTATGTATCCAAAATTTTATATGTAATTGATATGTCAATAATCAATATGAGTATTTACAACATTATGTTAATTTATAAATCATAATTAAAATATAATTAGTTATCATATTTTATTTATTGATTTATTATAAATATTAATTATTCATTGTTATAAATATATTGTGTCTTGCCATGGTTTCGAAATTTTAATATAATAAATAAATTTTATAAATTTGTAATTTATTAAATATATTAATTTTTAAATATAAAATAATGGCCTAGCCCGCATTCGGACAAAAGCTTGAGTCCAGCAGGGTCTGTATGTGCCGTATTTAAGGGGCCTGAAATGTATTCCTTAAGAATTTTAAAATTCTTAAGAATTGTATTCGTAAAGGATTTTGACTCAAAGAAAAGGTATTACCTTTCAGGGATTACAATTATGTTTTACTTGTTCCAGAGGATAAAGAAAAAGAATTCATTGTGGTTGTTGGGATCAAATGTATAAATAAATTTATGAATATTATTTTGAGTAACATGGTAAATGGGAGAAAGGTTTAAAGTAAGATCCATTTTAATACGTTATCAAGGGATAATTTTAGATATTATATACCGATTTTAAATTATAATTTTAAATACTATATATATATTTTGTTGAATTTAAAATTATTATGATGCTAAGAATTCCCAGCATAGCTTACTGTATTACAAATAGTGTGAGACGCTCTGAAGAAAAATAATCTGGATTCCAAATTTCAACTCTTAACATAAAGAGCTATTGCTGACATTAGCGATCTATGAATATGGATATTCGGTCGTATTCGATTAAGACGAACGAACAAAATAATTTAAATTATATATATATATAATTTTGTATTATTTAATCGATACGAATGTATTTTTTTAATATTTAAATATTTGACGGATATTATAATGTAATTAAAAAAAATGATAAAAAGTAAAAAAATAATTTTAAATAATAATTAAAAAAAACTAATTATCCTATATCATTTGAGGTTACTAAAGATATATTAGCAATTTTAATCTCTACTATAGCATTTGGCTCAATTTTTTAGTACTGTCCCCATAGATTTTTAGTTGTAGACTTCATTCATTCACATTGGATAGAAGCTGAATTCCGAAATATGTAATTATAATATTAGGGTGATTTATTTATATTTTAAATATTTTGTCATTGGTTAATTTTTTTCTTTATCTTAGACATGAAATATTAAAAGGAGAAGAAAAAGATGAATATTTGTCTAACCGATAATTTAAATTAAAAATTTTGATACAAATATTAAAATATACGGTACGAATACAGAAATCTCAATATTTATACTCGTACCTTGAAATTGTCATATTCTTAATTGCTATCCATTCTAATTCCACTTACCTTAATTAAGAGTGGACATTCAAATCCATCCAAACATCTTAATTTAAATTTTAATTAAATTGATCTAAACTAATAATACACTTAACAAAATCCATATAATTAAAATTAAAATTATATTATTATTAGATTTTTAAAATATTATATTATTTAATGATAAATATATTACTTATATTCGTTAAAATATTGACAAACAAAAAATATTTATTCAAATAAATTAAAATTATAGTATATAGTCTAAATTAAAAAAAGAAAAAGAAAAAGAAAAAGAAAAAAAGTGTGCTCTGGGAATAATGAAAGCAGAAAAAATTTTAAAAATATATATAATAAATTGTATTTATACCTTAAATAATTTATATAATATTTAACAATTTAAATAAAAATCAAACATTTTTTTTATTTAATAATATTATTGAATCGATTTGATTTTATCATCAAGTCCAATTCAAAAAACAAATCAAATCACACCATTACTTTCAGTATGAAAAAAGTTCAAACCAAAACCAATCCGACTGCGCCCATCCGTAGTCCTATTTCACTTAATTTCAAGACGAAGAAAAAAAATAATAATTTCTTTAAATAAACAGAACTGAGGTCTGACATAAATTTTGAAGGAAGTACAATTTATCAGATATACTTTCAACTAGAGAACCAAGAGAACAATAATAGCCTATGCTTCTTCATATACTGACCCAACAAGATATACGATAAACACAAATATAGCGAAATTAGGCTCTCCACTCTAAGAGAATTTTTGTTGACACAACTTGCAAGACTTCGGGCTTGCATTGTCACTTTATTTTACAAATAATTGACAACAGGAAAATATATGTAAACGAAAAAAGGGTTGGGAAATCTGCAGCAGATAATTCCGCTCCTATCTCCGCAGATTAATCACAATTCAGAATGAATAGGGCACAGCCATGCATCTCTATTGCCTTCGATATTGAATTTCCCAGAACTTTATAGTCTTTCCCACTCCAAACTTCTCGGCCTTTACATGCAGATCCTATTATGTTTTTCACGGGGAGGGCCTTACGCAGGTCTGATGTCTTGGCAGATATTAGCGTCTTTTCATTGTTCAGATTGAAAAATGCGACATATATTTCTCCTGAACAGACCATTAAAGATTCAGCATCATGCATCTTCCATTGCACAAGAGAAATGGATTGTAGGTGTGTCATAATTCGATTCTGAATATAGAAAGAAGTAAACACCAATGTTGAGCAAGGAATTTATGTCGAAGCAATTCTGAAGAATGACCCTCGCCTCTCCTACTTGAAGATATTCATTATCTTTTAAACATAATCACCAGAGAAACCACAAGCCTTTCTAAAGACAAGTTTCCAAGAAATATATCTTTTCAATCCTCGTCATAATTTAATGTCCTTGGCTTCACCAATGTAGTGAAATAGCTATCAAGTGGGCGGTAGTCATTATTTGTCATTCTTTTATAAATAATGTGCATATTCTAAGTCACCCAAACTTAATGCTTTAAAGAAATCAAACCTCTTCTTCCAGTTGCAATCCACGAACGAATTCCACCAGAACCAATAGTAGCTGCATTACACACAACAGTTATATACTGAAAATTATCACCTTTACAATAATCTTCAAATGCTTGTCACTACTAGCATGAGGAATATCTGCTTAAAAATATCACCTTTAACTGAATTCACAGTAGCACATAGACCAGAATAACTGTTTATGAGGGCTCCACTAGATTTCAACTCCCACATCTGAAAATGTTCAGAGTTCATATCTCAATCAAATGAGCTTTGGATTATACCAAATTTATAAAAAATATGGAACCGGTTATAATGTATGATATAGGGTTAAGTAACCAGTCAAGCAACACAAACCCATTGTTCAAACTCCAAGAAAGAGAGCAAACGACAAAGTTTCTTGTCCAACCATGAATAAGAGTTAAAATTGAGAATGACTTGGATTTGTAAAAGGGTCCCCTGCAAATCTTTTGTTTCTAAGTGTTTCTTTCTGAAAATGAACCGATGATGTTTTATATCTAATATTTATAGTTAGAAATTCCAATCATATGCTTCAATTTTTCTTAACATCTTTGGATGTTACAAGCGAGGACGATCTCACATTTGTCCTTGAATTAACACTAAAGATTACCTGGTTGGAATCTCTTCTGCACTTAGAAAATGAACCTCTTTTAAACTCTTTTGAAGTAAGCTTTCGCTTCGGAGAAGCATCCAAGCAAACTTCCAAGCCTTCAGTTGCCAGTAAATGAAGTTTCCTCTCATATTGCTGCTTGTAGATTGTTTCTTCATCTCTACATCAGCGTTCATATTGACTCAAAAATTATGATAAAAATAAAGTGCAACTATGATAACAAAATCTTACAAAAATATCTATTAATGAAAGTTTAAATGAACATTACGAGGCCATAAGCACTTCTCTCTTATATAAGCATAAGGGTTCCTCAATTTTGTTTACTGAGTTTCCTTTCCAGCAGATTTTTTCAAGATCTTGGTCAAGAGTTTCGACTGCCCAACCGTTTGTTCTGGTATCCCTACAGCTAGTGAGACCCAAAACATCTGTATTTGATGCACTCACTTCCGATAGACGCGGAGAGATGGCCTTTATCTTACTTGAATTCCCCTTTGTTCCAGTAATATAAGGAAACTGTAATGCAACAAATTGTTAGGAATGATCCTATCTGGAGATTATTCTTCAAACACAATTATAAGAATGTGTTCACATGCCTCCATGTTGTTTGAGCTAAAAGAGTTTATCTCCAACACTGTAGGATTTGTAATTAAAGAATATGTAGTCTCATCAAGTTTTCTTACATCTCCTCCAAACATAAGAGGAGACCTGGCCATAGCCCACAAAGTCATCTGTCAAGTAAAAAAGACACCATTTCAAAAAAGAATGCTTGTTTGTTAAATATCAACAAACTAATTAATATGTACACAAAATATTTCAAAGTAAAAAATCATCAGTACTATACCTGAGTTCTTTGCTCATCTAGAGTAAGGTCACAAGTTCTATGTGGACCTTCATTTGAACCTGGCATACATGAAATATCCAAATAAGTTTTATGGCTTTTCATCCATTCTTGAAGCTCTACTTCGTTAAATCCGCCCAAGATAACCATTTACGCTTCACAATTTTTTGAAATCACAAACACTTAAAACCCACTGTGCTTGATGATCAGTATGAAAAATCATATAGAAGACTTTATACTTCAAAGTTTAGTCCAAGAGCCAAATTCACTACACTTTGTACACTAGGCATGTGTAACAATTGGTAGTGTCATGAAGTTGGGTGTTCTGACTTCGTATGAGAGATTCTGTGCAGCCACCATCAAATGAGCTCCTAGCATCTTATTCTTACTTTGAATTTAGTAATATATGTGGCAGAGTTGCGTATCATAGACACATGTGATTTGCTTCTGCACTCTCATCAAACCACCAGCGGGGAAGGGTAAAGAATGGATACATCATAAAGAAAAATTAATTTGCCAAGTTACATAACCTTGATCAGTTAGCCACCCCAGTGGTAGCATATCCAAGTCAGGCCATGACTTCCCCAACAAGCCCTTGGCACCTATCATATTGGCAGCAGAGAAATCCCTGAAGTACTCATAACACATATCAGAAAAAGGAAGGCAAGGGGAAAAAAAAAGCAGTTGGAAAGGGCAGTGCAACCATAAGACTAAGCAGAACTTGTGAGGAGTTTTTATTCTACCTTGTAACATTAAAATGGGCTGCTACATCTCCCCATGTATCCCAATCATCCCCAGTAATCCTATAAATGTTTACTAATCCATGTACATCTTTAGCCATGGCTGGCGTCACACTGGTTCCAGGAGACAGAGAATATAGAATAGGGTGGTCAAGCTCCTTCAAGACCTGCAAAAAATTGATGTTCACCTAGCAAAATCTAGTGAGATTATCACTAAAATTAACAGGGTCCATTCTGTACCTTTGACACGAAGCTTATCTCATCTATCTCTAAGTCATCGCCAAATACACAGTCGTGTTTGACTACAACAAGCCCAAAACAAATAATATAAAATCAGAAAAGATTAGATTAAGCTGCTTCAAAGTCAATAAATTGATTTGTATGCTCAATAGTGATTGATGCATGATAAGAGATAGTAATCGTGCCACAAGAAAATCAACAGGTAGCAACTCAATCACCATAATTTCATCAAGTTAATCAGCATTTTCCTTGTGTCATGATTGTTCCTAAAGCAAATGGATGCTACCTAGTTAATTTCATCATGACATATACACCAAAAAGGATAACTTTCAAGTAAATTTCAAATTACCAAAATCAACACCCCACTCTGCATACTGTTTGTACAATGACCTCAAGAAAGCTCTTCCAGCTCCCAACTCGGTATTTACGCTCATGAAGCCATGTTGCATCCATGCACAGGCCCTCTCCTTGAGTCCTATATCTTTTGCCCGCCACTGTTGACCAGACTCCTCATAGGCACGTCCCTGATGAAAAGTAAGCATTACCTTTGCGGCTAACACTTCACATATAGCATGAACTTACATCTTGCATCACATTCATAGCAAAATCCCACTCTTTAGGAATGTAGAATAAAGATTTCAGCTTAAAAAATAATACCTTGATGGTGTCCAAGATAGGTGTGTTTGAATTAACTGCTTGTGTACTTATACCTCTCATTACATGAATCCCAAACTTCAAACCCATGGCATGTACTTTCCTGGCTACTTCAGTAAACCCTTTGCCGCCCCTGGACGATGGCCATCTATCTGGGTCTGGCATCATCCTCCCCCATTTATCAATTACATCAAATCCGAGAGAATCGACATAAGCACCTTTCACTTTTCTTCTATACCATAGGTAATCCACCACAACATACTACCTCCAACACATAAACAAAAAGGAAGCCATCAAGTTTCATTTCCAATATTCCACTCTCACCGTCTGACTCTACTTAAATACTATTATAAAGGAAAATTAAATAAAACAAATCAGATATCAGTCATGCTTATACCTCATATCCATGAGGAAGTAAACGCTGAGAAATGATTTCAGCACTTTGCAAGAATTCTTCTTCTGAAATGGTCCAACAAAATGAATCATAGGAGTTCCAACCTCTTGGCGGCAAGCTAGCTTGGTCCAATTCTCTATCTGATGTGGTTTCAGATAGTACCCTGAATTCAGAAACACCTTTGCTTCATCAAACTGGAATGGTAACCCATTAACAAAGAAATAAATAAACACAATCACTATTTTACATTATTTGAACAAAATTAAAACAACTTCTGATGTCTAAGAAAGATTTCCAATAGTTATATAGATATAGATAGAACTAACATGAGGAAAGAACTAACTAACTAAATTACTGAAGCAAGCAAATGAAGTAAGAAAAGTCAATACACGGCTACAACTAATTAAATTATTCTTTCGAATTGATGTACTTGTAATTCCAGAGTTCCTAATCAGTTTAAGTAACTTCCTAGCTAAAATCTATGTCAGAAAATCAATAAATTGAAACAAACGAAAGCTCGAAAACTAAATTACTGAAAAGGGTTTAAACTTCAATCCATCCTAGAAATAATTATTTTGTCATGTTTCTCTTCAAAGCCAATAATTCGCATATAACATAGCAATGGTAGTAAGAGAGAAGAAGACACACCTGTAAAGGAAAAGACCAAAAGAGAGAAACAGAGTGCTCAATACGACGATCTTCATGGTTACTGATCTCGTTGTTACTGCTGCTCAGAAATATAATGAAATGAAACGGAACTGTTGGGCTATCACTGGGGTTTATTGGCTATTGACGTATCATTGCCTGAGTTTGTCGGCCAACTATTTTGAAATGATAACTCTGTTCTCCTCGGATAAAAACAAAAACTAGGCAACGATGATCGTGATCGGGAATAAATTAAAGTAATAAAATTATATTATTATTATTATCATCGGTTTAGAATAATAATATAATTTCCTTTTTCTGCTTTTGTTTAATTATTTTGAATTTATTTTTCTCATCATAGTAATTCGCAACCTTTATAGACTTTACCTCACTTAGCTTCCAGCGATGGAATTGATGATTGGATATGCTAACGGTTAATTACTGCTAGCCCCTATGTAAAAGAAATCACCCATGTTAAAATAGACTATTAAAACTGACTCCACATGCTTTCATTTGAAACCACTGTTTATAAAATCACATCCAAAACAGATCCAAAAATGGCGAAATGTTCAGTGCGCTCAAGGAAAAAAAAATATATTATGCTAGTCAGTTATGATTCCGTTTCCTATCTCGTCATTGAATAGTTTTGTACATAATAGCCATCATGTTCATGATGTCACTCGAAAAGGTACACAATATAAAATAGTTATAAAATAGATGTACAGAAACTATCTGATGTCTTGAAACAAAACTGCTAAAATCATCCTTCTTAAGACAAAACCACCCTCTGTTTGTGCAAACAAGTCGTCGAAAGAGAACCCCACCATCAATCGCGTATAAACTTCCCGCTCCATTAGGTTGCTACAGCACAATGTATATCACAAGTCTCGACTCATTCCCCAGCTAAAAACTGTATTAGCTGCGTGATCTTGTAGCTTGTGGGTAAAGGAAAATCATTTTCAAAATGATGATTCACAGATTCTTCCTGAAGAATTCTCAAGACAAATTAGTGTGTTCCAAGGATTAGGCTTTGCACATGCAAGGAGTCAGAGGATTTTCCCAAAGGTCATAGTTAGGGAAGGTCTCTTCTGGCAATCCAGTCCGTGTCTGGTGGGTCACAACCACGTCCTCTACAAAAGTGGCCCAGCCCATGTAGGGATCACCAAAAGATTTAGACATAAGACCCTTGTCTGGTTTTATGGATTTATAATGGTGACCCATGTACCGACGCGCCCCAATTATCAATTTAGCAAAGTTTCCTCCATGTGTCATCACAAACACATCAGACTTCAAGCAAACCAGGAAGTCAAGGGCTGCCAAGCTTGTTACATGCTTCCTAAAAACAGCCAACTCCTCCTTGCCTGCCAACTCCTCCTTTGTAACCTGTTACTAAACCTTGTCAAGACAATTCAACTTCAATGAAGATAATACAATGCAAGGAGCTCCCTTCGTCAAGTCTATACTCATCTTCAAAGCCGATAAATAATTCATATTACTACCGTGTTCAAACATGGCACACAATTCCACAAATTACTAAAGAGAGGAAATACTATATTCAGAATATCATTTTCCAATGTATTTGCATATATATCAATTCATGTAGTTTAACTGTAAATGCACACATAGGATGACTGCCCAACGTTCTTTTGTTGTTCTCTTAAAATATGAACGCCTATAAAATAACTTTTATGAGGGTTTGGAGATCATGTGATGGTTGATGTGCCATTTTCTAAGCTAACTTTCTACAATTATTTCCATTTGAATACATTGCACTCAAAGATAAGAAAGAACCAAGCAGATAACAGAAACAGCAAATTCCTGCAAGATATAACAAAGATATTTTATGCGGTCATTCAAAATGAACTTTTTAGAATGAGAGGGAAACATATTTTGAACAACTAGGTTTTCTAGCATTTAAAATGAAAAATGACAGGCCACTGAAACTTATTGAGTAAAGCCAATTCCATAAGAACTGGATTTCAAAGGCCTTACCAAATTTGGGAACATGTTCCTG
>JAWDEX010000012.1:8202198-8212715 GCA_035221805.1 Trichilia hirta
TGATGATTCACAGACTCTTCCTGAAGAATTCTCAAGACAAATCAGGGTGAAAGCTAAAAGTAAAAGTTCCAAGGATTAGGCTTCACACATGCAAGGAGTCTGGGATTTCCCCAGAGGTCATAGTTCGTGAAGGTCTATTTTGGCAATCCAGTCCGTGTCTGGTGGGTCACAATCACGTCCTCTACAAAAGTGGCCCAGCCCATGTACGGATCCCCAAAAGATTTAATCATAAGAACCTTGTCTGGTTTTATGGATTTATAACGGGGACTCATGTACCGACCTGCCCCAATCATCAATTTAGCAAAGTTTCCTCCATGTGTCATCACAAACACATCAGACTTCAAGCAAACCACGAAGTTAATGGCCGCCAAGCTTGTTACATGCTTCCTAAAAACAGGCAACTCCTCCTTTGTAACCTGTTACTAATCCTTGTCAAGACAATTTTTCAATGAAGATAATAAAATCGCCCTCAGCCGGTCTATATTTATCTTCAATGCCAATAAACAATTCATCTCAGTACCGTGTTCAAACATGGCACACAATTCCATAAATTACTAAAGAGAAGACATGCTATATTCAGAAGATCATTTTCCAATATATTTACATATATATCAATTCGTGCAGTATTACTGTAGGTGCACACATAAGACGACTACCAATGTTCTCCTTCCATTATTCTCTTAAACAGAAACGACTATAGAATAACTCTAATAATAGTTTCGAGATCATGTGATGGTTGACGTGCCATTATGTAAGCTAACTTTCCACAATTATTTCCATTCAAATAACATGGCAGTCAAAGATAAGGAAGCACTAAGCAGATAACAGAAACAGCAAATTCCTACAAGATAGTGTCACAAATAAGAACCTTAACAAAAATATTTTATGCAGTCATTCAAAATGAACTTTCTAGAACGAGAGTGAAACATATTTTGAACAACTATGTTTTCTAGCATTTAAAACGAAAAATGACAGGCCACTGAAAAACTATTGAATAAACCCAATTCCATAAGAACTGGATTTCAAAGGCCTTACCAAATTGGGGAACCGCTCCTGAGTGGTGCCATCCGGTTTTGGCCACCATAAACCTGACCAGAAGCAACATAAATTTGAGTTTCTTTGGGATAACCCATTGCTTGAAGAAGAACAGCCACTTCCCCAGGCACAAGAGGGCATCATCCTTCCTTCCGCTTCTGCATGGCCGATTGCCATAGATGGGAACCATTCTGCAAACCAAATAATCACAGAGGTAACAAATATCACACATGTTTTGTGTAGTATCCAATTTTAAAAGGAAATTGGCAAATTGTAATATTCAAGGTCACCTGATAGCTTCTAGGCCATTCCTTTTCTCTTTCTGCAGCCATTTTAGCTTTCTCATCCCTTGTCGCCACAAAGTCACAAAATGACAATCCCACCATCCCTTTTTCGAACCTAAGGTGCAAGGTCCTGCATAAAGGAAAATTGTTAATTCTTGTGGAGTTAAAATTAGTAACTTGCTACATGGTTCAACAAATTTTCAGATGCCTCAATCACGTACATATACAGATTTGAACTGCCAGTGCAATTTCTCGTCCTTGATACTAATAAATCTGCCATCTACTCTATCCTGGGAAGAAATTTTGGGGCATGATAATTCACCCTGCACCTTAGCCTATTGATTGCTGGAGGAACATTATCATACCTGAACACCCCAAATATATGCAATTACAATAAGGTAACAATTTTCCTAACTAGAAACCAAATTTTAGTCAAGTCTATTAGAATCCATAGCATCCATGACTTACCCAGGCCGATCAACAAAAGGTTTTAGGGCCATAATCTTCTTCTTGATTCCAGGTAGTACATTGTCAATGTAAAATTGGCCAGAAGCATACTTTGGGAATTTTTTACTGTCCGTCTAGCATGCATATCAAAAACTTCATGAATTCAATGCCAATTTGCAACAACTTAAGATTCAGAAAATGAAATGATGAAATAAGCTTTTGTGGTTCCTTTATTTCAATTATACTTTTATCCAAAATATTTTACACTGAAAATCTACTGAGGCAAAAATCTATGTTGATTATTTCTGGTTGGTTCACATAAACTTTCAGAAAAGTCAAGCAAAGCTTAGGTTGCAAGAAGTTTTTGAGAAGGCTCGAAAAGCTCTGAAATTCCTGTAATTTAGTCTATCCTACCATTTACAAGTTGATTCCATCCCATGTCCCATCACATCCTCATTTTATAGTAATTGCAGGGGAAATATTTTTTAAAGTACTGCACAATAAAGTTTAAAGAATGGGGCTGTTCAATCAAGCCCTTGAACTGATTCAGGTTAACCATGTGGCCTGTTCCCTTTTCTACATTCACTTGAAAGCAGTAAACAAAAATTAAAGGATAAGAATTCTTGGTTTGTCAAATCATTGTGACCTAACAGCTAATAATTCATTCATAACAAACTAAATGAAAGACAGAGAGACATCAAACCTTATGCTTGAGAATAATTCTGATTTTTCAGTAAACCAATCTGAGATATCGTGGACAATTCGCACATCATCCTTTTAAGTAGTCAATGAAACGATCGACATTAAAGAAGTCTTTAAATTTCCTGCAGAAATATTAAAACCGTTATTAAGAAAAGGAAGCAATGGAAATTTAAGAAACAAGATGATGGAAAGCAATAGCAATAAACTACCAATTGTAAGCTTCTGAACTGAGAAAATAAAGAAAATGAGAATTTTCCTCGCCATACTGTTATATTAAGCTCAATTGCACAAAATCAACAAATACATGTTGCACTGTGACAAATTAACACCAGAATTAACTGCTTGACCAATTCCATTCGTACTGAATTTGTAGGCCATGCTCATGTGTATCTACAATGGTTTTAGCAAAAATCAGTATAAGATTATTGGCCAAGCCCCTTACATTTGATCTTTCCAAATCTGGTCCCGCTTCAATACTCACAAAATGAGTGCTGTATTTATTATTTTTGCTACAGCAACCGCATTACATATCTGCATACAAACACATGAGCTAGAAGTTATTCTAAAGCTTCCAGCCAGGCAATATTCGTGGTGAAGCAGAAAAATAAGAAAAAAAAATTAAAATCTCAATTAGGTAATAGCAAGACAAAACAGAAACCATACAGCAATCTGTTGCTGACTCAGACCACCCTCAGCACTGATGAATGAATATATAACCATTTGTTTGATTCTCAGGACGAAGATCAGCAAGGAGTGAAGCAAATTTACCGCGCCAAAATGGAATAAATTAACAACAATAGTCTAGCTAGAATGTGAAAAGAAAAAAACATGTAATCATCATAGGAGAAGCTAAGAGTATTAGAATTTTTAAGATAAAAACACATAAACCAGCATTAAACAAAATATTGCCTCCAAAATTACATTTGTATCATGGATGAAAAAGAGGTCAATCTTGAAGGCCCAAAAGAAAACCAAGACCCATTCGGAACATAATTATGTATCATGTGAATACGTATTCCACAGAAAAGTAGAATGGATCTGTTAACACCGAAAAGAGAGAAAGAACAGATGCTAAACTCTTTTCTTTATATCCATGATCTGCCCCAAACATTTTCCGTATAAAATCAGGTTGAACTACAAGAATCTCATAAATTTTAGCTAATATTTACAAACAAACAATACAAGTACTAATGCATAAAATTTGTAAACTATAAGGGCTTATTTTCTTAATTGAACGATGTCCGTCTATCTCTTGAAGCATTTACATATTCCCAAACTTGATGAAACCATCCACCATTCAGTAAAATTACCCTTATTACAGTCATAAAATCCAGGGAAGATGACACCCATGCATCACTAATCAAAAAATGCGAATCTACAGGATATGCCACCATCACGATGCACGACACAAGACGTCCAAGAGGTAGCAGCAGAGTAAGGATTTTCCCAGAGTGAAGGAGCGTCCTTGACCAAAACAGAATAAAAAAAAAAAATTGGAAATACAAACTAAATTAACCATCTAAAGCATTCTAGCTGAGCTAATAGGAACAAAACAAAACAAAACAAGATCCTTCAAGCACTAACGTGTGGGCAATGCAGAACAATTCCATCCTTTTTACACTAGTATGGAGCATTCTACAATGCAATTTAAGAGAGATTAGGAAATGGGGAAAACAAATCAGGAATACCATAAAGATTCATAATCAAGTCTCTATTTGTATGCAACTAATAGGGTGTTGACAGAGTTTTTGACACTGTCAGATGCAATTTCAAATAGCCAAAGGTACTTTTGTGTCCAAAGAATGTCAGATCTCGCGCCATTTTATTTATGAAAGAGATTCCGGTGTTCTGTTGGGAAAACCTAGGATAGTCACTAAAGAAAGGAATATACGACCAAATTTTGCGGTCGCGATCTCTAAATAGAAATCGACAGCGACCATCGTCATCGTCGGCCGTGTGTTGTTCGTGAATAAGAGGTGATGCGGTGTCGTCGCTCTTCCTAGTAGAGGAATTAGCTCAACTCCCCAAGGAGCTGGCATGTCTCAGCGCGGCCACGGCTCGCTTGGGGCTGAAAGCCAGCTTAACTCCAACTTTCCTTTGGGTTTTGGATTTCGTTTACTGGTAGTGATGAAGGCTCCTCACAGAATGGTGACAAACTCACAGTTCATGCGAGCTCAGCGTTCAGATCAAAACCAGAGAAATGCCGAGGGCATTATCGTCATTTCATTGTAGCAGGTTCATACATCCAAACTCACCGTTTTCCTTCCCGTTCTTAAGAAATAAAAATGAGTCCGAAACCCTAGTGAGGCGAAAAAGAAAGACAATGAGCTGGATAGCGAGGCAGGGGTCCAGTTACTTGACGCGCTCGAATCAGGGCATAAACTCACTGAATTGGGATCATTTTCAACATCATCAGGTTCAGCAATGGAGGGGGATCAGAGTGAAGGTGCTGAATGGGAACCTGGAGCAGACCCTGTCGTTGATGCAGCGTAAGATGCAAGCGAGCGGAATCGAACGGCTGATAAAGAGTTAACAGAGGCACCGCATTAAAAACTCGGAGAAGCGCGTGTTAGCGCGAAAGAATCTGGACCGCAAAATCCGATCTCAGGACCTCGCTCGCAAGCTCCAAGCCATACTGATCAAGAAAGTCAGGTAATCTTAAATTCACTGCTTAATTCTTTTCATTTTCCATAATTTATTTTCGCGCATAGTTTTTATTGGGAGCCCAATTTGAAGAAAATGGTTTCCAGGACTTTGTGTGCGTAAAGGAAAAGTTAACCTTTTCTGCTCGAGTCTTCTTCAAATTTGGCATGAAGACGCGCTCCAATGTTATTAGATAACAGTTCCCTATTTTCAGCCTTGTCAAAGAACAAAAATATATATTAAGCACCCAGATTCAGTTTAGGCAGGTTTAGTGAAAAGGAGTCTTTGGTTGCTACTATAATAATAATTATTATTATTATTTTTGCAATATTTTATTTTTGGTGTAGAAGGAAAATCATTTAGTATAACGTTTTGTGCTCCAGAAGAATTTGCTGCTACAGAAAATAGTTTTTATAGGTCCGTTGCCTTAAAAGTTATCTTTTAGCGCTTGCTATTTCTATACAGACTTCTTGAAGAGATGTAGACTTTAATAGACCAAAATCTTCTCGGACCTTGGCTCAGATGCGGAAGGGAAGGTTTCCTTACATCTTCGATTCCACTCTTGCCAGTCATATTAGTGACTTAGTAAGGCGAAAGCCATACAGGTACAAGTCAGGTTTATTAGGGCAATATGGTTTGTTGTTTGGCTTGTGCCTTGTCTTGGGATTCCTCTGCATCTTCTGCCTCATGTTTATGTGGTTAGAAAGATGACTCTTCCTTTAAGGTTTCCAAACCAATGGCTAGTGCCACAAGGGCTCTTTCTTTTGCTTATATGAATTAAGTTAGTAGTTGTGGCATTTGAAATTCTGATCAATTTGTATCATAAACGTTTTCAAATTTTGGTTATGTTGTCTTGTTTGGAGTTCAACAACTTTTCCCTGAGAAGGATTCATAATGAATCCTATCTTAAGGATATGCAAAATGTTCATACTTTGTCACAAGTTATTGGGAAATTGGGGACGTTGGTCCTTGCTTTTATGGTGGTTGCTTCTTCTCTCAATTAGATTTCTTTTGTAACTAGTTCGGAGGGATGCCTCCTCTTTTTAGCTGAAGACTGGTTTTCATGCCCACTAGGCTAAGGACTTAAATTAAATTACTTTTATCTTTTTGTTATAACTCAATTTTGTATTTCATAAATTTTATCTATATTTTATTTACAAAACTCAAACATCAAATTTACGACAATGATACGCGATTTAAATTTTAAGCTATTTGATAATTTGTTTTATAAATTTATATCCTAATTCAAGGAGTCGAATTTTAATAATGATAGTTTTGTTTATTTTCAAATTAATTTAACAAATTATTAGATTAACTCTGATAAATTTGACAATAATATGAGTATTTACTATTTATTTTTTATTTTTTATATTTAATAATTAAGTTATCTGTATAAATATTACTATTATTTTATCTTTTTATGTTATAAAAATGTGTAATTGTTTTTTATTTGTTTTTAGTATTCTAATTCTTTCAAAGTAACTCAATTTTTGTTATTTTCTTTTTTTTTTTAAATAGACGAAATTCTCTCAAAATTACATAAACAATTTTCTTTTCTTCTTATAAATAGTTTATTAAAAATATATAAGATTAGAGTGATAACTTTAAAGATATTCATGGACAATAACACCTTTTAGGATATAAGATGATTAATTAAAATAAAAATTTGATTTGGTGAATAATTTTCTTATACTTTTGTTTTTAGTATTCTTGGCTTAGGTAAGACTTCTTACTCTAAAAAATAAAAGATAAAAAGATTGTAAGTTTATTATATATGTGCAAGATAAAATTATAATAGGCAATTTCGCTTTTTGGAATATCATTTTAATAATTGTGACGATAAAATTTAATTCATTAAAATAAACTGAGTAAGGAGTTTTTGAATAATATTCAACTGACTCTTGAGACGTATTCTTGTGAATTAGTACAACGGGAGTTCATGAAATTATGAAATCTATTTTGAAATGGGTATAAGCGTTACAGTATTGCAAATCTTATTATAAATAATCATATTTATTAATTTCTAAGAAAATTAGAAGAAAAGTTTATTTTTAATATATATAGGATATTTGCTTTATTTTTGAACATAAAACTAGAGGAAGATATGAATCATAATCACAACTGCTGTGTATTCATGTGTTTATTATTTTTTTTACTTTTATTATTTATTTTTTTAAACTATTTGACAAGTAGTCGGGCTATCTTTATAGCTGTCATTATTGATATATTTTTATCCTTTTTATATATTTGCACAATTATTTTTTTTATTTGTAAAGTCAAAGTTTAGTTAGAATTAAAAAAGATATCAGTCTGTTAAATTTAAAATATTTGTGTCTTTTATGAAATTAGTGCAAAAAAATATAAAGAATTTATAAATAGTACTAGTTATCTGGGTCAGGTTTTAGTTAAGAAAAAAATTTATTTAGTTTATGAAAGAGATAATCTAGAGTTAATGGAATGTGTATCAACAACAATATATTTAGAAGGCAGTCAAGTGCTTAGTATTATTATTCTTACACCTTTAATTATAGAAAATCTTATTGAAAAAATAATTGGAGATTAACTAAATATATCTTTCATGCATAAGCGTATTATAAGAATGATTTATAATGCTGACGCCTTTATATGCCTATTAGTTGTGAAACAATAATTTACCTCGTACTTTATACGACAGATTTTAGTATGTGCTTTAACTCCTGAGCAGTTAATTGATAAATTTTAAACTTTTATCTATGAACTTGATTCAAGAGTAGTTCAAATGGATTGATCAATGAAAAGTAACAAAAAGTATAAAGTAGATCTAACGCTTTATCTATAATTTTTTATAGTTTATTGTAAGTTTCTTATAAAAATTCTATAGCAAGTGATATTTTTTATATTTTATTTTTTTTATATTAGGATGTTAAAAAAATAATATCTTATATTAAATAAGGCAGGAATAATTGATATTAAATAATATTAAAATTATAAATATTGTTATGTATATATGTGTATTAAAATGTGTTTATTATATTATAAAAAGAAGTAACCATTCAACTTCTATATAAATAACTGAGTAAGGAATCATTTCTTCTCTTTTTGATCTTTGAGATATATTTTAATATTATTGTTATTATTTATTTGTAATTTTTAAAGTAAAGCCTTATTATTTATTTTTATTTAAATTATTTAAATTTATGAATTCTCATATTATTATTTATTTCTTTAAAAATATATTATATAAGAGTTTTATAAACTATTTATATCACACACGCACACTTTCACACATGATTATAGGTTGCAAGCGAAAAATTTTATATAATTTTTTCTAACAATTTTATTAGAAATAATATTTAGGATATTAATAAAAAAAATTAAATATAAGCCTTGTTGGTAAAGTCTAGAGATGAGCTATACCTCAGTAGCATATTTATCTATATAGAACATATTTTGTATTTAAAAATTAAATACAAGTATTATTGATAAAGGTTTGAGATGAGCTGTATTCTAGTATCATATTTAGTTATATAGAATAAAATTTATATTTAAAAGAAAAAAAATTAAATACAAGTATTGTTGGTAAGAATTAGGGATGAGTTGTGCTCTAGTAGCATTCTTAACTATATAGAATAATTTTTGTATTTTAAAAAATAAATAAATAAACAATAATAATAAGTGTTTATAACTTGAAAAGACTTGTAAGAGTGTCTTAATACTTAATGCCTTAAGGTAAACTAATATAAGAGTTATTAGTTGATGAATTAGTTTAGAGATGTAATTTTTTAAAGTCTAAAGGATATTAATTTTAATAAAATAATAAAATAATTTTGACTTATTAAATTTTATAATTAATGTATCATTTTATACACAAAAGAAAAAGTTATAAATTTCTTATATAAAGAGTTTGTGGTTTGCACTTAAAAAATTAGTTAAGAATTTATTTATATAAAAATATTAAGTAGAAGTAGATTAATAAATCTTTTAATAATGAATTTTTATTTTAAATCATTTCGAAATGTTATTGTAAATTAGTTAAAATTTTAATAAGGTGTATTATATTTTTAGTATAATAAAATATCATTATATAATTAAATTTTTAATTTTAAATTAAAAATTAAATTTACTAGTAATTACGACTTAATTTCTTTAGACGCAGAATTCGTAAAAAGTTCATAATATTTTAAATATAAATGGTTGGCTAAGTGATTTTTGATGCTGTGAAAAGAAGACTCAAAAATTTATAATTTTCGTTTTACAACGATACTAAAATTTATATGTTGAAAAGTATAAAACTGGATTAGAAGTATAGTATATGAATAGTTAGTCTAAGTAAAAAGTGAGCTTAGTGCACATGAGCTCATATGAATAGTAAATCTATCACAGTAAATTCAGAAAAACAATAAATCTAGTGCACATCAAATTCAAGTGAATAATAGGTCAATGCATAATAAATTTAGATGAACAGTAAATTCAAATAAATAGTAATAATTGTAACAAGTCTAGATGAACAGTAAGCCTAGTATATAGCAAGTCTAGGTAAATAGTATGCTTAGTGTACAGTAAACCTAGATAAATAGTAGGCTTAATGCATATTAAGTCCAGATAAATAGTAAATTCATCACAACAAGCTCAAATGAGCAGTAAGTTTAGTGCACAACAAGCTTAGGTAAATAGTAAGTTCATTGCACAATAAGTCCAAACAAATGGTAATCTCAATGCACAACAAGCTTAGGTGAACAGTAAATTTAAAGCACAACAAGTCTAAATAAATAGTAACTCCAGTGCATAACAAGTTTAGATGAGTAGTAAGTTTAGACAAATAATAAGTTTAATGCACAGTAAATTCAAATGAACAATAAGTGTAGCACAAAATAAGTTTAAGTGAACAGCAAGTTTGATGTAAAACATAGTACACATAAACAAGATTTGGTGGGATTTACATAAATATTACTTGGTAGAATTTACATTACTAGTAGTGCCGTTGGATCTTTATGAATAGTATATGAATAATACTTATACTTACATAAATAGTGTACAAATGGTACATGTAGACTTTACATGAACAATAGTTCGCAAATTAAATTTTTTTTTTTTAATTTTACACCTAGAAATTTTTATAAATAGGGAGTGATTCACATATTAATTGTTATACCTAAGTATAAGTAGTTTTGTTATAGTATAGTCCAGTGAGTTCAAGTGTCGTATCCATAGGAAGTGTTTTTTCAAGAGTTCAATTGATTTATGTCAAGGTAAAGTCCACTAGGAAAGGTCCAAAGTAAAGGTAAAATATATAATAAGCAAATTTTAAGAGAACAATTACCAAATATAAATTAGGTTTAAATTAAAATATCAAGGCTTCAGAAATTAATATTTCAGGATGATGGTTAGTAAACTAGATCCCATTTTATAACTCAATTGAGATAAACT
>JAWDEX010000012.1:8212815-8225491 GCA_035221805.1 Trichilia hirta
ATTTATTTAAATTTCCTGCAGAAATGTTGAAACCATCATTAAGTAAATGAACCCATGGAAATTTAAGAAACAAGATGATGGAAAGCAATCGCAATCAACTACCAATTGAAAGTTTCTGAACTGACAAACTAAAGAAAATGAGAATTTTCCTCAACGTAGTGTTAGATTAAGCTCAATTGAACAAAGATCAACAAATACATGCTAAACCGTGACAAATTAATACCAGAATTAACAGCTCGATCAAGTATATTCTACTGAATTTGTAGGCCATGCTAATATGTATCTACAACAGTTTTAGCAAATATCAGCATAAGATTATTGGTCAAGCCATCTTACGTTTGGTCTTTCCAAATCTGGTCCTGCTTCAATACAGGCAAAATGAGTGTTGCATTCATTATTTTTGCCACAGCAACCGCATTACATATCTGCATACAAACACGTGAATTGGAAGTTATTCTAAAGCTTCTAGCTAGGCAATATTCATGGTGAAGCAGAAAAATAATCTCAATCAGGTAATAGCTACACAGAACAGAAACCATACAGCAATTCGTTGCTGATTCAGACCACCCTCAGCATGGATGAATATATAACCATTTGTTTCATTCTCAGAAGGAAGATCTGCAAGGAGTCAAGGAAATTTTACTATGACAAAATTGAATAAATTAACAACAGAAGGCAAGCTAGAACGTCAAAAAAATTGTATGCATATTCCATAAAAAGGTAAAATGGATAAGTTAAGACAGAAAAAAGAGAGTAATAATAGATGCTAAATTCTAATCTCTAACTCTTTTCTTTATATCCATGATCTCTCCCAAACACTTTCCATACAAAAACAAGTTGAACTGCAAAAATCCCACAAATTTTAGCCAATATTTACATATGCAAGTTGTACTAATGCATTAAATTTGTTAAGGGCTTATTTTCTTGATTGAATGATTTTAGTCTATCTTTTGAAGCATTTATATATTACCAAACTTGATGAAACCATCCACCACTCAGTAAAACTACCCTTATTACAGTCATAAAAACCGCGGAAGATGCCACCCATGCATCATTAATTAAAAAATGTGAATGTACCTGATATGCCACTGTCATGACGCTCAGCACAAGGCTTCCAAGAGGTAGTAGCAGAGTAAGGATTTTGCCAGAGTGAAGGAGCCTCCTTGACCTAAACAGAATAAAAAAAATATGGAAATAGAAACTAAATTAATCATCTAAAGCATTCTAGCTGAGATAATAGGACCACCAAAAAACAAGATCCTTCATGCACTTACGCGTGGGCAATGCAGAACAATTCCATCCTTTTTACACAGGTATGGAGCACTCTACAATAGAATTTAAGAGAGATTAGAAAAAGGGGAAACAGATCAGCAATAAAAAAACAAGATTCATAATCGAGTCTCTATTTATATGCAATTAATAGTGTGTTGATAGAGTTTTTGACACTGTCAAGAGCACTTCCAAAAAGCCAAAAGTACTTTTGTAACCGAAGAATGCCAGATCTCGAGCCATTTTATTCATAAAAGAGACTGCATTTCTACAAACTCACCTTCAGCATCAATGGAACTAATCATTTGAATTGCATATCACAGTATTCAAACCAATTTTCCACCAGACCACTAACTTCAGATGCACGAATTGATTTTTTTTATCACTAAATTTTCAAGAAAATGCAAAATCATTTCTTATTATATCAACCACCAAAGGGACAGAAATACTGAAATGCCACTCAGATAACTCACCAAATGATTGACTATCGATAAAACAGAGATCGATCCAGCGACAACAATAAAGAGCACAACATACAAAGAGATCCTGCTGTTGTGTTGGGAAAACCTAGGATAATCACTTAAGAAAGGAAAATACGACCAAATTGTGCGGTCACGATCTCTAAATGGAAGTCGAGAACGACCATCGTCATCGTCGTTCGCGTGGTGTTCGTGAATAAGAGGTGATGCGGTGTCGTCGCGCTTCATTGGAGAGGAACCGGCTCGGCTCCCCAACGAGCTGGAATGTCTCAGCTCGGCCATGGCTCGTTTTGGACTGAAAGCCAGCGCAGATTCAACTTTCCTTTGGGTTTTGGATTTCGTTTACCGGTAGTGACGAAGGTTGCTCGCGGCCTGATGACAATCTCACTGTGCATGCGAATTCGGAATTTCAGATTAAAAACAAAGAAATGGTGAGGACATTATGGTCATTTCAGTTTGAGCAAGTTCAACCGTCCAAACTCACCGTTTTGCTCCCCTTTCTCAAATAATAATAAAATTAAGTCCAAAACCCTAACTAAGCGAAAAAGAAAGCCGATGAACTCGACAGTGAGGCAGATATCCAGTTACTTGATGCGCTCGAATCAGGTCATAAACTCACTGAATCGGGATCGTTTTCAGCATCATCAGGTTCAGCAATGGAGGGGTATCAGGGTGAAGGTGCTGAACGGGAACCTGGAGCAGGCCCTGTCGTTGATGCAGCGTAAGATGCAAGCGAGCGGAATCGAACGGCTGATAAAGAGTGAGCAGAGGCACCACATCAAGAACTCGGAGAAGCGCGTGTTAGCGCGAAAGAATCTCGACCGCAAAATCCGATCTCAGGAACTCGCTCGCAAGCTCCAAGCCATACTGATCAAGAAAGTCAGGTAATCTCAATTCAATGCTTCATTCTTTTTATTTTCCTTAATTTATTCTCGCACATAGTTCTTCTTGGGAGCTCAATTTGAAGAAATGGTTTCCAGGATTTTATGTGTGCGTATAGCAAAAGTCAATCCTTTCTGCTTGAGTCTTCTTCAAATTTGGCATGAAGATGTGCTCCAATGTTATTGGATAACAGTTTCTTTACTTCAGCCTCGTTGAAAAAAGTTTTTAAGCAAAAAAATTTTTAAGCACCCAGAGTCAGTTTAGGCAGTTTCAGTAAAAAGGAGTATCTGGTTGCTGCTGTAAGAAATATTATTATTATTTTTTGCAATTTTTTTTTTTGTGTAGAAGCAAAAAATTATTTAGTGTAACATTTTGTGTTCCAGAAGAATTTGCTGCTATAGAGGATAGTTTTGTAGGTCCGCTGCCATAAAAGTTATTGTCTAGTACTTGCTATATGTAAACTTACAGAATAAATGTTGACTTTACTAGAGCAAAATCTTCTTGGACCAAAGGAATGGTTTCCTCGCACCTTTGATTACACTCTTGCCAGACATATTAGTAAGGTGAAAAGCCATTTAGGTACAAGTCAGGCTTATGTAGGTAATATGGTTAGTTGTTTGCCTTGTGCCTTGTCTTGGAATCCTTTGCATCTTCTGCCTTATGTTTATGAGGTTAGAAAGGTGACTCTTCCTTTAAGGTTTCCAGACCGATGGCTAGTGCCACAAGGGCTCTTTCTGTAAGTTGTATGAATTAAGTTGACAATTGTGGCATTTGAAATTCTGATAAATTTGTATCAGAAACATTTTCAAAGATTTTTGGAGTTCAAGAACTTTTCCCTGAGATGAATTCATAACGAATGTTATTTTAAGGATATGTAAAATGTTCATACTTTTGCTACACATTATTGGGAAATTCGGGGAGGTAGGTCCTTGGTTCTATGGAGGTTGCTTCTTCTCTCTGTGGGATTCCTTTTGGAACTAGTTTAGAGGGGCATAGGTCAAGGACTTGAAATAAATTACTTTGTCCTCCGCCTCCTACTTCCTTCCTATTGGTAGTTTCATCTGCATTTAATTGCATTCTTGGCTTT
Organism: Trichilia hirta; assembly: GCA_035221805.1. Lineage (NCBI taxonomy): Eukaryota > Viridiplantae > Streptophyta > Magnoliopsida > Sapindales > Meliaceae > Trichilia > Trichilia hirta. The sequence goes on from JAWDEX010000012.1 coordinate 8,216,533, forward strand.
ATTTCTGATATTACTGATGATAAACTTCATATTTTGTGAACTGAGTTTTGCAGGGGTCTATAGGGCAGCCTTGAAGTTTGTTTCTTGATGGGAAAAGGAGTTGTACAAGTTTCTTTTAAGTTGAATGGGTTTTCCGTTCCTAATCGAATGGAACCGTATGCAGCACTCCTCTTGGACCCATTCACTTAGCAACTTAGACTGTCTCTGTAATCATTATAATTAACTGAGTTGAGCTTGGTTTCTTTAGGTTTTTCTAAGCAAATAAAAATAATTGGTATTAAACAAAATTTCCTTGTTAATGACTGGTGGGATTGAAGAAAGGCCTTGATGAAACAAGAATATTCAAAAAATTTTTGCATGGATAACAAGAGTTTGTTTTATGAGATCGGTGAATTTGTTGTTTATTGTTTCAGTACTTGGATGTAGACTGTGTCGTTTCTTACCTGTTCATGTCTTTGATTTTCTATACGACCCTTGATCTTGTTGGAATAAACCGAGTGTGGATTTGGTGATTGAATTCGTTGATAAGATTCGATAGATAGCTGTTCGAAATATACTGCAATTGAAGCTAATTATGTGCTTCAATATGATTAACGGGAGTATAATTTTAAAATGCAAGTATATGTATGTCTATCTACAATTTTATAATTTCAAAATGATTAATTCTCATAGTTGATCATCGGATTGATGAAAAGCTAAGCCACCATTTGAAAAAGTTCGTATTAATTTTGTGGGCGGCATACAAGGTTATGTCACATTATTGGATAGAGTTTATCACATACTATGATCTTTTGAAATAAGTCTTCTGATAGATAACATCATCAAACAAATTATGGTACTTATTTGTTTCTTATTATTGTTTATTAGAAAAATATCATATATCCTGAATAATATAATACTTAAAACATTTTAAAATACATTAAAATAAATATTTATTTAAATAATATAATATTAATTATTTTAATAGTAAATTTTTATAATTTTAAAATAATGAATTATTTTATTTAATTGCTAAAAATTATATTACTTAAATAAACATTTAGAATAAAAAGAGTAAGAGGTATTTAGCTTTTAATTAAATTGGATTTCGTTTTTATCTATGTCACAATTGAGTTGGTAATATCACTTGCAATTTGAATTCAATTTCATGATCATATATTTTTATATTACAATCTCTTAATAATATATTTCTTATTCCTTAATTCTTGATCATTCAAAGTTTAAAATTAAAAATTTTTAACTAAAATTTGAATTTAATGCTCTTCTTAAATCAAATTTTAAAAGTAATAACAATCCTTATCAAAAGGTGGTATTACAATGAGATTAAATAGTAGTGCAAAAATTTTATTCGCTTTCACTTTTTTTCTCTTTCTTTCACTCGTAAAATTTTAGAAACTCAAAAAAAATTATATTATATTATTCTTTTGATTTTTCTATAACTAAATTACAGTGCTAACTGTTGATATATAAAACTTGGACAAATACTGTGCAAGTTAAAGTATAATAAAGTTGATTTTGAGGTCTTATGATCACTATTCGCCAAAAACTTGAATATACAAAAAAATAAAATAAATAAATAAAAATATATTCAAAGTGACGCCAACTATCTTGTCAAAAAACTCTGATAATTAAGCCAAATTTTGGTAAAGCAAGAGGAAAAATAAGGAAAAGTAAGTGAAATAATAGTTTAGTAAATTAGCACCTAAGAGTTTGTAAGGAGATAAAGTGAAAAAGATAATGAATAATATAAAAGTTTCCAATTGATGGCTAACTATTTTTTTGATTAGATTTAACTTCTTTTTATAAAGATAGCAGTCATATTTTTCAAGTTTTTTCGTATGAGTTCTCAAAGGATAGAATTGATTAGTATTTTCTGCAGGAGACTTGTATGTAAACTTTGATTAATTAATTATCTCATAATTATTGCACTATATTTTCTCCACTTTTAAAGTTAACATGTAAGAGGTTTCTTAACATGCAATAGTAGCATGTAAATCTTACAAGGAGATGCAATGAAGTCTCTTTCACCTGTATTCCTATTTTGACTTAACTTATTTATAATTGTCAATAATAAACTTGAATGTAGTAGCTTTCAATTCTATAAGATTAATCTTGATGGTCTGTCCAATTTTAATATTTGGGCTTTGCCAAAGAAAATGTTTTAAAAGGTTTTAAATAATAGTCCTAACACTCGAATTAGGCTTGATTATGTGATAAAACTCTATTTTTGAATAATGGTTATATTATTAATTTGAAAAATTTTGACGACTTGATTAGGATAGTGACATAATCAAGATAACCTTTCATCCGTTGGTTGAAAATGGTCTTATAGCATCGTACTAATTCATGGACTAAGATTTTTAGTTAATTATTCTCACCGCATAGCAAAAATCCTGTTCTTATTTATTTACTCTCGTTTCTCTCCCAAATATTAGCTACTAAAGAAATCAACTGAAAGTCTTTCACTTCTCTTTTCATACACCGAAAAACTAAGACTTAAAACAATTACTCGGGATAAGCATTTGCTATGAATTCTCTCCAAATTTGTAAATATACAAAAAAAGGCAAGCTTACAAAATTCTTGGGTTACTAGAGAAAAATAGAAAAAATAGGTATGTTGTCAAAACTTTTATATTCTAAAAAGAGTTGTATGAATTAAATAATTAAATTTATAACATCCTGAAAATTATATTTATTATCTGCTTAATAAACTTTCAATAAAGAAAAATAAAAAGAAAGAAAAGTAAAAGATAACAACTTTACCATAAAATATATATTATGATGAATATGATTAATCGACAAAATAGTTAAGAGGCATGGTAGTGATGCCGATATAATCACGAAACCATTCACCATATATGCAGTTCCATTTGTCGAATATCCTTAATTCTTTTTTTATTTATTTTTTTAGTATCTGTTTATGGTAGCCGCTCTGATACGAAAATACGATTATAACCCCTTGAAAGTCGACTTTAAGAATTATAGCTTTAATAAACTGCCCTTAAACATACTTCTAGAAGGGCGGAAAATAAATATTTATGTATATACATTTAATTATAAATTTTCTTGGTTATTTACTAAATATTCATTTTATTTAAAAACACAAAATATTAGTATTCAAATTTAACAATCCATATTTCTCTATACTATCATGCACGCAAAGCCAAAGCCAAGAAGGAGAAATCTCTCCACCAATGAAACGAAGGTACCTAAGTCTCTGGTGTACATTTGATCCACTAGTTTGAAGTGATTTGAGGAATTCATTCCTTCATTTACAAGCATGTTCAGATAAAAATCGAATGTCCGGGGCATAAAAATGGAAAAAAAAAAAAAAATTGCCGTTGAATGCATTTCAACTAACTGCATGGAAATCTTAGACACATAAAATATGCGTAACAACAAGGTTTCCGAGCCACTGTTGAATTAGAAATCGAAAGAACACAGGATTTAGTTCTGATGCCATCAGAATTAGCAACACCTTCGGTGTTCGATGTTTTCAAAGGACAAATAAACATACCAAAAGTAGAAAAATGCTCTCAATTCACTTATTCCAGGGGATGTTATTTACTTCCAACTCCTTGGTGAGTAAAGCAGGACTTATTTTCTATACAGAAGTTGTAACAATAACTCCAATCCTCTCAATACATCACAGAAGCAGATCAGATTCATTTGTACTGCTTGGGATGACTACTCTCCTTTTAACAAAGTTGAAAATATGTCTCGGACATTCCGCATGGGCATAAGAAAGACCACAAACATACTTCTCGAAGAACCAATACCTTTCTCGGATCCTCTCAATAATTCGTACTGGTGTATGCCTTTTGCAAGGAGAAACATTTGAAATGATTCAGAAATTGCTCTGGCTCCTCAACTTCTTTAACTTCCTGCACATACAATGTCAAAATTTTTCAGAAAAATTCAGCACATCATATCATGTCAGAACAACACTAATTACAAGCAATTCAATACTGAGATGACTACAAATGACTCCAAAATTCAATACTGATTCATCTCTATGGTAATTTTTTTTCATGGTTTTAACGTTTACATCCATTAAGAAAGTACAAACGAGCTGCTGAGTTGACTTCAAATGACTGGAAAATTTGAAGGACAATAGGACCATCTCTCTCGGCATAGTAGGATTGATTCAAGACATTGCACAGGACAGAAACTACCTGAGTATATAGACAGAGTAAGTACCTGCAGGGAAGTATCCACTGGCAAGCTCGTTTGATTAAGAATGTTGCGATAAATGTTCTCCAGCTGAAGATGGCCACTGGTACAGTACCGGGGTTGTCACTTCCGCTATTTTTTCAATTGTATAATCTGATGAAAAATGAATTTTACCATAATCTTTCTTGTCTTCAATCTCACCATGTGAATCATTGCAAGAATTCATGATGTCAGCATCCAATATTGGCTCCTCTCCATGGCCCTTGTTCTCAAACAGCATCTCATCACTGGCCAAGTCAGGTAGAGAAAAGGACCGTGATTTTACCAGGCTCCCGGGAACCAAAGATGGTTTGCCAGCTGACGGTAATAAGCGAGGTAGAGGATTACTCCCTCTACGCTCTGCAATTGAGGGGAAATTTCCTTTGCATGGAAAACAAGTATTTGCCACTCTAGAAGTACTATCAGCGGAAAATACCTTAGTGGGTGAAGAGGCAGTTTCTTCATACAGTGCATTCGAATTATCTGCCAAGGAAGTATACCTATCAGAAAATGAATCTGTTTTTCCCAAGCCAGAAGGTGAAGGCTGCCTAGAAGATAAGTATGACAAGTCAGACCAATTACAAGATGAGGGTGAAAAGGTAAACGAGCTGGAGTAATCTGACGTTGAAGGTGAAATGGTAGGAGACTTAGAACTGGGTTGTGGGTTGCGGCTGGAAAAACAAGAAAAAGAATCTGAATTACAAGGAGGTCTTAGCGTCAACAAAGGATCAGAAAAAGGAACAAAGATTTTCACTTCTTCACAAGATTCCTTTATTCTATCATGACTACCATTTGGGAAACAATCAAAGGAATCTGGTGAACCACACATATCGGCTGCAGGTGATGATGGTGATGAAAAAGCAGTAAGTGACACAGCACCGTCAGATTCTTCACAAGCATCCATATTGATACTTGACTCATCACATACTGAAGAAGTGCAATTCAGTTTGGATGATGAAACAAATTCTTTCATAACGCCACTAGCAAATTTACGTCTTAGTCTGTACCAGCCATTTTCTCGAGCAGGGAGGCAGGTCTCTGATCCAGAATTTGATACTGAAAATGGTGGAACAACCCCACCAGCCAGTGCCTTACGGAAAAGTTCAAAATCCACATCGTATTCATCAACCTTCCTCTCGCCAGCCCCAACAAGCACAGCTGCAGCAATCTTACCACTCTTGGAAAATGATACTTCATCATCTTTTATTTCTTTTTTGTTGCTATTGTCTGCTAAAAATTGTCCCCTACCAAGAGCATCCCAGAATCCTGGAGACTCTTCCCCTTCTCTGATGCTTATAATTGGACCCCGCGCCCTTTCATATCGAATGACCTGATTAGCAGCTTCTCTTGCACTATTTGACATCACCCAGTTGCAATTCTTCCCTATCCACGTGTATAAAGCAGACGAAACATGGACGATGAATGCCCCACGAGAGTCAAATCCTTGGGCTCCGGGGTAGTGTAACATTTTTGGTACAAGATGGAGAGGATCATATGGCGAATGTGGTGCCATACGGTAGATCCTAAGCATGGAATTTGGACTGGCAGGAACAGCATGCACCCTCTTCTGGCACTGCAAAAGTTGGCATGCAAAACCCATGTTCGGATTCGTCACTCCTCTGGCTGCCTTCACATACTGGAATGCATCCTCAAAGCTCTGGCCATCTCTCCACATAAGGTATGCAATAACCAGTGAGGTAGACCGCGACACCCCCTGGCAACAGTGTACAAAAACCCGCCCTCCTTGTTCTCTAACATCTTCAAAATAATCAAACACGTCGTAAAGAATGCTCGTAATATCCTCGGACGGACTATCTTGCAACCATAGTGTCTTGTACACGAGATCACTCTTGAAATACTCAGGACAGACAAATCCAACACAATTAAGCACATGGGTAATACCATTTTGCCTTAAAATCTCACGATTCTTAGCGACTGCATCACTCCCTAAATATATATGATCGGCAATCCTGGAGCACTCCTTATCGAAAAAGGCAAGCTTATCTTTCTTAAATTCAAATTCCCTGACAGGCTGCTCCAGACGAGGACTCTCAAGGGTCTGAATTGACCCTCTTGGTGTCTGTGGATTAGGCCACACACCAAGATCATCAGAACCAGCCTTTGGCCACTCCTCAACAGGCCGCCTGTTTATTGAAAGGGGCTGAAGAGGCGGCAGAAAAGACCGCGCTTTACTGTTGAGTTGGGGTCTTGGAATTGGGTTAGGCTTCTTAGTCGGTGACCTGTCAGTCCAAGAAACCGACCGCAAATAAGCTCTTCTGTCGCCACTTCCACCGGCTAGCCGGTCTTTTTTACTATCCTCTTCTCCTAACATTTCAATTGAACTCGGCAAATTGTACGAAAATTAACTCCTACCAATTAAATGATTGTTCCAGGAAACCCCATTGAAAGAAACAAAACTATGTTTTGACAAAAATATTGCTGATATTATTGAAATTAAAGACTCTGCATGCACTTTTTCCCACCTAAAGCCCTTGACCGAATACAGTATAGGCTATAGAACGAGGAAGAAGAAAAATCAAATACGAAATAATGAGTTATGACCCAGTAAACCCTCTAGCCGGGTTATCATAGATGATAGAACCAAAGCTTCAGCTATGAAATAGACAAATAGAAAATTCAAGTAAAAGCATATACCATGTATATTTTATTTATTTCATTGTAGTTGAGATTGTTGAATGGAGACTTACTTTTCTGACGGAGGAAAAATGATCAAGTAGAAGAAGAAGAAGAAGAGCCTCCGGTGTTTGCAGGCTAATTGAACAAAACAATTGAAGAGAGAATTAGTCAAAGTGACACGTCACTATGGGACGGTCATGGTCATATATTGCATGCACGTCAAGTCTTGTGATGTCATTTAAATCGTTGAAATTGAGTTTTAATTATTACAAGAAGGAAGCTCCATTATCACCTTGCAGAAACATTTATAATATTAAGCTGCTGAAATTTGGAGGGATATAAAATCTAAATAATTTCGAATGATATATAAATACAACAGTCATAAATTAAATATACTAATTAATAATATTGGTTAGGACTTTCATTCTTAGTAATTAGCTTAATTTATTAACGATGTAGATGTATTTTGAAAAAAAAAAAAAAAAAATTAAAACATGAGAAAGCTATGATTGTACCAAAATTTTTCTCATTTCTAAGATGTAGTTTGTCAAAAAATTGGGGCATTTATGTCACTATTCTTTTAACCTTCAATCTCAAAGTAGACACAATAATGTAAACCAGATTCTAGCACTATGTTATTACCATCTATTGTAAACTCTAAATCAAGACTGTGTGTACTGTAGTTTAATTCATGGGAGAGGTTCTGTTGTTAATTTTACCAGAAACAAACAATCAAAGCAAGCTCTGTGAGTTTGCTCTACGAAGCCAAATGGCTCAACTTCCCCACTGAATTAGGTAGACTAGACTGGCTGTGGTCGAATTTTGACCCAAAATGGGAAAGGATGAATGAGCCAATAAAAATGGGAAATTTACAGGGGGATTAGGATCACATCTCATTGGAGACAAAAACAAGTGGGTTTACGCTTGGCGCCGTCAATTCAATGAAAGAGATGGATGCATAGGAGTCTCGATGGATCTTGTTGGGATTGTGAAAAGGGAAATGCCATTACTTTGACGACTCGGAGTCTCAAGACATATGGTCATTTTAAATTTGTGTTCAAAAAGCACAATTGATGAAAGAATACTTCTTCAATAAAAGTGACAAAACGATTGTGCAAAAAATCTTTTTTAAATGTAGCTTAAAAGTTTTTCTTAATTGATAACAAATTGAACAAAGGAAAAATAAAGTGAGGATGGGTAGGAATTAAATTTGATTCAAAATCTAAATTTAAAATTGATTTAGCATATGGAATTATAAACACATAGTTGTTTTTGCCAATGGATTGGTTGTTAAAGAATTGAAAAAAAAATAAATAAATAAAGTTTAGTCAAGAAAATTGGGCGAAAAATCAATAAATTATCATTTATAGTTTTCAATCTCTGGCTCTGGTTCCCTTTCTTTCTTTTTCTAAGTATTTTTAAATCAATATACCTCGGTTACATTTGCAATTACTTCATGAAGGATCAAAATGGGCCTCGGTCCCTGTTGTCTTGCCAAAAAGTAAATTCACTTTTTAGAGCCAACTAACTTTTTGCTTGATGTTAATTATAGCTTCTTTCCAAAATTTCATTTGCCAAAAGGAAAAATATGATTATTTTTCCTTTTCTTTTTTTTTTTTTAAATATTAACATTTTATTTGAAAGTAAAGTTTAAAAACATACACCCAAATCCAGCGATTTTTACTCTCAATTAAATTTTGAGAAAATTACTCTCACAAATTATTTAAAGTGATCTAATTCTGAGATAAGAATCAACTCAATTCCAACATTTTTTAATGAGATGATCTATCGTATATTGTTATAACCCAATTTTATTCTTTATAAATTTTATTTATATTTGAGATACCGAATTTGTGATAATAACATGAGACTTAATTTTTAAATTATTTTGTCAAAATTATTTAATAAATTTTTTTTAGTTCAAGGCGTCGAACTTTGATAACAATATGTCTATATTTTTAAACTAATTATTAAGGTAATTTTGACAAACTTGTCAATAATATAGGTGTTTATTATTTTCTTTTTGACTTTTACTAAGTTAGTCTACATAGATGTTACTATTATTTATCTTTTTATTTACTATAAAAATGTAATCATTTTCTTTAACTAT
>JAWDEX010000012.1:8230776-8248010 GCA_035221805.1 Trichilia hirta
AATTTATTAATTATTTTTATTTAAAAAATGAAAAATAAAATATTTCCATAACCATGTTCTTCTTTCTGTAGGTTGGGAAGATATCATCATATGACTCTGAATCCAATTGGATTATGCTTGTTCCTGTACCAGAATATCCTGTTGTTTTTGAGAAGAAGGAAGATGAAGAAGCATCTGCAATACAATCAAATAACCTTTATGGAGAAGATGGCTCTTTACAGGTACATAAGCTGTGCATTATAAATTATTTTGGCTTTCTACTGTCAATGTCAAGAATTATGTTCACTGCTAACGTGTCAATTTCACGTGAGGCTTCAATCCCTTTCCATGATACATCTTCCATCATACCTAATCAGTCATGCAAGTGAAAATCTTTTGTCCATCTTGAATCTTCAATATCTGTCCATTTTATTACTTTCGGATCAGGTTCCATATATAGGTATAGATACCATAGAAAATTGTATTAATTTCAGTCTAGGTTGCACAATTTAATTTCCTGTCTAGCATGATGATGCGCAAATATATAATGTTGCAAAGGGCATCAACCAGATATTTTGCCTGGATGACCCAAGAACATATATAAACTATGACTGAAAAAGATGAAAATAACTTGTTGAAATATGTTCCCCAATTAACATCAGATGACCAGAATCATAAATATCATATTTTTTTTAATTATATTTTTGTCTTCTTCATAGAAGGAACAGAGATATAGCAAGGGCAAATGATTAAATGAGTCCAACTACTTTTTCCTCTATTGGTACAAATAAAGTCCAACTGCATTGCATGGCTTATATTGTATTTCAATTATGCAATACTTTTACAGTAAAAGTGATAGGTTCCTATTGGCGTTCAAAATTTTTTTGATAATTGAGGTGCTACGATATGTTTCCTACTACTAATCTAGCAAGCTGAGGCTGAGTTGTGTCTGCTGATTCTTCCTTTCCATTCAGTTTTTTTCATGTTTCATATCATAAAGCTAACGAGTAAAGCTCCCCTCCAGATAGATTTTTCATTACTTCTTGATGTCCGTATGGTCATGCATGGTGGGGAAGTAGATGCAGTTCACGGGAGAGAGCAAGATATTCTCACAAATTTGAGGAACAGCAATAAACACGAGCAAGTGCATGCACCCACCCAAGGTCTGCTCGCACTAAACTTCAGGTTATCTGTTAGTTGCTTAGATTGGGGAAAAGTGCATACTCTTTAATGAGCTCTTACCATGTTTTTGTTGTCCATGTAGAAAATGGAAAAGTTTCTACAGGAGATCAAGATGCTGTAATCAATTTTGGGGACAACAGTAACAATGAGAATACTCACGCCCTCTCCCAAGGTTAGTGCAAGTCTCCTTGTCAAGACCACAGAAATTATGCAATGCACTTGAATTGGGTCTGACTATGTATCTTGTATGTTTTTAGAAAATGGAAACTTAAATGCATGGGAAGAAATTAGTCAGGTTTTGTCCACAAAGAAGGCAGAGTTGTCTGAGGTTGCTGATTCAAGTAGAAAAGAGAGTTCAAGCCACTGTGGCCGTTTGTCCTACAAGGCCTTGAGAAGCAGTGCCCTGGGTCCAACAATGTCTTTTCTTAGATCGCAAAATGAACTTTAAGTTTCCTCTTGTTTTTCGTTGATGTCTTCTTTTTCATGAGATTTAATGTCCAGTCTTTTTTCGCCAATTGATATTGCAGAATTTTGTTTATTGAAGCTGTATGATCCAGCAAGGGGAAGGACCTTGTCTTTGTAATGAACATGGCGTAGTCTTGTTCTGTAAATAGTCCAAAGGATGACCAGTGGATAGTGGGAAAACTTCAAGAATTTTCCTATATTTTGAGGTTAAACGGAAGTGCGAAAATTCTATTGAGTCTTTTACTTATTTATATATTATGGGTTTAGCTACTACAGAAAACTAATTTAATGTCTTTTAACTTCTCTTTCGTTGGTTCAAACACAAAAAACAAGTCTTAAAAACAATTCCTCTCGAAGTGAAGCGTTTGCTATTCTCTCTAAATTGGTGAGTCTATTAAAAAGGCTTAAAAAAATCTCGAGTTGTTTTACGTGTGCGCGCTTGAGAAAAATAGATGAGTGAAATAGTTTTAAGTTGTCAAAATTTTTATAATCGAAAAGGAATTTTATGAATTAAATAATTAAATTCATAACAATTTGAAAATTATATCTATTATCTATTTAATGAACTTTCCTTAAAGAAGAAGAAAAAAAAAAGATAACTTTACTACAATGAAATATATGTATATTATCACGATGAATCTCAAAATATAATCACCAGACCATTCAAAATAATAATTTCATGACTCTCAACTCAACTCTCTGTGTGGCTCAATAAATTAGGGGATAATGCGAACCAAATATGAATTTCAATCCTTAATTCATTTTTTATCCAATATAAAATATATGATTATAACACTTTAAGAATTATAGTTTTGATATCCTGTCGTTAACATAAGTTTAAAAAGCATGATGAAAATAAATATTTATTTATGTATATACATTTAATTATATATTTTCTTGATTATTTTCTAAATATTCATTTTATTCAAAGACAAAAAATATTAGTAATCTTCAAATTTAATAATCCATAATTCTCTATACTATCAGGCACGCAAAGCCAAGAACAACACCAACACCAAGAAATCTCTCCATTCCACCAATGAAATGAAGGTAACAAAGTGTCTGGGATACGTTCGATTCACTGATTTCAAGTGAGTTGAGGAATTTGTTTCTTCATTTACAAGCATATTTAGATAAAAATCAAATTGAATGATGGTGATATGATGTAGCTCTTACGAAGCGGAGGATTAAAAATGGAAAAATATTGGCAGTCAAATGTCTTTCAACTGCCTGCACGGAAAATATAGGCACATCAAATATCCATAACAAGGTTTCAGAGCCACAGTTGAATCAGAAATAGATACAAAACAGGGTTTAACTCGGATGCCATCCCGATTAGGAACACCTTCGGTGTTGGATGTATTCAAAGGACAAATAACAAAAAAAAAGCGTAAAAAAAAAAAACTTTCGATTCACTTATTCCAGAGGATATTATTTGCTTCCAACTCCTAATGGGTAGAGCAGGAATTGTTTTCTGTACAGAATTTGTTGTACCAACGACTCCAATCCTCTCAATACATCACACAAGCAGATCGGATTCATTTGTACTGCTTGGGATGACTACTCTCCTTTAACCAAGTTGCACATATAAGTCGGACACTCCGCATAGGCATAAAAAAGATCATAAACAGACTTCTCGAAGAACCAATATCCTTCTCAGATCCATCTCAAGAATTGATACTGGTGTTGCCTTCTGCAAGAAGAAACATTTGAAATGATTCAGAAATAGCTCTGGCTCCTGAGCTTCCTTAACTACCTGCACATACAATGTTAAATTTTGCAGATAAATTCGGCACATCATATCATGTCAGAATAACCACTGATTACAAACAATTCAATACTGAGATGACTACAAATGACTCCAAAATTCAATATTGATCGTTTCTACGGTAATTTTCTTGCATGGTTTTAACGATTTCATCCATGAAGAAAATAAAAATGAGCTGCTGAGATGACTTCAAATGACTCCAAAATTTGAAGGACAACATGAGCATCTCTCAAGACATTAGGTTTGGCTCAAGAAGTTGCACAGAACAGAAAATACCAGAGCATAGAGATAAAGTACCTGTAAGGAAGCCTCTACTGACGAACTCATTTGATTAAGAATGTTGTGACAAATGTTCTCCAGCTGAAGATGGCCACTGGTACAGTATTGGGGCTGTCACTTCCTCTATTTTGTCAATTGTATCATTTGATGAAAAATGAATTTTACCATAATCTTTCTCGTCTTCAATCTCACCATGTGAATCATTGTGAGAACCAATGATGTCGGCATCCAATATTAGCTCCTCCCCATGGCCTTCATTCTCTAACAACATCTCATCACTGGCCAAGTCAGGTAGAGAAAAGGACTGTGATGTTACCTGGTTTCTGGGAACCAAAGATGGCTTGCCAGCTGACGGTAATATGCGAGGTGGAGGATTACTCCCCCTACGCTCTGCAATTGAGGGGAAATTTCCTTTACATGGAAAACAAGTATTTGCCACTCCCAAAGTATGATCAGTAGAAAATACCTTCGTGGGTGAAGAGGCATTTTCTTCACACAGTGAATTTGAATTATCTGCCAAGGAAGTATATCTACCAGAAAATGGATCTGTTGATTGCAGGCCAGAAGGTGAAGGCTGCCTAGAAGATAAGTATGACAAGTCAGACCAATTACCAGATGAGGGTGAAAAGGTAAATGAGCTGGAGTAATCTGATGTTGAGGGTGAGATGGCAGGAGACTTAGAACTTGGTTGTGGGCTGCTGCTGGGAAAACAAGAAAAATAATCCGGGGAACCGCAAGGAGGTGTTAGTGTCAACAAAGGATCAGATAAAGGAACAAAGCTTTTCACTTCTTTGCAAGAATCACTTATTCTATCAGGACTACCACTTGAGAAACAATCATAGGAATCTGGTGAACCACATGGATCGGCCGCAGGTGATGATGGTGATAAAAGAGCATTAAGTGACACAGCATCTTCAGATTCTTCACAAGCATCTATATTCATACTCGACTCATCACATACTGAAGAAGTGCAATTCAGTTTGGATGATGAAACAAATTCTTTCATAATTCCACTAGCAATTTTACGTCTTAGTCTGTACCAGCCATTTTCTCGAGCAGGAAGGCAGGTTTCTGATCCAGAATTTGATACTGAAAATGGTGGAACAACCCCACCAGCCAGTGCCTTATGGAAAAGCTCAAAATCCAAATCATATTCATCAACCCTCCTCTTGCCTATCCCAACAAGCACAGCTGCAGCAATCTCATTATTCCCGGAAAATGATACTTCATCATCTTTTACTTCCTTTTTGTTGCTATCGTCTGCTAAGAATTGTCCTCTAGCAAGAGTATCCCAGAATCCCGGAGACTCTTCCCCTTCTTTGATGCTTATAATTGGACCCTGTGCTCTTTCATATCGAATGACCTGGCTGGCAGCTTCTCTTGCACTATTTGACATCACCCAATTGCAATTCTTCCCTATCCACACGTATAAAGCAGATGAAACATGGACAATGAATGCCCCGCGAGAGTCAAGTCCTTGGGCACCAGGGTGGTTTAGCATTTTTGGTACAAGATGGAGAGGATCATATGATGAGTGTGGTGCCATCCGGTAGATCCTAAGCATGGAATTCGGACTGGCAGGAACAGCATGCACCCGCTTCTGGCACTGCAAAAGTTGGCAAGCAAAACCCATATTCGGATTTGTCACTCCCCTCGCTGCCTTCACGTACTGGAATGCATCCTCAAAGCTCTGACCATCTCTCCACATAAGGTATGCAATAACCAGTGAGGTAGACCGCGATACCCCATGGCAACAGTGTACAAAAACCCGCCCTCCTTGTTCCCTAACATCTTCAAAGTAATCAAACACATCGTAGAGAATGCTCGTAATATCCTCTAACGGACTATCTTGCAACCATAGTGTCTTGTACACAAGATCAGTCTTGAAATACTCAGGACAAACAAATCCAACACAATTAAGCACATGAGTAATACCATTTTGCTTTAAAATCTCACGATTCTTAGCCACTGCATCACTCCCCAAATATATATGATCGGCAATCCTGGAGCACTCCTTATCAAAAAAGGCAAGCTTATCTTTCTTACATTCGAATTCCCTGACAGGCTGCTCCAAACGAGGACTCTCAAGGGTTTGAATTGACCCTCTAGGCGTCTGTGGATTAGGCCACACACCAAGATCATCAGAACCAGCCTTTGGCCACTCCTCAACAGGCAGCCTGTTTATTGAAAGCGGCTGAAGAGGAGGCAGAAAAGACCGCGCTTTACTGTTGAGTTGGGGTCTGGGAATTGCGTTAGGCTTGTTAGTCGGTGACCGATCAGTCCAAGAGACTGAACGCAAATAAGCTCTTCTACCGCCACTTCCACCGGCTAGCCGGTCTTTATTACCGTCCCCTTCTCCTAACATTTCAATTGAACTTCGCAAATTGTACGAAAATTAATTCCTACCAATTAAATGATTGTTCCAAGAAACCCATTGAAAGAAACAAAACTACGTCTTGACAAAAATACTGCCGCTATTGTTGAAATTAAAGACTCTGCATGGACATTTCCCACCTAAAGCCCTTGACCGAATACAGTATGGACGATAGAACAAGGACGAAGAAAAATCAAATACGAACTAATGAGTTATGACCCAGTAAACCCTCTAGCCAGGTTATCATAGAACCAAAGCTTCAGTAATGAAAGAGACAAATAGAAAATTCAAGCAAAAGCATATACCCTGCATATTTCGTTTATTTATTTTAGTTGAGATTATTGAAGGGAAACTTACTTTTCTAATAGAGGAACAATGACCAAGTAGAAGAAGAAGAATCTCCGCTGTTTGCAGGCTTAATTTTGAAGCGTTAAACAAAATGATGAAGACAGAAAGGCACTACAGAACAGAACTGAACTGAGTCGATAAAACGAGTTTTGACTCAGCGACTTAAAGAATGCATCTGAATAATAATAGAGAATGGGTCAAAGTGACACGTCATTATGGAATGGTCAGCGTCTGGGTCATATTTTGCATGCATGTCAAGTCTTGTGATGTTATTTAAATCGTTGAGAAGGAGTTTTAATTATTAGGAGGGAAGTGATTATCACCTGTCAGTAACTTAGTGGGTACCAGTACTTATAACATAAATATTATAACAAAAATATTTAAAATTTTAGATAAAATTTAAATTCTAAAATTACCCCTTAATAAAAGGTTTATTAACACTTACTCTTTCCTATCAAAAACTGATAATATTTTACTTAGATAGTAACTTACTCTCTTTCTTAAATTATTATTTATAATTATCTTTATAGTTAATATAAAATAATAAAATATAATATATTTATTATTTATTTTATATCATTAAGATATATATATATATATATATATATATATATATAGAGAGAGAGAGAGAGAGAGAGAGAGAGAGAGAGAGTTACTATTAGAAATAAATATTAACTACATATTCAATAATTAAAATTGAATAATTAAAAAAATTCTCACACTTCTGTTATTAATAATTTAAAAAAATAATTCTCTTTGCTTCTTCGTGGAATGTTGAGACAAACAAGTCATTGTCGTTGAGTTAATGGTAATTACAAAAGTTTTACTCGTGTTAATATATGTTATTAGTGGATTTTTCATGACATTTACAATATTAAGCTACTGAAATTTGGAGGGATAAAAAATCTAAATAATTTTGAATGATATACAAATACAGTATTATGAATTAAATATACTAATCGATAATATTCGTCAAGGCTTTCATTTTGGGTAATTAAATTAATTTATTAAATATATTTTGAAAAATAAATAAATAAAACAGAAGAAAGTCAGGATTTTAGCAAAATTTTCTCATTTTTATGACGTATTTTATCATAAAAATTGAAGCCTATTGGCATTGATGTCACTATACTTTAACCCCTCAAGGTAGCCATAATCATGACCAGAGCCTAGCGGTGTGTAATGTCCAATGACATATCAGGAAATAGCTCTGTTACTGTAACTGCCACCCAATAAACTATCAATCAAGACTGTCTGTACTGTGGTTTGGATTAATGGGATAGGTTCGAGGCTGAAACAAACAATCAAAACGGGCTGTGTAATTTGTTGAGGCAGTAAGTTTGCTCTATGAAGCCGAATGGCTCAACTTGCTCACTTAATTGGGTAGAATAGACTGACTGTGGTCTGAATTTTTGACACAAAATGAGATGGCAAGAATGAACCAACAAAAATTGGAAATTGAGAAGGGATTAGGATCACTTGGTTCTTTCCAAAACGTCTCATTGGAGACAAAAACAAGCGGGTTTACAAGTGCTGCCTTCAATTCATTGAAATAGGTGTATGACAGGGAGACTCGTTGGATCTTGTGGGATTGTGAAAAGTGCAACGACATTACTTGACAACTTGTAGTCTCGAGACACTTGGATAAAACGATTGCCCATATGGTCATATTTTCAAATGTATGTCCAAAAACCACAATTAATGAATGAATGTTTCTTCATTAAAAGTGACTCCATACTTTTATATAAAGTGATTTTTTTTATAAACCAAACCATTGGTCGATAATGACCTTTTAAATGTATGTTAGAATTTTTTTCTTGAGTGCATTCTTAATTGATGACAAATTGAACAAAGGAAAAATAAAATGAGGGTTGACGATTGATGGGTAGGAATCAAATTTGATTCAAAATCTAAATTTAAAATTGAATTAAGCATATGAAAGAACATGGGTTTTTAACTATAAACACACGGTATTGTGCTCTGGTCAATGGATTGGTTGCTAAAGAATTGAAAACAAACAAATAAATAAAGTTTGGTCAATAAAATTGTGCAAAAAAATAATAAACTATCATATGTACTTTTCAATACCTGGCCCGGGGCCCCTCTGTAATTTTCTTTTGTTAAGTAATTATAAATTTTGCAATTACTTGATGAATGCAACAAAATGGACCTCCTCCATTGTTGTCTTGTCAACCAAAAAGTAAATTCACTTTTTAGGGCCGAAAAGCTTTTTGCTAATTGACAATGTTGCTACTAATTATATGGCTTATTGCCAAATCTCATTTGTCAAGAGGAAAGAGATGATTCTTTTTTTAAATAATAACATTTAGTTAAAAATAATATGCACCCAAATCAAATGATTTTTATCCTCAATTAAATTTTGATAAAACTACTTTCACAAATTATTTAGAGCAATTTTATTAAGAGATAAGTAAAAAACAAATTCTATCATTTTTTAATAAAATGATGTATCGTCTGTCGATATTATAATTAAGATGAAGGTTTCCGTGTGCAATGGCATCCATCTTTATACATTTATTAAATTACTAACAAACCATAGAATTTATTTTCAGGCCTACGTCTTAATGCCTTGCTTACTTTGAAACATTCTCCAAATTGAAACAATTCTTTGATGACAAATGATTTTCTTTTAATACGTTTTAGATGCAAACAACATGACAGGAATAAGAATCCTTAATTTGGTTTAACCCATCGCTCTTAATTCAAAATACCAGAAAATTATATATATTTGGAAGATTTGTGAAGAAGTATAAACTTTAATGTTATATATAAATGATAAGATATATAAAATTATATAATAAATGATAGTGTTGCATTATTTGTTGTCCGTTAAAGTATGATGCTGCGCCTCAATTTTATATATTGATGTTTGTATATTTAAGTACTAAAATAAATTGATGCGAGTGTTTTTATGAATAGAATACATTTAAAGAATAATTTAAGCTATTTGAATGATGCTTAGATTAAAAAAAAAAAAAAATTAGAATATCACACAAAAATTATTTTTTGATAAATTATTGGAGTATTTTATTATGGTTTCAATTTGAATATTCTTTTGCAAACATGTCTTATTACCTAAAAGAAATAAAATAGAATTAAAAATAAAATCGATTATTTAATAATTAAATTTTAATATTTAAATCATACATATAATGAAAAAGACAAAGAAAAATGATAAAGTTAACGTAAAAAATGTGTGTACATTTTTATTAAAAATACTGAAGCATGTGGACAAACTAAAGTTTAAATAATTTTTTTTTAATTAAAAATATTGTATTTATAACAATTTTAACATATTTAATTATTAAAAAATAAAAATTTAATTTAATAATAAGTGATACAGTCTTATTAAAATTTAAATTATTTTATAATTATAATTTATGAGTATAAAAAAATATAATAATTATTTATAATAAAATATATGCAACGCACTATATTTTAATATGATACGACACTTTATAAATTTTAGAATGCGAGTATGGCTTGCCTGATTGCATCCCGTTTTTAATTAATAGTAATTCCAGATCAATGCGAAGCTGGTGAGATCAGGTCGACAAAAAGAAAGCAGTCAGGTTATTCACGTCGAATCGCTCGAATTTAGCATGCAAAAAGTGCGTTGCCGTTGAGGGGAGTCGTTGGAGAAGGTAACTCCTTTCCGTGTAACCATACGCTGAGATAACACCCATCTTTTTCTTTAAAAGTAGATTAAAAAATAATATTAACAATGCATTCCAGTGTGTATAGTGGAAGCGTACTCTCATCGCATGGTTAGCAACAATGGGTGCTGACAAAAGGTTATAATGAATGTAATTGTCTGACCTCAAGGTTGTTCCTTTTCAGTTTTGGTACCCAAACACAAAATAATGGGCATCAGGGTCTTATTAGTTTTCATTCGGGGGCTGAATAGTATTATCCAATTTGATTGCCCAGTAATTATTAACAGATATTATAGCCCGTTTAGAAATTAAAATTTTGTCTTGGGCTTCTAAATCAATGTCATATGCATCTTGCGAACCTCCTGCCTCACTGAGACACTCTTCCTCCGTTTCTTCTTCCTCGCCAGCGCCAGCTTATTCACAACCAGTAGCTGAAACCCGGAAGCACCATCACCATTTTTGAGAGTATTGCTCTCTCTACATATGTTGTTCTTCATTTTACCTTTTCGGTGCATTACCTCACCTTCTCTATGATTCTGTACGTGGCAAGTCATTGACTCCCCGTCAGAGGCCGTTCTATTTAACAATTATTATGCCTTTCTCCCTGATATGATTCAGAAACTGGGCGCCCAACGCCTGATATACCGCGCCCAGATCTCTAACCTGGTGAAAGCCGGACTGATAGACCAAGCCGTCCACGTGTTCGACGAAATGACACAATCGAACTGCCGCGTTTTCAGCATAGACTACAACCGTTTTATAGGTGTTCTTGTTCACCACTGTCGGTTTGACCTTGCCCAACACTACTACCAACAAATGGACCCACTTGGATTTTCTTTAACGCCCTTCACTTATTCAAGGTTTATCTCAGGTTTATGTGAAGTCAAAAATTTTACTTTAATTGACATTCTTTTACATAACATGGATAGGCTAGGTTTTGTGCCTGATATTTGGGCTTTTAACATTTATTTAAATCTTTTGTTTCGTGAAAATCGGATTGATTTAGCTTTGGAAATGTTTCATAAAATGGTTAGTAATGGAAGAGAGCCTGACGTTGTTACATATACTATTATTATTGATGGGTTGTGCAAAGCGAAAGAGTTCAATAAAGCAGTACAAGCTTGGAGACATATGATTGAAAAAGGGTTTAAACCAGATAATAAAGTGTGCACTGCACTTGTTGTTGGATTGTGCGAGGGTGGCAAAGTAGATTTAGCTTATGAGCTATCACTTGGTGCAATGAAGGGAAAAGTTGAGTTCGGTGTGTTGATTTATAACTCTTTGATTAGTGGGTTTTGTAGAGCAGGTAGGATTGATAAGGCTATAGCAATAAAGAGTTTTATGAAGCGAAATGGGTGTGAGCCAGATTTGGTTACTTATAATGTTCTGTTAAATTATTTTTGCGATGAAGTTATGTTGGAGGAGGCTGAGAAGTTGATGAAGAAGATGGAGAGAAGTGGGATAGAACCTGACGTATATAGTTATAATCAACTCCTTAAGGGTCTTTGTAAAGCTTATCGGGTTGATAAGGCTTACATGTATATGGCGAGTAAGATGGAGGCAAAAGGGCTGTGTGATGTTGTATCATATAATACCGTTATCAAAGCATTTTGCAGTGAAAGTCGTACTAGAAGGGCTTATAAACTGTTTGAGGAAATGAGACGGAGGGGGATTGCCCCAGATGTGGTGACATTTACTATTCTTATCAAGGCTTTTCTTGGAGAAGGTAGTTCTAATCTAGCAAAGAAGCTTATGGACCATATGACAGGGATGGGTCTGTCACCTGATCGTATATTTTATACTACTATTATTGATTACCTGTGCAAGAGTGGAAAACTTGGGATGGCTCACAGTGTCTTCCTTGATATGGTAGAGCAGGGAATCAACCCTGATGTGGTTTCATACAATGCCCTAATAAACGGGCTCTGCAGGTCTTCTAGAATAAATGGTGCTGTTCATCTCTATGAAGAAATGCAGTCTAGAGGGTCACATCCTGATGAAGTAACTTTCAAGTTGTTAATTGGTGGGCTTATACGAGAGAAGAAGCTTGAAGTAGCTTGTAGGTTGTGGGATCAGATGATGGAGAAGGGCTTTACTCTTGATAAGGAAGTTTCAGAAACATTAATCAAAGCCATACAGTTAAAAGATGTTGCAAAAAAATGAGAAATGGTAATTTACCTCCTTTAACTCTGTGCTTATGTCTATGTGTGTGCATTCTATCTCAGTAGGTAAAGTGTTCTACTTGAATGATTTGCTCCGGGGCAGTTTTGTACTTATTTTTTCATCCCACTAGTGGCGTCAATATATGATTTATACATGTAGTAGCGCCTCCAACCATGCAATAACGGTGCTACCATTGGTATTCTATTTCTGGCATAGAATAACTCGTAAAAAGTATGCGTGCTTCACATTTTTGTTAACTGTACAAAATATGAATGAGTAAGAAAGTTTATCGAATAATCTTTATGGTTGTATTTTACAATCGTTAGGTTTATGGAAGCAATCCATTAAACTCTGATTTCATAATGCCTCAGTGCTACCAGCTTGTGGTTTCTACATGTTATTTCATTGTGGCCTATAGTGGAAATAGGGTAGTAGTATATTTACTGTCGTTGGAATGGGGGACTATAGACCTCTTGTCCAAGCAGAAGGCAGTTTCCTGGTATTTGGGATGGCCTTGCAATGTATCAATTATATCTATCAGAGGACTATGGTTCAGATTCTTCTATTCATTCTTCCTGTATGACTTCCTATTTATAATTAATATTGACAATAGACCTGCTTTGGATTCCGTACCTTGTCATGAATGATTGAATTTTCTCTATTTTTCTGGTTGTAATTAATGGTGTTGGCATTTTCTATAGTCTTCTGCAGAGCCCCCAATTTGAGAAACTTTTGGTCTTGCATCATCTTGTCAAACCCATGGCAGATTTATAAAGAAGGCTCTGAGGTTTGATCTGCTAGCTTTCTTATACCATCAGACCTTGTATTTTATTGGTTACACAAATGTGCAATATTGGTAAAGGTAAAAAGGAAGATAGACAGAAGCTCCTGTTTGCAAATGTATATTTTCTACACCGATTCTAATTTTTTTTTTTCTATGTCTCTCTTTTCGGTATATACCAACGAGGATGTTCCTTTCTATTAATTAGATAGAATTTGATGTATTGCTTCAGATTAAAGTTCCCTCTTCTTAAAGTACTTTATTCAGCCTGAATTATTGCCTTGTCTGAGAGAAAAGGAGACCTAGTTTCTGAATGGAAGTGGAAGCAGAATGCTCGTGATTGAATTTGAGCTTGAAACCCAGATGGGAGGTATGCCTTTTTTCTTTTTTTATTCTCTATTTTTTCCCTCCTCCAAAGTCCAATGTGTGTGCATGTGACATGGGTGTACATTGTGGAGCTCTGTTGTAATCTGACAATTGTAGAATTTGAATGCAGATGTTATGACTATTCAAAGCAGAATGTCGATAATCAGTTTTTTGTAACATTTTCAGCATATCGTGTGGATGACATGCAGATTAAGAGCAATGCAGCAGAAGCTTCCTCACATTGATTTGAATTCAGTTAACTGTTCTGTTTGAGTATATTAAATTGGAATATGATGTCAAATCCTGATAGTAGAGGCAGATAATGATGATTCGAAATCCTGTGAATTGAGGTCCAAATATGCATCTCCAACCATGGGTGCACATCCTAATACAGACTTTACGAGTACACAGATTTTGCAATGGTCATACGGGTACATAGAATTTCCTCCCAAGCTTGATTTAACTTGCCTTTTTCTATTTTTGGATCGTATGGAAGACTTTGTAGAGCTTGCGGACGTTGATTCCATTACTGAGTCCGTATGGCCAATCAAACTGTTCGTAGGTAGAAACCTCAATGTTTTGTTATCTATGATATGGGAGATCGCCTATTGTGTCAAGCTTTATCAATATGCCTAATCCTTCTTGTCAAAGCTGCTTAAGAATTTTCTTAATAATATTGTAAATTCGGCTGAAATCGAGTTTGGCAATGTTGGGCTTCATTCTTCGTTTGGTTGCATCGACCATTCTAGAGTGCCCATCAAAATTTTTTATTTTAACCATGTAAGTAAACATGTTATTTGATTACGTTACTTCGTCTACAGCGCAAGTTTTTTCAACAAAAAAATTTGTGGCAAATTCAATTTATACAGCGGAAAGGATGGATCATTCGAAAGCATCTGATTTGCAACTGTAGATCGTCCATAAGGATTAAATCACTGAGGCACGAGCTCGGCCAAGACTACATTAACAATAGGATAACCGCGGGCTGTAACTGCGATTATGAAGGATTACTTGCCTCTCAAAATTGTTTTATGTTTGATTCTTTTCGTTTTCATGAATCCTGCCTGAAGCTTTGATGAAGTAATTCTCTTTTCCACTGGTCCAAACATCAGCTGGCCATTACTACTCTTCCTATTTTCATCACTGTCGTTACTTCGCAACATTTTCACGTCTTCACGACGTGAAACTAACCCTCATTTTGGTAGATAACAAAACGAATACCGACATTCTCAGGTGGTCAGTTCGGGAGTGCCAACACAACAATCACAACCGCAACCACTGCATCCAGAACAGCAAAACTGGCAACCACATCCACATTCCGGACAACCTCTCAGTCAATGGTTAACACACCACCCCTGCGACCATATGGTCCAGACAGACATGACCGGACATCAAGTTCACCAGTGCCACAAGCAAAGAAATCAAAGCACAGTGATCGTCGACATAACGTGCCGCTGGGTCCATGGGGAATGATGCCAAACAGTAAAGACCAACATATCCGACGTATGTCACAGCCTAAAGACGAACATTCTGGTCCACTGGGTAGCAGTCTACGGAAGCAGACTCAACACCCCCGGCCACAGAGTGTAGTCCCAGATACAGTACAGGCACGTAATCAAAACCACTGTCGTTCGAACCAGCTTCATTATGGTCTGATGCCATCACTTTTTCGAACCAAGCTCTTAACATGGCTTCTCGCAGGGTTTGGTGTCATCTTTTGTGGGGTCGTAATTCTAGGAGGCGCAGTCGTTCTCATAGTTTATCTTCTCTTTCGCCCGCATAATCCACGTTTTGATGCGTCCAGTGTCACCTTAAATGCAGCATATCTAGACGTGGGAGCTTTACTAAAAAATGCTGATCTCACTGTGCTTGCCAACTTCACAAATCCAAACAGGAAAGTGAAAGTAGACTTCAGTTACGTTGTCCTTGATCTCTAACTACGGGAAAACCATCATCGCGTCCCAGTATGTTGAGCCTTTCTCCGCAGCAAGGCCAACGTCTTGGCTAACAAATGTTCATATGGTAACAAGTCATGTTCGGCTTCCTTTCTCTGAAACAGAAAGGCTGAAGAAGGAAATAAACAACAATGCAGTTGTGTTTTAGGTGAAGGGAGTGTTTCTGGCACGAGCGAATACGGGTTTCCTACGCTACTCTTATGGGCTGTAAAGTCCTTGTCCTGTAGCAAGTGCAAAACCAAACTTTGATACGTATCATTTTTGAAATATGACATCAAGAAACTGTTTTTGCATTCATTGGTCCTAATTAAGAATCCATACGTTCTTTGATTTTTATTTTTTTTCAAATCAACAAGAAATTCCAGTACATGTAATCCAAAATCTTAAAGATCAAATCTTTCCTCTGCTTCTTTAATCTGCTCCAGCGTTATGGATTTCTCGTTTGTTGGGTATGATTTGGATAATATGTGAAACATGGGTTTGAGTCGAGACAGAAAAACGCCCTTCAACCACTCAATAACAGAAGCTTTTTCGCCGTTGCACAGAAATAAAAGTACTCGCTCATAATTATAAAACCAAAGCCAAAGCAAAATTTTGTTCCATATAATATCAAAACCTTTCAATACAATAGGAAGCAGATGTATGAAACTCGCGGTAAAAAAATTTGCTCAGGAGAATGCTTCTTCTGACAATGGATTATTTATGAACGCTAAATACAATATTTTAAACAAACTTCATGAATCCTGCATCCTCCCCCTCTTTAACCCTTCACTAAGCCAAGGGAAAAACAATGGTTGAGAAAACCACACTGGCCAATTTCACCAAAGCCATAACACTCAAAGAAAGTTCTTAAGCATCGCCAGTACGACCAAATGAACAAAAAGGAAAAAAGGAAAAACAAAATTCTATTATAATCTCCTGTAATAAACTCCGGTAAAGAATGTGTGCTTGAGAGCTTAATGCGCGGTCAGTCTGGTGGGGGGGTCATACCTAGGAAGACCTTGCAAAAGGTCTATGAGGTATCCAGCTGAATGATCTACATGCTGCATTACTAGATTCTGCAGAGCAAAAGTAAATAAAGGATTACGTAGAGCGAGTAATATATTTTTTTGGGTGTTTTTGGCAAGTAATAAACAAAAACTACTGGGAGGAAAAAGGTCATATATGTAGGCTGACAAGTAATGAATCTCAATAACAGTCCCTGGAACCAAAAGTTTGATAGAACTAATAGTTGATACAGTATCATACAATACTGGAGACAAGATAGCTTTAGAACAGCTTTGATGGTTTCTCGAGATGTTGCACCCTCTGGCCAATCCAATCTACCCCTTCTGACATATTTCTCAGCATGTTTTCTGAATGAACAGTCAAGAATAGACAAAAACATTAATAACAATTCATTAATAACAATTCATAGTATATCGATATACGTAGAAAGGACAAAAAACATGGCAGAACTTTCTTCAAAGCGCAAGCACTCTACTCTTTTCAACATGTACTGAGGTAATGGTCCTAGAACCGTTTCCATAGCAGCCAAATGCTCTAAGTTTTCGTACGTCTGAAACAAAGTTTCTGCCTACAAACAAATACACTTTTAAGCAGGTGTAAGATATAGAATTTCCTTTGAGTATCTGTCACCAGCCAATCATACGACAAGCACCAGTATACTCTTGAGACACTAGCATACCGAGCACAGTTCAACCACAATACAATCAACACTCCACATGTCACATAGATAATTCCACCCAAGTCCTGAAATTTAATTAAGCTTTCAAGGCTTGAACTTCCAGAAATGCAATGATAAGAAGGTTTTATACAAAGGACAAAACAAAAGCGTACCAAGAATAATCTCAGGAGAACGGTAGTGCCTTGTAGAGACAATATAGTTGTGTTCTTG
>JAWDEX010000012.1:8272858-8294651 GCA_035221805.1 Trichilia hirta
TCTCTCAGACCATTCTCTGCAACCTCAAACAGCTCATTTGTTTTGGAAGATGGATCCACTGACATCCTCTTTGACAAAGCACTCCTAAGTAATGAACCAATATGTTCTTTCTCCTTAACCAATCGACCCACCATTTCATTCAAACTCTTTACTTCACGACTCTTCTCCTCCACCAAATCCTTTGTCTTCTCAAACACAATTCTTGTCAACTGGCAAATAGATTCCATGCCTGCTAATGAAGCATGAATATTCTCCTCCATGTCAGTTTCTCGCGGAAGGAACACTGACTCAGAAAACTCCAACTGATCCAAATTGCCATCATCGATGATTTTAATCACATCATAAACTTGATCGTGAATTTTGGACACGTAATTCAAATGATCAAATAACAAAGGCCTCTGAGATTCTATTTTCGATTCCAAATTCTTTAATTTATCATCATACTCAATCGCTAATTGCCTCAACTCCAAGCCTTGACTTTCAACCTCAGTAATTTTCTCTTCTTTTTCAGCCATACATTTCTCCAAATTCTCAATAGCATTATTTTTCTTCGCGACCTCGTCTCGCAATCCACTAATGGTGGCTTCAAGCTCTGAAACCTCAATGGCAATTTCAAAATTCCTCTGCTCCATCTGCTCTCTCGCATCATTCCTAGACTTAGCCGTAGCATCAATGTGTTTAACAAGCTCTTCGACAATTTCATTCGTTCTTTTAATCACTCCATACACCACTGCCGGCAATCCAGTATATTTCTGCGACCTAGGCAATCCACCAGCAGAAAATTTTTTATAACTACTCACTTTACCTGATATTTTCTCAATTCCAGTCACAAGCATGTGAGCCGAATTCTCAATTTCGGATCTCAATCCATCTCTAGCTTTCGTTACTTCATCCAACTGCATTAAAATCTCGTCTTTTGCTTTGTTTGCTTCCGCTATTTCTGCCGTTAACTTCTCGTTTGACCTTAGAATCTCTTCCTTTTCACGCAGCGCTTCGTCTCTCTGCCTCGTGCTCTCGTCTCGCCTCTTGATTGACTCGTGCGCTAGAGCTTTCAATCGGTTGAATTTATCGCTCAATTCAGACGCCGAGTTCTCCGCCACTTCTCGAACTTGCCTCTCGCGATTTAACTCTGCGAGAATTTCGCGAAATCTCTCGACAGTAAAATCTCCATCAGACGAGGTTTGGACATCGATCTCGCCTTCCACGTCGCTGAGGACTGTGTCGCCGTCGTCATCACCACCACTGGCCATTGCGTATTTAAATTATCGAACTTACAACAAAGTTAATTAATCACAACAATTGGTCATTCAAATGAAATTGCACGTCGTATAACAAAATCTGCTAATCTGATCAAGAATCGATATTGCTTCTCACATACGGAACGCCAATCCGTTACGAGAAGATTTCAGTGTAATTATTTGGATTTCTTCGAGGAATTGAATTTGAGGCTGAGATAATCGTAATTGTCAAGGAGATCGTACCTGAAGAAGACGGAACGACCAAGCGTTAACACGACAAACAACGAAAGCTACCAACCAGTCCCTCTCTCCCTCTCGGTGTTTTTCTCCTAGCAAATCGAAATTAAAAATTAAATAGTTGCAAATTAATTAAAAATTTAATTACGTTGTGGGAATAGTTGCAATATAGCGTATGTATAGGGTCATGGACATAGCGACCGCATGTCCAAAATCACCTCAGCTTAAGATTTGTTTACACTAACAAATCTTACCCTTTATAGGAATTTAGAAGTCTATCCTCATTTTCTTATATTCTCCAATCAATTAAGAAAATATTTAATTTTTTTTTAAGAGACAACTTTATAGCAAATTATATATATATATATATAATTTTTTCATCTCATTCAAATGAGGAAGCATAATAAAATATGTGATAAATTATTTTAATTATTGTGAAAATTTTACTTTTCAATAACAAATACTCTGCATTGTATATTGGACTACAAATCAATAATATAATCGTATAAATTTGTTGTAATTTTTTTATAATAAAAACATATTTGAAATAAATAATAAATTTATGAACTTCTTATTATTTTTGTACAAATGCCATAGACTAACTTTGTAAGACAACAATTAGAATTTTCACATAAATACTAATAATCTAATATTGAAGTTGTTAAGAGTGAGTTTATGAGCCACAAAATTTGTGGTGCCAGCAGTTGATCTAATTGATAACATCTCTTGTGATCTCACTTGCTTGAGGATCGATTTAGATTTTTAATAATAATAATAATCTTTAAAAAAATTAAAGAAAATAAATAAGATTTGAAAAATATTTTACCTATTCTTAAGGTTGCTCGTTATACATTTCTATGCTTCTTATAAATAAGGAAACTTTCGGTTAACTTAAAAAATTAACGCAGCATTCAAAGTTGTTTCGCATTAAAAATAAATAGAAGAAGAATATTTTACATTGAAACATAATTTATTATTATTATTATTATCGTCCTCCTTAAAAGAACACTTCAAAAAACTAATCCTATATTTTTATTACATCCAGTGAATTATAAAATAAAAAAAGTATTATATAAAATTATATTTCTATTCATATATATATATATATATATATATGAGAATGGAAAGTAGTACTAAACTAATCCATCAATTAAAAAAGGAAATAAATTTCTTCTTATTTTCCACTTTATTTTTTGTTAATTTATTTTATTTTAGTTATCCTATTTAGACTGAATCTCCAATGGTCCCAACCTTGACCCTAGCAAAATTTTGTCATCCCTGTTAATCTAATAAAATTTTGGTTGACTCTATTTAGGCTTTACATTTTATTGTTAACCCTTATCTTTTAATAAATACTTTTATAGTAAAATTATTAATAATTTAACAAAAATAAATAAAATATTATTATTCATATGTGTATAACACACATCCATCTAACGAACAGGTACAATTATTCAATCATAGACTTTAAAACTTTCATCATTAACATTATAAAAATAAGAATAAATTGGTCTTATCATTTTTTGATAATTGTGTAAAAAAAAAAAAATGTAGCAATTTACACATAATGAAGTAATGAGTTGCAAACGAAAATTATTGAAAAAATAGAAAAATAAAAACAATATTGATAGTGCATAATAATTTGTAAAAAAAAAAAAAAATTTAACAATTCTAAAAAAAATTATGCATATGAATAAAAACTGTGTAGTCTATTATTTCAAAAGTAGTAAGCAACGATACTGTCATTACCACAATGCGCTTATTAATATATGTTTTCAGTTTTAATCAATTAAATATTTTTATATTCTAAAAAAATTTTTATGTTTGGCCAATATTATTATAAGTAAGTATAAGAAAATTAAGATACTTAACATAATGCGTTTAATTGATGTTATTTTGACATTTAAAAGCGTGTAAAATAAAAGTTACTTTTTTTTTCTTTTTTTTTTAAATTTATAACATAACTATTTGAAGTAAAAGTGTATTCAAAATATATTTTAAAATACAAATAAATTCAATTTAAAATTATATTCAAGTATTTATTATAAATTCATTTTTTTACTATAATTAATATAAATAAAAGGAAAAAAATTATATATAATTCTATAGTATGAACTTTAACGTTGATGTGATTTATTTATGGATAGTGATAATTTTTCGTCTATAAAAGTTTTTATATTAATTTTTTTAATAAGTATTCTTATAACACTTGTTAAATTTTTATATTTAATAAATTATATTTTTAATATTTTTAATGTATTAAAATTTATAAAAGGCACTCATTAATTATTACATTAAATATTAAAAATTATTATAAATAGTAAATATAAAAATTTTGACAAATACTTTAACAACACTCATAGTAAATTTTTTTTTATAACAACATTTCGTTTATTAATATTTTTATAGTTATATTTTTTCACCTTTATATGATTATAAAATAATACATTTAATTGATAATATTTATTTATATTAAATTTCATGCATTTATATTATATTATAATTTAAAGTTCAAAGTTTGAATTCCTAATATTTTACAAATATTTAAAAAACATAGGAGAAA
This sequence comes from Trichilia hirta, assembly GCA_035221805.1. Lineage (NCBI taxonomy): Eukaryota > Viridiplantae > Streptophyta > Magnoliopsida > Sapindales > Meliaceae > Trichilia > Trichilia hirta. The sequence goes on from JAWDEX010000012.1 coordinate 8,276,897, forward strand.
AATGTCATTTACCCTATTAAACATGAAAACAAAACAAAAAAAAGGTTACAAATGTCAAATGGATAGGGATGTTTTGGGTATTCCGCTGGTTTAATTTCAAATTTTCATCTCTTCTAAAGTCTTCATGGGATAGTAAGTGGCGGTTTACAGAAATGCCATCCCACCACTGGTTGAGCAGTGCTAGTTGTTGTTGTCCCCCACTCGTTTTCCCAATAGCCCCAAGCCTTCCTGCATACTCGAACATGCTGTGAAAGGTGATGATAAATCATCCTATATACTACATTATGAAACAATGATAATAAAAATACAAGTTTTATGCAATTTATGTATTACTATGATTATATAATTATCACATATTTTATATATTTTTATAAAAGTTCAAGAACGTAAAAAAATAAAAAAATCTTTATGTAATATATGATAATAATATATTTTTGTTAGTTCAAAATTTTTTAAAGTTATCGGGGAATCAGATTGGATTACGTAAATTTTGACAAAATTTATATCTAATTTAAATTCATTCATGAATTGAAGTTTTTCAATCTTTATCCAATTCACCAATATGTAGATAATTTTTTTTTTAATTTATTTTAATTTGCAGATTGAACAATCAAATCTGTATCCAATCCGAACCTAACCGCTAAAAAAAATTTAATTTGCAACTAATTTACTCTGTGTGTGTGTGTGTATAATTTTAGTATTGATTAATTACTATATTAATTAAGATGATAAAAAAATAATTGTTTTCTAAAATTTTAAATAATACAATAATTTAAAATAAAAAAATAAAAAAAAACTTGCAAATATATTTATTTAAAATTAATTAATATAAAATATAATTATGCAATTACAAATTAAAAATTACTAAAGACAAGCATTTAAAAGTAGTAAGTACACGTTTATAAAAAAAAATTTCAAAGTCCTTGTATAATAATGTTGACGCCGCCAAATACCATTTAAATTTGAGTATACTCAAAAGATGTGGTCATAGGAAATACAAGTGAAAAAATAATGAATTTAATAAAAAATAAGTTTGTTTTGGTATGGGCCTAAGTTGGCGTCGTGCGTGGGAAGATTTAGAGTTTGGTTTGATTTAGGAATTTTAATTTAAGTTTAAGTTTTTATTTTATTAAATAATAAAATATATATAATTGTACTTCACTGGGTGTAGTTGAGTGATTTTATTCTGGGAGATATTTGTGCTGATCCTGAGTTCGAATTTCTTAAAGTACATTCAGGTGAAAGAGTCTGATGTAGCCGAAATTTTATCATGTACTTAGTATCACTGCAGTGTGGTCCCTGTATATGATCTTAATTAATTCAGGACAAGTGCTGTATAATCTACGGACACGTACCCCAAAAGAGTGAGTGTCTGGCCCGTGTATGGCCGGCCGTTGCAGTGATAACTGAGTATAAGAGTTTTCTCGTCATCTAAAAAAAAATGTATATAATTATTTTATATATTTTGATTGAATATTTAATTTTATTATAAATTAAATAATATGTTAATTGTTTATATTTTTGATATAAATAATAATTTTAAAAATTTTACTTTTATAAATAACAAATATTTTATATATTTATAGTGTAAATATATAATTGAATCTAGGTTAAATGAATTTAAAAATTTTAAATTTATACATAGTTTACTATTAATCAATTCATACAATGCTCATAATATATATTGAGTTATAGGGATAATTAGAATTATATTAATGATTTTTGTCGTATTAAAGTGACACTCTATTATTATTGAGTTATATTTTTTTTTTATCTCATAAAAAAGTAAAATTGACTAATCTTAAAGTAAAGAATCAAAAATTCAACACTATTATTCTTAAATAACTTAAAGTCAAGTTTTCCTTTTGTATTATTACAAATATGAAATTAATGAAAAAATTAGATTCAATTATAAATTGTTCTTAAAAATAGGATTTACAATAGATTTCATGTTGTTATATAAATTTTATGTCATATTATCGAAAATAAGATTAGAATTTTCAGAAGCATACTTAAATTTATATCGCTGTTCTGAATCTTCAAAGTTTGGTTACGAGTCTTTTAAAGCTAAATATAGATATTAAGATTCTTTTTTGTTGATGAGATGATAAAATAATGCTTTTTTATATTAACTTGAGGGACCATAATCCTAACAAGTATAGAAAATACTAAATCACTGGATAATTTATACTGTTTATTTCTATTTAACTATCATAAAAGAGAAATAAAGTTTAATTTTTATATATAATAAAATAACCCATATTTAATTAGATATATAAAATTCACTGATTAATTTTTGTAGATCACTTAATTTTAAGAATTTAACCTAATATATTAGTCTATAATAAATAATTATTAAACATATCAACCCACATAACTTAATTAAGTTTCAATAATCTCTCACTTAAATTATATATATTACCTGTTAATTATGTATTAAAACAATCTTATAAGCACTCAAAATTTGTTATTATTATTGAATGTATTCCTAAATAATCAAGTTCATCAAACATACTAACGTAGGATCGAAGGAGCTTTTATTATATTTAACTGTGACTAAACTCATTAATAGTCATATATATTCACATAACCGAATGATATGAATCACGTAACTGAATGATATGAATCAAATATAGATGTGTAGCTAAAAATTACATGCAATATAATTTTAACATGCTTATTTTTAACTAGTCTAACCTTTTACTTTAGTGAGATTATTTTCAAATAAGTTTAGACATAACTAAATAATTAAATTAATTGAATAATTAAATACTTTATTACTGAATATGAATACAAGATTCATAATTTGAATATGAAATAATATTCACTGAATTTAACTATAACAAGTATTTTTACATAAAGGTAATTAAGAAATTTAAGCTCCTATTGAAACTATATACTTTTAAGAAATACTACCCCCATATAAGTAGTGTACTCATAAAAGACCTTTGGTGGTAATTGTTTAGTGAACAGATTCGCAATCATAAAGTTAGTTCCAATGCGTTCTATAAATACTTATCCAATATAGACTTCTTTTTTTTTCTTTTTTTTTACAACTAGGAACTTGATATTTATATGCTATGAGTTCGTCAAGATCTTATTCTTGTTCAAATATAGTACTGCTGATTTATTATCACAAATTATCTTAAATGGTTTTTCTATACCATCTATATTCTGTGATTTGATACCTTATAATATGCTATAAACTTCGCTACCATAATAGAGAAAGTAATGAGTATCTGCTCAGCACTTTTTTAAGACATTGCTTTTTTAGCAAGTAGGTAGATATAGCCCACTATAAATCTATGACCAACTTGGTATCTTGTGAAATCAGAATTAAAATAACTAATGATCTCTAACTGATTTGATTACCTATATGTGAGCATATAATCATTTGTTCTTTGCAAATACCTAATGACTTATTTAGTTACTTTCCAATAATTCAATCTTAGATTTCTTAAATATTTGCCTGACGTCTCAATAATGTATGCTATATCTAGATGCGTATAAACCTGAGCATATATCATACTCCTTATGATTGAAGCATAAGGGATTTTTTTAATCTCAAAATTATTCTTAAAGCATTGACTTAAATTGAATTTATCTTCTTTAGATACAAAGCGGTCATCTAGTTTACAATCTTGCATATTAAATCTCTTAAGAATCTTTTTGATATAGTTTTTTTGTGATAATCCAAGATTTTTTTGAGTATGATCTCAATATATTTGAATGTCTAATATAAAAAGGGTGTTACTTAGATCTTTTATCTCAAAATTTTTTGTTAAAAATTTATTGATTTCATGTAATATGCCTTTATCATTAGTGGCAAATAATATATCATTAACATACAAATTAAAAAGATATGCTTACTCCTATTGAACTTATGGTATATACAATCATTCACCATATTTATCTCAAAACCAAATTAGACAATGATTTAGTAAAATTTATAATAATATTGATGAGACATTTGCTTAAGTCAATAGATATATTTTTTTAGTTTGCAAACCATTAATTTCGTATCACCTAATATAAAATTTTTTGGCTGTTTCATATAAATTATCTTATCAATGTCACCATTGAGAAACACAGTTTTAATATCCATTTGATATAACTTAAGTTCATAATATGCCATCAATATCATGATTATCCTAAAAGAGTTTTTTGATGAAAGCGGAGAAAAAAATTTCTTTATAATCGATGTTTTCCTTTTGAATAAAGTCCTTAATAATAAAACATACCTTGTACCTCTCCGCATTACCTTTTAAATCCCTTTCAATTTTAAAAATTTACTTGCAAACAATAAATTTTGCACCTTTAAGTAATAGGATAAGATCCTATATGTCATTATTTTTTGTAGACTTAATTTCTTCATTCATAGCATCGATTCATTTTTAAGAGTTAGAACTTTTTATTATTTGATGAAAGTTGATTAAATCATCTTTTAATATTTCAATGTCAACCTCATGTTCTTGGAGAAATATGATATAATTATCTGAAAATTGTATTTCTCTCTTTAATGGCAATAGTTCTAGAGGTTATAAAGTTTATTCTTTTGAAATAATCTTTTGAACTTGCATGGAAGGTTCAACCTTATTATTTTGATCCAGAGTTATTTCTTGAACAATGTCAAGTATAAAACCTTGGTCATTGTCAATAATAATTGAAGGAATATTAATATATTTCTCTTTAAAGATAATGTTCCTAATTCTTTTTGCCCTCACAAACTTAACATTCTCAAAGAACTTGACATTTTTAGTATCAAAAATTGATTTAGTTGTGAGATCATAAAACTTATAACTTATGAATCTTTTAAAATATCCAACAATGTAATAATTGATTGTCTTTGAATCTAGTTTTTATTTTTTATTTGGCTTATAAGATCTTGCTTCATCTGGATATTCCCAAATGTATATAATCTTTAAACTAAGTTTCTTACCCCTTCAAAGCTCATAAGAGGTTTTAGCAATTGTTTTAGTTGGAACACTAATGAATAAATATGCTACGATTTTTAACATTTCTCCCTAGAGTGATTCAAGTAAGGTAAAATGATTAATCACACTTCTCACCATATTCTTAAGCATTCTATTTTGTCTCTCAATAATACTATTCATCATAGAAGAACATAGTATAATATATTTTAGGACAATATTGTACTCTTTTAAGTGTTTAGGAAATAATCTTGGATTTTGTTCACCTAATCTATCATATTTTAAGTCCAATTATAAGCACAAAAATTGTAGATAATCTTCTTATTTTTTTAACGATTTAAGAATTACTTAATTTGATTTTTCTATAGAAATTTATACATTAAAAATCGAAAGGTGTTCCAAGTCACATTGTCATCAGGTAGGTTTTAGAAATTCATCATTTCAAATCATAAAATAACTTAATCAAGAAAAATGATTAACATAAAAGTCATAAATAATTGAATTATCTTTCTAATACATTAAGAATAATATAAATCAAAATTTTATAACTCAAAATATAGTTAAAATACTTCAAACTGCTTAAATATGACAAATTACACGCAATTTTTGTATAAAAGTATTAATACCTTCTTGAAGGTATCAAAGCCTTTAAGTTAAAAATTGCTATATATAAAATATCATTTAAATCCTCCTAAAAATTTATCACTCTAATTCCTATAAAATATCATTTAAATCTACGATCAACTTTTAATACTATTTTCTCTATCGTTCGAACTCTAATTTCACTCGTTCCTTTTTTTATATTATAGTATTTTTATTTTTTTCAATAAAAATAAATGACTCATCAATTTGATTTCTCAATTAATAAAAATTTAACTTAAAAACTCGAATGCATAAATAATACCTCACCAAAAAGAATTTCTAAACTTAATCAACTTCATTCAAATTCTCTCAAAATACATAATATTTGTTAATATAATTTTATTTAACCAATAATATCATCTTAATATAAATTTTTAAAATAAAAAAAATATTTTTGACTTAATAAAATGATAAAAATATCCTTAAACTTAAATACTTAATATTAACACTTGATTAAAATTTTCATGTTAATGTTAATATCTGTTTCATCTTCTCCAGAAAAGAAAAGGCGGCCAATACAAATATTTTTTTTCACTTTAATAATTTTAAAATATTGAGTTTTTTTTTTTATATATATATATTCAATATATTGTATATTGATATTTAATTTATATAATAAACACATTAATAATTGATCATGTATATTTCTTATTTTGAATAAAACAATTCGAATAAAATAAATACGTATTCATAAAAAAAATATTAAATCATAACAATAGCATACATATTCATGTATATTTTAAAAATTTTAATCATAATAACGTACATATATTTATATCTAAAAATTTAGCCGAATAATATAAATATATGTATATTTTATAAATTCAATAAAAAAAATAATATTTTTTAATAATTCACTATGAATTAATTTTGATACTATTTATTATTATATAAACCTTTCGTCGTATCATCATAAATGAGATTAGAGTTTGTGAAAGCGTAATTAAATTTATGTCGCTATTCTAAATTTGCAAAGTTTCAATTACGAATTTTTTAAAGCCAAATATAAAGATTAGGGTTCTCTTATATTGATAGAATGGGACAATAATACTTTTTTATATTAACCTTAGGACTATAATTTTAATAAATATGTAAAACTCTAAATCATAAGTTAACTTATACTGTTCATTTTTATTTGATCTATCATAAAATAAAAATAAAATATAATTTTTACTCATAATAAAATAATTAATATAAAGTTTATTTAATTAATTTTTATCAATTATTTAATTTTATAAACTTAATTTAATATAATAATCTGTAATATATAATTATTAAATATATAAACTCATATAATTTAATTAATTTTTAATATTTTAAATATAGCTCATGGTTTCGTAAAAACGTAGCATCGAATTGTTGAGATTGTACATATCCAATCGGATTCTCAAAGCCCTTAGCATTTTGTATAAGAGTTCCTCGGCAATTTGTAGAGTATGATTGATTGTGTAATAAATTAATAATTCTTTACTCGAAAGCTGTTTTCAATTTTACTTTTAAAAAAGACTTTTAACAATTCTGATCTGATCTGATCTGTCCCGAATTGCTTAGTTTCCTAACAATTCAGTAAAATATAAAAAGAACGCATAAATTGACTGCCATTTGTTGAACTGGTGTTTCTGGTTTCTTGACCAGATCGCCCTTGCAGTGACCATTGGTTCTCTTATAAACGTAAAAAGGAAGACAGCAATTAAAAAGTATTTATAAATTAAAAAAGATTTAAATAAAATTATTTTTATTTTTAAAAGTGATAGATATACAAAATTGACATAACATCACTAATATCATAATATTGATTGATAAAAATAATAATATAAATTTAATAAATATAACTAATATTATCATATATAATTAATTTGTATATAATAAATAGTCTATATAAAAAATTTACATAATTGGTAACTTTTTTTTTTTTTAGAATATATCATTTAATTTTATAATATTGAATATTATTGTGTGTGTATATATAATTTCCTGTTTGAATTTCCAGATAAATATCCGTGTACTAACACAAAACATTATGTATTAAATAGTTTATTTGATTCTATTATTTTATTATCTAAATAAGTAACAGGCACATCAATTTGGACAATAGTGATAATAAAAATAAGTAAATGATAATATCATAAAATATTATAGACTTGTTTCATAAAATTTATTAGAGATGTACAAAATATTAAGTTCAAATTAAAAAATTAAAAATAATATTTAAAGATTAAAATTAGAATAAAAAATTAGTTAGATAGTTAGATAGGTAAATATAGACTTTAAAAAAAAAAAAGAAGATAAATAAAAAGAGAGAAAAAAGAAGGAAAAAATTTAAGTGGAATACCGCTACCAAAACTATTTAATAATAACACTTATCATAAATTTTTTATTATAATTATTGTTAATTATAATTTTAAAATTTTTAAGTTAACATATACGCGTGTATTTAATAAATTAAAATTAAAATTTAATTTATATATATTTTTATTTTATTAATTATTAATATGTATATGTTTAAATAAAAACTAAATGAATAATATTAGAACTATTAAATATATAACACAAACTCTTTTTTTTTTCTTTTATTTTTTAATTTAATTCATGAATATAATATGCATAAAAATTTGTATTCTTCAACTAATAACAATAATAAAAAAACTTGTAATAGGATGATTCAAAACATGTTCAAATCCTGTCATTTTTTTCTTTTTTATTTTTTACATGCAGCAAATCTTGTAGTGTTTCTTTGGAACATCAATAATGGAGTTCTATACTTTTTACAAAATTCCGAAGCCATTGACTCCTTCAAGAAATAATTACATGAAATTTCCCTGCAAAAGCCAAAAGCAGCTTTGATAGAACAAAAGATGTGTTCACACTTATAATTACAGCTATGTTCCAATACCAAATTTTCAACCACCATGATTATGATCACATTGTCTACTAGCTTTACCAAATCTTTTTCAATTAAAAATAATAAAAAGAAGAATGGGGAACGGATTAGGGTTTTGTATCAAGCTTTTGATGTCATTTCATTTTCAGATTTTGACATAATTGATAATAACCTATTACAACAAAATAAAAAATATATATATATATTTATAGATTATTTTTTAATCATTAAAATATTTTGGAATTCTTTTAGGTTTTCTAGATGATCTAAAACGCCCACAATTTTATCTTATTGAAATAATTCATTTTCTATTTAAATAATAATTCTACCTGACGAAAGAAGTAATAATTAAACTTCAAGAATTTTTCGTTTTTAAAATCTTTCTGATGATATCTAATTTATTGCAGATATTCTATGCAATAAGATAGAGAATCTTATTAATCACAAAATAAATAGATATTGATGAATTGTTTATTAGATAGTTCAATCATGATTAGTATATACGCTTGTATGATTGGTATAATTTAAAAAATATTCAAATTGAGATAATGACCTGAAATTCAGGCTCACTGTCTACAATTAACTACAATAGAGTTTGCTTTGGGGGATAATTAACTGGATGAGAAATTTAATTATTTTTAATTAACTCATTGATTGGATTGATAAACCATGGACTAAAGCTTTCGGTTGACTCCCTGTTTGTGGTTTACTTGATGTTGAGGTTACATTGCGAAATTAAGCTACCATTAAATTCATTTTTTTGGGTTTGCGCGTTCATTTCTCAAGAGTCAATACCCCACTTATCGTTTCTTCTCATTCCTCTCTTTCCCTTGAATTTCCTGAAGATTCTTATAGTCAACTAGTTTCAGGTATGTGAACATTTTTACAAGTAATCATTTTCCAGACGATTCAATCGTCGGCGTCGTTTGAAGTGGTCATCAAAAGCTGCCCTATTTACTTCTTCTTTGTCTTCGTTTTAGACTTTTAGTTTTTCTATGGAGGAATTTCGCTATTAAATTCGTTAGAAATTGGAAATTTTGATTCTTTACGTTCTTAATTCTCTGCATTTGACAAGGTATTGAGTTACGAATTTATCATAGGAAATTACAGGGAAAAAGGCGAGATAAGTCAATTTTTCTTTTTCAATTTTATGAACCGCCTTTGATATATATGTGTCTCGTTGGGGCTGTTGATGTTCGAATATAGAATTTGCTTCGCAGGCTTAGATTTTGCCAATTTTTATCGGCGGTTTCTGGCATTTTCTTGGAGGGAAATTCAGTTGCTTTAATCTTCAACAAGATTTTTATATATAATTTTGTTGCGGATGGGAGGAAGAAGCTCTAGAAGTTCAAGTGGTAGAGAGTATTCCTCGAGGGGATCTGCAAGTTCTTCTTCTTGGAACAATTACGGGTACCCACCACCATCGCCATATCCTCAACAAAACCCATATTACCCGCCTCAGCCTCACTATTCACCTGCGCCGTCGTTTGACTATGGTTCACACACACCTCAACCCCAAAGGAGGTTGGATAGGAAATATTCAAGGATAGAAGATAATTACCAGACCTTAGATCAGGTTAGACTATGATCAGTTTGCAGTTGATTTACGATATGTTTTACCATGTTTTCATTTAGCTTTGATGAAATAATTATGTGGATGGTGTTGAGGAGTGGTTTGAAATGACAATCTAGGAACATAATGAAAGATGTCTACATAGTAACTTATCCAAAATGGATTGTGCTGCCTTTATTGTAGTTGTCAACATCAGTATGATTGAAAACTTTTGGACATGATTGCAATATAATGGTCGTTATGAAATTAATAAAAGAAAATAAATTATTATGTTTTAAATATGGAGAATCATAAGGAAGCCTTTTACTATTGAAAATTCTATGACCGCAAAACTATTTTTATTTCAAATTTCACTGATGTTCATCATATTCATGAGTATGGTCCTATGGTTAATCTCACAGGTTACTGCTGCACTTGCACAAGCTGGCCTGGAGTCTTCTAATCTCATTGTTGGTATAGATTTCACCAAAAGCAATGAGTGGACAGGTTCTATATCATCTTGATGATTTGAACATTTATTAGACATTATTTTTGATGTACCTAGCTTAACAATCTTTAAAATTCAGGTTCAAAATCATTCAACCGGCAAAGCTTGCATCACATTGGACATGGGCAAAATCCTTATGAACGAGCAATTTCCATCATTGGACAAACTTTATCTGCTTTCGATGAGGATAATCTAATTCCCTGTTTTGGATTTGGAGACGGTAATATTCCACATGAACCAATGTATTCAGTGTGTTGTGCTCATATATTGATATTTGGCCTGAAATATGATATTTGTCTATACCATTGTGTTGTAGCGTCAACACATGATCAAGATGTTTTTAGTTTCTATCCTGATGAGAGATACTGCGATGGATTTGAAGAAGTGCTGTCACGGTACAGGGAAATTGTTCCTAGCCTTCGACTTGCAGGTACAAACTTTTGGTTTTTATTTGAATACTTATTTATGCAGGATGGCATTCTTGAAGTTTAACCGGTTGATTCTAAAAACTCATGTTAATGTATTCTCTTGGCAGGACCAACTTCTTTTGCGCCAATCATTGATATGGCCATGACTATTGTTGAGAAAAGTGGGGGCCAGTATCATGTTTTGTTAATAATTGCTGATGGGCAGGTAATTTACTTTCCAGGTGGAAACTTTGTTTTAACAAGCACAAATATAGTATATTAAATATCAAAGTCACTTTGCCACTTGCAAGTATGATAACATGTCTGCTATGATAGTTGATGGATCTTTACAATGTATCTTGTCATTTGTAGTACAACATTCGACTTCCTTTAAGATATCGAAGAACAGAGGTGGAAAATGTGATCTTGTCATTATCCTAAGATTTGGGAATTAGATCATTTTGACATCAAATTATAAAGCAAATACATTGGTTATGCAACAATCTATAACCTCTGTACTAGAATGTCCTCACTATATGAGAAACTGATATATGTAATTACAAATGTTGGTAAATGTAGTTCTGGATTTAACTGATGTGTCTTTTACAAATATCAGCAAGTGTAGTTAGGTATGGGTAAATCTGACAATTTTAATTGTTGTCTGAAGTTGAGGAATTGAGTAGCTGAAGCTGAGCCAAAATTTTAACTTAGTGTTACATAGTTGCTTCTAGGAACTGATTAACCTTCAGAAATTTTAGATTAGTGTTATGTATTAAGTTGAGGAATTGAGTAACCGATATATTACACAATTTATGAATACTTGCCGTTTATTGACATGAGAGAATGCTCACTGATGAACTGAAATACTAATTCTAATATATTTTTTGTTTAATCATCATCCACAATTCAATAGTAATTGACAATCTTGTTAGGTTACAAGAAGTGTTGATACACAGCATGGTCAGCTCAGCCCACAAGAGCAAAAGACAATTGATGCAATTGTTAAAGCAAGGTAATTTTCTGAAGTTTGCATTTTATAGTGTCCCAAATGCATACTTACGTGCTTGTTTGTTTGCAGTGAATTCCCATTGTCAATCATTTTAGTGGGTGTTGGAGATGGTCCTTGGGATATGATGAAAGAATTTGATGATAACATCCCTGCTCGGGCCTTTGATAATTTTCAGGTGTGTTGTTTTGTTAAGAAGGTATTATTTATTTGTTAAAGTATATTGACTTGCTGTCCACAATATCCTTAAAATGGAAGGTTTTCTTTCTTTTCTTTTCTTTTTTTTGCTAGTTTGTGAACTTCACAGAGATCATGTCAAAGAATATGGATCCATCCCGAAAGCAGACAGAATTTGCGCTATCAGCATTGATGGAAATACCTTCTCAATATAAGGCAACTATTGAGCTCGGCATACTGGGGTAAACATTGAACTTTAATATAAATCTTATTTCACTTTTATTAATTATGCAAAGTTTGAAACTTTTATTAATTAATTATTATTATTATTTTTCATTTTATAAAGCTGCCACAATGGAGTAAATGCTCCAGACAGGGTTCCTCTTCCCCCACCACTTTATAGCACGCCACCTTTTGGCAGCAGCAGTTCAAAACCGTCACGATTGAGCAGCCATCAGCAGAATGTACCTCTGTATACTGGATATGATGCACATGCACCTTCTCATTCTGAATATGATACACCGGACAGAACAGCTCCACCCTCGAGTTCTTTTTATGCTAACCAGGTATATAGTCTATTTCATGAAGATAATATGGTTATTTTTTCAGTTAGTTAGCAATTAAATCAGCATCTGCACCATGGATGACGAACCAGAATTGTCATTGTGAAAATGTCACTGCCTCGATCACTGCCTTGCCATTTTCTGAATCTTTGCCCAACAGAACATTTAACAATTTTCTTTATTGTTGAACTTGAGCAGCTGTGTCCCATTTGTCTTAGTAATTCAAAGGACATGGCCTTTGGCTGTGGACATCAGGTAAATTGATTTCTATATTTCATCCATTTTATCATGACCTTCGACTTCACATTCAGAGGATCTGATTAATTGAGGTTGGTAATCTTCTTTTTTCCTAGACCTGCTGTGAATGTGGCGAAGACCTCCAATCATGTCCTATGTGTCGAACCCCTATCCACACAAGAATCAGGCTCTATTAACCAGATTTGGCTGTCTACTTGTGTATTTGGTTTGGTAATAACCGAGTCAAATGCTCAGTTCCCTTGAGACAGGAAAAAGGTTAACCGTCTGCTTGATCATTTTTTAATGTTTCTTCAAAAAATTCAAGTAGTTTTCAGATGTACGTCCATGGCAACTAAAAGGTACTTAAATTACAGGGGTCCCCAGAAGCTTGGGTGGACACGGATTCAATCTTGGCCTGAGATCAGAAGGCACTTCATTCACAAGCTGATGAAGAAGTATGTAACTGCTGCTAGTCTGGTACAAGTGGAGTGTTTCCGGTAACCAAGAGAAAAACTACTGTGATTCTGTCAAGTTCTCCAGTTTATGTCAAAAAAGAAAAAGTTATTTACACAATGAGTTTGCTTAAGATTTTGGCCTACAGCAACTCATAAATAAGACTCGACGCTGTTGATAAGGGTATCCTGGTCCAGTTGCATTCATTGATTCATTTTGCTATCGTTTCGGTTTATGCTATTGTTTAGATTTTTGTTAGCTCTCGTTTGGTTATGATGTACGCAGCCAAAAATTTGGGATCCAATTCAGTGTGCTTAAACTCGGTATTTTTATGTAAATTTAGTTTGTGTTTGGACTTGGTATCTCTATGTATTATTTGCAACGTCTTTGCAAAGAGATTTGATGTTATCACATCATCCTGGTTTATTTGTCTAGTAATCCTCGCAAATAGATCTGATGTTTTACAAGTGATTCGGTAAAATGAAGCATGACCCAAAATGAAAAAACAGTATGTTACGAGGTGGTTTCTCTCATATAAAAAAGAGAAGGTTTCTCTTCTCACAATTATCAAATCCTCCTCCTCTGTCATTGATTTTGACGCAACGTATTGTTTTCAGTTTGTTTTCTTAAATTTCTTTTAAGTATTTCAACTCTTCTGTTAATATGTTTCAAATTATTCCTATATGTTTCGGCTTTTGAAATTTTAAAATTTACATTAGTTTCAAGTTTTATGCTAGAGGTCTCAAATTTTTGGCAACATGTTTCAAAATTTATACTAGCTTTTCAATTGGTGTAATAATACATCAATGTTTACTAAGCCAAGTCCTGTTTTCAGAGGGCTATGGAAGTATTGGGGTAAATAATCTCCATACATTGTACTTCAGATAAAATTTTTAATAAAATGGGTAGAACTATGTGTTCTCATGACTTGAAAACAAAATTATTATGGCATGAAACTACCAAATATCAATAGAAGACTTGAATGAGCTGAAAATGGAGTCACCTCAGAATACACTATATGCTTTGGGACTGTGTAGACGCAAGCTCTATGGAACTCACCAAGAAGAGGATCCATCACCAGTGGAATCTGATTCACAAACGATATATAGACTCAGATAATTATTAGATCAAAAGAACAGAAATAATTCCTTATAGCACACAAGTCAATTCTGAAACATTGTCACATTTTTGTGACCTAGGCTCACTTGGCTCACTAAAAGTAATCTGTGCCAGGGCTGATTGATTCAACAGCACTACAAAATTTACTTCATATTTAGTTGCAATAAAGGGCTTCAATTTTGGTTTGTTGACGACTGGTAAAAGTTTTGATGCGAGTATGAATAGCAAAGTAGCAATAATACTCAATGGCTGTGTCATCCTTTACATGTAATTTCCTGAAAGTCCTTCGGACATTTACAGAAACCAAAGGGCTTGATTCTTTCAGGTAACCACTTGCATGCGTAAGTTGACGAGCTTGGTTTGATTCAGCTATTAGTGAAATGGTTATATCTTAACATCTATCCTTATTCGGCCTCCAATAAATTCTAAGTTGTATCTTACAACGAGATGAAGTAACATGGGGGCACAGATAATCCAGATAATCTATGAGTTCCAACCAAAATCAAAGTAACTAAAATAAGATTCAAATTTTACAAGAAACACCATGTATAATCATGCTAAAGCTGAATTAAAGCTATATCATTAAATTTATCGTGGAGCAATTTGCCGCACCTCTGATCAAGTTGTGCATATAATCCACAGCCTCCAAGAAACCTCTAAAAGAAATAAATTTGCATTGCACAACCACCTACACCAAAAGAAGCCAAAACTGGAATTCTTAGGTCACCTAATAAATGGTGAAGTATCACCAGAATTTGTTCATCTCTTTCTTGCAACAAATCAAGGAAAAAGCCCATTGCATGAATGATTTGCTTTCTCTTTTAAATGATGCAGGGTTACTGCAAGTGACCATTAGTGTCGATCAACTCTAATGGAGTTGCCAAAAAGTGTTCATGAGTTCTACAAGATTGACGAGGTACCATGGAGAAAAGAACCATGACAAAAGCACCCTTATGGTAGTTCTTTTTTACCCCTTTTAATATGGATCAAAACTGGGAGTCAGTAAAAACCAAGGATAGAATAAGGATTCCAATTACCAGGGTGCAATGAGGAGAATAGTCCTTGCATTGAAGAAATGGCTGCAAAGAAGTCCATGAAAATAAAAGCAAAATAGATATTGGAACAATAATTTCCAGGACAACTAGGTAGGCAAACACAGGCCAGATTAGATGCTAAATGCTGAAGATAATGCATAAATTGATATAGTTTTATAAATATAATAGCATAGAAAAAAAAATCTTAAGAACTGGAGTTTAACATGTTGAATTAAATAATGATTACAGAATTTTTACATAAAAAGATATGGATAAGCTACAAGCTAAATAGGGTCATCCACCTTTACATGACATTGTTTTTTGTCCACCTAATTTCTTTTATCAGCTTGGAAATATGTCTTTCAAAGCTGCTGAAATCCTATCAGAAAATGATAACACATTATACAGAATATACAACACGGATTCCATCACAATCCTAAGACAAAGAATATGGTTACTCAGTTTCATACACGTTAATTTTGAATCAGAAAGGTGAGATAGGTTATAGAACTTTCAGATTTTGACATTTTTTAAAATAGGAAGTATATCAAATTTACTAGAAACAAGGATAAATCTCATATTGAGGTATTTCTTATATCGAAGAAGGGAAGATGAAAATTCAGAAAGGCACAACAGAGTAAATATATCAAATTTATTAGAAACAAAGATAAATCTCATATTGAAGTAGCAAGAAGGATTTTCTTATATCAAAGAAACGAAGATAAAAGTTCTGAAAGGCAACATAGTAGTACCAAGTCTAGTTCACAACATGTGTATTGAAATAGCAATACCTGATTGGAGCTTGAGGTCAATGACTGATTTTTCTCATCACACTCTCTAAGCTTCTGTAGTCTTATCTGCTCTATGTTCAGTGCACTTTCTGCAGCTCTGACTATGCTACTGATATCAGTGAAAGCAAAATCTTAAATTAAAACACAACTGTAAATATACACACAACTTTTTTATAACACACACACACAAAATGATTACAAACTGGTTATATAAATGAGTTGATATTTGATGGAATAAGGCAATCTGAATCATTTGTTATCAATCAAGCATCTGTTCAGTAGGCAACCTCGAATTTTGTGACAGAAAATGTTCAGATAAATCACGTGGTAGTAAAAGACACCAGGTTCCAGTAGATGATAAACTAAAGCCTTGAAGAACCAAAAACTAAAGAAAGAGAGAAGAGGAGTGGGTCGGAAGGATGGAATATTGTAGCATTATTTTTAATTTAACATGCAAAACCTATCAGTGGACACTGAACTTTTCAGATAAGCAAAGAAATATTCATTTAATAATTACAAAGGTGTTGTTGGCAACGAGTGAAAGATGAAATACCTATTGACTGCAATTTCTTTGTTCCATCAGATCCAGAGTCCTTGGATTGAGAACCCAAAACAACTGAATTGCTTTCCACTCCTGAAGCTCCATCTTGAGATACTCCTGCAGTAATTCTTTTAGAGTTCTCAGTAGCTTCCTTTCTGCTGCTTCTTTGGCTGCTCTCTCCTCAGCTTTTAAAGCAGCTCTTTTTGCTTCTTCAGCTCTAAGTTTAGCCTGCATCTGAAATAATGTACTTATAGTTTTTTAAGCTAACTATTAAACAGTATCTACATTAAATCTCTAGTAATTTTATTAAGTCGATCCTGGAAGACTGCAAGAAGCACAAGATCTTTGCGGTTCTTATGACCTGCCTTTTAGCAGGCAATCTTGAGCACTTTATCTTAACCTTACAAGTGCCTTAAGGCCTGATTCTCAACCTTACTTCCTGTCAAGGTCAAGGGAGTGGGCAGGTGCAGATAAATAAGGCGGAAGAAGAGAGAACAAGATTAACTGAGTGACAAAACCAGAGTAACCAGCAAATGGCCATGAAGCAGTCAGCATCCAATAATAGGTATTATAAAGTGGAACATATATTGCAGAGTTGTTAACATCCAATAACAAGATAAAATTTTTCAGCCAGCAGTGTAGGACTGCAAAAAGGTGTTTTACTAAAACAAACAATACCTAAACTGGTTTGGAACTTTAGAGGCAACGAAGTCTTTCAAATTATTAACAGCAGTAATACTAATGTGATATGATTTATAACAGGTAAAAGCCTAAAGAAGCCAAGAGAAAACCGGTTTGTTCATAACCAGGAACTGATAACGTAACTCTAACTATACAAAAATTTACCAACGGAGATAACATGCACACTGTGGGCAGAGGCACATAAAAAAATATAAACTGATCAAATTAAGAA
>JAWDEX010000012.1:8294751-8305644 GCA_035221805.1 Trichilia hirta
CCGTTAGGATCGAAACATAATTAGTCGATAAAAATCATCAATAATTAGTTTTTATTTTTTTATTTTTTTATTTTTTTTTTTATTTTTTATTTTTTTATTTTTTTTACCGCCAACGAAAAGAAGTTATTTTGGACATGAGTTCTACGCTTGTACATAAAAAAAAAAAAAGAAACTGACGAAATTCCGAAGCGGTTAACTCGTTCAAGAAACAATTGCATGAAGTTTCCCTGAAAAAGCCAAAAGCACTTTTAATAGAACAAAAGATGTGTTCACACTTGCAATTGCAGCTAAAGTCTTATGTTTCAAAACCTACTTTCAACAAACCATTATGATATTGTCCAATTTCTACCAACTTTACCAATATTTTTCAATTAAAATTAATTAAAAAAAAAAGTGATTTTGTTTTAAGCTCGTCATGTCATTACATTTTTAGATTTTGACAACATTGATAATAATCTTGAACAAGAAAATTAAAATTATATTTTTTATTTCACTCATTTTAAAAATCTAAATAGATTATATTTTAATTATAATTTGGAATTTAAATATAGATTTTTGTTTTTTACATGATCTAAAACACCTACAAATTTTATCTTATTTTAACAATTCATCTTCTATTCAAACCATAAATCTATCTAATCAAGGAAGTAAGAATTAAACATTCAAGAAGTTTTCGTTTTCAAAATCTTTCTGATAATGTCTAATTTATTACAATTCATTGATTGAACAAAGTTATTCAGTATTTTTCTCTGATAGAGAATCTTCTTTTTCACAAAATAAATAAACATTGATGAATATTTTTTGAATTGTTTATTAGATAGTGCAATCATGTTAGAATATACGCACTCAAATTGAGATTGAGATTATAATTTTATAACTGTAAAGATAATATACTCGGTGTATGCAAACTAGAATAGAATTTGCTTTGCCAGATGAAAAGTTTAATTATTTTTAATTAATCCATTGATTAAATTGATAAACTGTGAAGTAATGTATTCTGTTGACTCTCTATTTGTGGAATTTACTTGCATAGGAAATTAAACTGTTAATAATATACAATTGATTTCAATCTGGCTATAATTATTTTTTAGTTTACGTGATTATTTCTCAATGCCCCCTCATCGTTTCTTCACTTTTCTTTCTTGAAGATTTTTTACCAGACGTTTCAATCGTCGGCATCGTTTAAAGTGGTCATCGAAAGCTGCCCTATTTATTTCTCCTTGGTCTTCGATTCAGAATTTTAGTTTTTCCATAAAGGAATTTCGCTGTTAATTTCATATTCATATGAGAAATTTTGATGCTTTACATTGACGAGTCATTCAATGACGAATTTATCATAGGAAATAACAGATGTAATGGCGAGAGAAGTCAACAATTTTTTATTTATTTTATGAACCGCCTTTGATATACAAGTGTGATGATTGAATATATAATTTGCTTCGCACGTTTAGATTTTGCTGAGTTTTCTCGGAGGTTCCTTGCATGTCCTTGGAGGGAAATTCAGTTGCTTTAATTTTGAACAAGTTTAATAGATAATTTTGTTGCGGATGGGAGATGAAAGCTCTAGAAGTTTAAGTGGGAGAGAGTATTCCTCAAGGGGATCTGCAAGTTATTCTTGGAACAATTACGGGTACCCACCACCATCACCATATCCTCAACAAAACACATATTACCCGTCTCAGCCTCACTATTCACCTGCGCCGTCGTTTAATTATGGTTCAGATACACCTCAGCCACAAAGGAGGTTGGAAAGGTGATATTCAAGGATAGAAGATAATTACCAGACCTTAGATCAGGTTAGACCATGATCGGTTTACATTTGATTTGTGATATGTCTTATCATGTTTTCATTTAGTTTTGAGGAAATAATTTTGTGGATGGTGATGAGAAGTGGTTTGAAATGACAATCTTACGGCAAATAGATTGTTCTAACTTAATTGTTGTGTCAAAATCAGTATTATTGAAAACTTTTGGACATGATTACAATATAATGGTCATGCAAGAGACCAATATTTCTAACTTTAAGTAAGTAGTAATGAATATAAATTATGATGTTTTATCTACATAGACACATAATTAAGCCTTGTTCTATTGAAAATCCATCGACTGCAAAACTAGTCTCATTCTCAAATTTCAATTCATGAATATTGTACTATAGTTAATCGCACAGGTTACTGCTGCACTTGCACAAGCTAGCTTGGAGTCTTCTAATCTCATTCTCGGTATAGATTTCACAAAAAGCAATGAGTGGACAGGTTCAGTATCATCTTGATGATTTGAACATTTATATTGGTTGATGCAGCTAGCTTAACATTGTTTAAAATTCAGGTTCAAAATTGTTCAACCCTCGAAGCTTGCATCACATTGGCAATGGGCTAAATCCTTATGAACAAGCAATGCCCGTTATAGGACAAACTTTATCGACTTTCAACGAGGATAATCTAATTCCCTATTTTGAATTTGGAGTGGTAATGTTTCACCTGATCTTCTGTGTGTTGTGCTCATATATTGATATTTGGGCTAATGATAGGGATGAAAATTCGGATAATTATATCATATTTATGTCATATCAATAAACTTACAGTATTTTTAGAGCCGATCAGAATTCGATGTATTTATTAATCGTATCATGAATCCTCAATTTAAATACGATTAATTTATTAATCGTATCATTTATTTATTATTCGTATCATAATTGTACTATCTATTTATTTAACAGATGACACAATACGATATAATTGGGTCATTAACTTGATCTAATTCGTTCAATCTATTTAATTAATTAATATAAAATTTAATTTATTTAATTAACTATTTATTTAAATATAAATTAAATATTAAAATATTAATAAATAAAATTATCATACTAAATAATTCTTCAGGTACGATTATTTATTTAAATACAATTATTTATTTAACTAATTATATCATAAACAGATTTAAGAGGTCAAATTTGAATTTAATACAAATGTGACTCGATTATTATTCGTGTCAAAATTTTTAAATTTGAATCTGTTTAATCATATTAAATTCATATCAATAATCGTATCATGACCTGAATTGCTACCTCTAGTCGACTATATTATTGTGTTGCAGCATTAACACATGATCAAGATTTTTTCAAAATAATTCTTCATTTAGGTATAATTATTTGTTTAAATATAATTATTTATTTAACTAATTGTGTCATAAACAGATTTAAAGGGTCAAATTCGAATTTAACACGAATATGACTCGATTATTATTCATGTCAAAATTTTTAAATTTGAATTTATTTAATCATATTTAGTTCGTATTGATAATCGTATCATGACCTGAATTGCTACTTCTAGCCGACTATACTATTGTGTTGCAGCATTAACACATGATCAAGATGTTTCCAAAATCTATCCTGAAGAGAGATACTGCAACGGATTTGAAGAATTGCTGTCACGGTACAGGGAAATTGTTCCTAGCCTTGGACTTGCAGGTACCTACTTTTGATTTTTATATGAATACTTGTTTATGGAGGATTGCATTCTTGAAGTTCCAGTTGATTCTAATAACTTCTCAACGTCTTTTGCACCCATCATTGATATGGCCGTGACTATTGTTGAGGAAAGTGGAGGCCAGTATCATGTTTTGTTGATAATTGCTGATGGGCAGGTAATTTACTTTCCAGTTGAGACTTTGTTTTAATGAGTACAGATATAATATATTAAATATCAAAGTCACTTTGCAACTTGCAGTATGATAACATGTCTGCTATGATGGTTGGTGGATATTTACAAGGTATCTGATCACTTGTTCTACAACACTCCGCTTCCTTAAGATATGGCCGAATGGACAAATTTGATCTTGTCATTATCATGAGATTTGAGAATTAGATGATTTTGACATTGAATTATAATACAAGTACATTGGTTATGAAACAATCTATAACTTCAGTACTAGAATGTTGTCAATATATGAGGAAACTGATATATCTAATTACAAATATTAGTAAGTGTAGTTCTGAAATATCCAGTTACACTTGTTTAACTGATATATCTTTTACAAATATTGGCAAGTGTAGTTATGTATGCTTAAGTCTTACAATTTTGGCTGTTGTTTGAAGTTGAGGAATTGAGTAGCTGAAGCTGAGCCAAAATTTTTAATTAGAGTCACGTAGTTGCTTATAGGCACTGGTTAACCTTCAAAAATTTTAGATTGTGTTACATATTAAAGTTGAGGAATTGAGTAACTGATGTATTACACGATTTATGAAATGTGACGATTTTGCCATTTATTGACATGAGGAATGCCCACTGATGAACTGAAATACTAATTCTAATCAATATTTTTTGCTTAATCATCATTCACAATTGACTAGTCTTTTGTTGATACGGAGCATGGTCATCTCAGCCCACAAGAGCAAAAGAAAATTGATGCAATTGTTAAAGCAAGGTAATTTTCCGAAGCTTGAATCTTACAGTGTCTCAAATGCATGCTTATATGCTTGCTTGAATGCAGTGAATTCCCTTTGTCAATCATTTTAGTGGGTGTTGGAGACGGTCCTTGGGATATGACGAAAGAATTTGATGATAACATCCCTGCTCGGGCCTTCGATAATTTTCAGTTGTATAATTTTGTAACAAGGTGTCATTTATTTATCAAAGGATATTGACTTACTGCCCCAATATCCATAAATAGGATTTGTTTTTTGGCAAGTTTGTGAACTTCACAGCGATCATGTCAAAGAATATGGATCCCTCCCGAAAGCAGACAGAATTTGCCCTTTCAGCGTTGATGGAAATACCTTCTCAATATAAGGCAACTATTGAGCTTGGCATACTAGGGTAAACATCAAACTTTAATATAAATTTTATTTCACATTTATTAGTTATGCAAAATTTGATACTTCTATTAATATATTATTATTATTATTATTATTTCATTTTATAAAGGTTGCAATGGAGTAAATGCTCCATAAAGGGTTCCTCTTCCCCCACCGCCCTATAGCTTGCCATCTTTCAGCAGCAGCAGTTCAAAACCGTCACATTCAAGTGGCCATCAGCAGAATGTACCTCTATATTCTAGATATGATGCACACGCACCTTCACATCCCATAGATGATACACTGGACAGAGCAGCTCCGCCCTCGAGTTGTTTTTACGATAACCACGTATATAGTCTATTTCATGAAGACAATATGGTTCTCTTTTCTGCTAATTAGAAATTAAATCAGCATCTGGTCCTTGGTGGTTGAGAAACCAGAATTGTCATTGTATCAATGTCATTGCCTCATTCACTTCCTCATCATTTTCTGAATCTTTGCCCAGAAGAACATTTAACAATTTTCTTCATTGTTGAACTTGGGCAGTTGCGCCCCATTTGTCTTAGTAATTCGAAGGCCATGGCCTTTGGTTGTGGACATCAGGTAAATTGATTTCTAGATTTCATCCATTTTATCATGACCTCATTTTCAAAAGATTTGGTTGACATACCTGAGGTTAGTAACCTTTTTTGTCTGCTTGTTTTTTTCAGACCTGCTGTGAATGTGGTGAAGACCTCCAATCATGCCCCTATTTATCGGACCCATATCCATCAAGAATCAGGCTCTATTAACCAGATTTAACTGTCTAATTGTGTAATTGGTTTGGTGATTACCGAGTCAATTGCTCAGTTCCCTTGAGATTGGAAAAAGGTTAACCATCTGCTTGATCATCCTTTTTAATGCTTCTTCAAAAAATTCACTTAGTTTTCAGATTTTGTTCAATGGAGACTAAATAATATTAAATTACTTCGATCTTGGCCTAAGATCAGAAAGTACTTTCATTCACAAGCTGAAGCAGAAGTCTGTAACTGCTGCTAGTCCGGTACAAGAGGAGTGTTTCAAGGAACCAAAAGAGTTTTCTTTGAACTTTTTACCTCAGCTACTTTTAGTCTCTCCTATCAAATTCTCCAGTTTATGCCACAAAAACAAAGGCTTGTTCCTCAATGGGTTTGCTTAATATTTTGGCCCACAGCAACTCAAAATAAGAGTCGAACCTGCGTCCAGTCGCATTCTTTTATTCATTTTGCTATTGTTTATATTTATGCAAGCTTTTATTCATTTTGCTATTGTTTTGGTTTTTGTCGCTCTCACTTGGTTACGATGGAAGTAATCATAAATTTGGGATCAAATTTAGTTTGTGCTTGGACTAGGTACTTATATATAAATATGGTTTGTTTTTGGACTAGTTTCTTGATGCTAAAGTTGCAACATAAAAGCAATCACGGGAAAAACATCTGTTTATTTATGAAACCAACTTTATTCATAGGAGGATACAAATACTATGATAAGGGCTTTCCTTGAGAATTTCATCCAATGGTAGATAAAAAATGTTTTGCAAAATTTTAGTAGTATTGATATCCATAAGACTCCTGGTAATCTGCATCCGGCACCATGGTACTTGATAACAGAGAAGCCTGCAAAGTTCTCCCTTCGGGTTCTTCAAGGAATTTTTTGTCTTCTATGTATGATTCAATCCCGGCAATAACTGGCTTCAGCTTCGAGTCATTTCGTGCTTTCAATGCATTTAGGAAGTTGTCAGAAATTATGTTCAGTATCTTCCTGAACTGAGATTTGTACTTGTTAAAGAGAGCAAATCCTGCCATCTGTGGAGCACAGAAATGATTTTGACTTGCTGGGGCTTCGAAAATCATATTTGAAATATCATCTAGTATTTGCAACAACTTACTTGCAGGAATGCATTCAATGCAGTGGCACTGTATATATTAGCAGGTAGAGCGTTTAAGAGCCTTGCAAGCCATGCCCAGCCTTCTTTGAGGCCATGCAGATTCTGGACACCCTGAATTTCTGTCTGCCGGAACATGCATTTCTTGGTCAGCCACTACTGCTTTAACTAATACAGACTCTAGGACTAGACATGACATGCTGTAACACATACAACTAAATCTATAATAATGTCATTATAGCTCATAAACGCCCACAACTGTGAATATAATGAAATTACAGCACAAAGCCAAGAACTAGAAATGGCGTACCTGAATAAGTGCTGCATACAACCTCATGTAAGATTCGAATCGTCTCAAATGATCCTTAAGAGACTCGATCTTTCCATCTTCTTCTCGGTATCCAATAGTTTTGTAGTAGGCCTCTTTTGATTCAAATGCAGACTGCACAAGTAAATAATTAATTAAAACCAATATGACGCCAGTGACAGCAATGAAAAAAAATATAATAGTGATCTCTATTTCAGAAATTGAGCAACAGAAGTCAAGTGGTACTAGGAATAGAATAGTTACCAGTCTATATAATGTCTCCATAGTATTATAGTGTTGTCCATAAAAGTCATAAGTTATAAAAATCAATCTTGCATGTCTAAATCTAGGGGACTAGTTTGTAAGATTAGGGTAAAAGAAGTTGAGAAATTTGGTTAAATTTAAGTGGTCCAAAGCCAACTATATTACACCTGTAGAAAAACAAGGACCCCAGGAAAAAGAGAGAAGGCATACAATTTATCGTCTAATTCATAACTTAAAAATCCAATTTACTACCTCCAGCATCCATAGGTAGCCCCTCAACTGCAGGTTGAGGATCAATAGAACCTGGGGCACAAGATGGGTTTAAAAGAAAATTTTTAAATGAAATTATTGCTGAATCCCTTAGTTTTAAAGAGCTGTTTGAAAGATTTAAAATAACTTATAAAAGTTGAAAGATTATCAATAACTATCTATTGGCATATAGAAGATTTAATGTCGTACTACCGTAAGGAAATATTAAGTTACAAATGATATTGCTAAAATGAGGCACGCCCACCAAATGAAAAAACAGCATGTTACAAGGGGTTTCTCTCATATAAAAAAGAGAAAAGGTTTCTCTCCTCACAATTTTCATAAACATCATCCTCTGTCATTGATGTTGACACAACATATAGTTTTCAGGTTGGTGTCATAATTTTTGTTAAGTGTTTCAACTCTTGTGTTAAAATGTTTCAAATTTACATTAGAGGTTTCAACTTTTAGGTAACATGTTTCAAAATTTACACCAGTGTTTCAACTGATGTAATAATATATCAATGTACATTAAGCCAAGTCCTGCTGAGATTGTCAATCAGTTATGGGGTAAAGAGTTGCATTGTACTTCAGATAAAATTTTTAATAAAATGGGTAGAACTATGTGTTCCCATGACCGGAAAACAGAATTATTATAGCATGAAACTACCAAAAATCAATAGAAGACCTGAGTGAGCTGAAAGGGAATCACCTCAGAATACACTATATGCTTTGGGACTGTGTAGATGCAAGCTCTATGGAACTCACCAAGAAGAAGATCCATCACTTGTGGAACCTGATTCACAAACAATAAATAGACTCAGATAATTATTATTGTTGATGACTGGCAAAAGTTTTGATGCAAGTATGGGCTAGTAAAGTATCAATAATGCTCAACGTCTGTGTTCGATCCTTTACATGTAATTTTCCTGAAAGTCCTTCAGACATTTACAAAAAACAGAAGGCTTGATTCTTTCAGGTAACCGCTTGCCTAGGTAAGTTGATTATCTTGGGACCTATTAGTGAAATAGTTATATCTTAGCATCGATCCTCATTCAGTCTCCAATAAGATCTAGCTTGCAACTCAAAATGCCATAAAGTAACATGGAGGCACAGATAAAAACCTTCGAAAAGGTATAATCTACGATGATATATCATGCGCTTGTGATGTGTTTAGAGAGAGAAAAATAAGATGAAGAAAACTTATCCCTTTTACGTTAAAAAAGAAAGACCCTAGACCAAACTTGCCATACCTGTGACGTAACCAGAACAATGACATAGCTACATGCAAAAGCAGCATTATCAGGGCTTTCACAATGAGAGACAACCTGTAATATTAAATTTAGAAATGACATCAGACTATCTTCCAAGTTCCCTTACTGTGCTCTAATAGAATAAAATTTGCAAGTAGAACCTCATACTTGCATGTGCAATATGAGTGCAATGGCCATTAAATATAATAATGAAATTGGTAATCTTAATGACTTCTCATGATTGGTTCCAGTTGGCTTCCAAGAAATGCATCGGAAACAGAAAGGCCATGATCTTGTTGGCAGGCTCCATAGGGGGGAGGACACTGACATCATAATTTGATGTATGCACACACACCATCATTTGTCTTTCATTAGTTAAGATTTTAGGTCAGAATTTCATTTTTCTGTATAAACGCAAGCAAGGACTATCTACACCAAATTTTCCCTCATCAGAACAACGTCTAATTTCCAACTTCAGAATTTTCTATTATTTGGTTAGATTCTTTCAGAAAAGAAAAAAAAAATAAATCAGATATGAATAACACGATTCCAACATATTACCTTCTTTGCAAAAGCTGCTATGCTGATGGATTGAGGACAAAGAGGATTGTTTAAAATCTTAATAAGTTCACTTGCTTTTGATCTACAAGAAGAAAATAATTTAAATGAAAATAACAAATCATAATAAACATACCCTGTCTATGAGTTCCAACCAATATTGAAGTAACTAAAACAAGATTCAACCTTATAAGAAGCATCACCATATAATAATCATGGTACAACTGAATTAAAACTATAACATCAAATTTATCACGGAGCAACTTGCCCCACCTCCAATCCAGTTGTGCATATAACCCAGTCTCCAAGATAACCTTTAAGAGAAAAAAGGTTGCATTGCAGAACCACCTACTACAATATAAGCTGAAAAATTCCAACATCCCCACTGTTGTGTTGACGTCTGGTAATGGACTTACTCAAACTGGAATTCTTGGGACACCTAACAAATGGTGAAGTATCACCATAATTTGTTCGTATCTTTCTTGCAACAAAGATAGGACAAAAATCATTGCATGAATGATATGCTTTCTCTTTTAATGGATGCAGAGTTACTGCAAGTGCTCACTAGCGTAGACCAGCTCTAATGGAGTTGCCAGAAAGTGCTCATGAGTTCTACAAGCTTGATGAGGTACCATGGAGAAAAGAACCGTGATGAAGGCACCTTTAGTTTTTTTTCCCCTTTTTAATATCGATTAAAACATGGAGTCAGTAAACCAAGAACAGAATACAAGATTCCAATAACCAAGTTGCAATAAGGAGAATAGTCCTTGCACTGATGAAATCCTTGCAAAGAATAGTCCACAAAAATACAAGCAAAGCAGATACTGGAACAATAGTTTCCAGGAAAATTAGGTAGGCAAACAAGGGCCAGATTAGCTGCTAAAAGCTGAAGATAATGCACAAATTAATTTAGTCTTACAAATATAATAGCTTACGAAGTAAAATCTTGAGAACTGGAATTTAGCAAGTTTGAACCAAATAACGATTACAGAATTTTTTATTAAAAAAATCTACATAGATAAACTACCAGCTAAATGGAGTCATCCACCTTACCTGACATTGTCTTTTGTTCCCCTAATTTGTCTTATCAGCCTGGAAATATGTCTTTCAAAGCTGCTGAAATCCTATCAGAAAACATAACACATTATACAGAATACAACACGGATTCCACTAAAAGGCCCAAAGACAACAAAAGGAAAATGTAGATTCTATTCATTGTCTCCACAATCACAATCTCAAGATAAAGAATATGTGTTGTTCAGTTTCATGCACGTTTAATTTTGAATCAGAAAAGCAAGATGGGTTAGAACCTTCAGAATTTGACACATTTTCTACAATAGGAAATAAACCAAATTTAATGATGAAATAAAGATAAATCTCATATTGAGACAGCAATATGGTTTTTCTTATATTGAAGAAAGGAAGATAAAAATTCAGAGAGGCAGTATAGTTCCAGAGTCTATCACAACACAAGGTATTGAGATAGCAATACCTGATTGGAGCTTGATGTCAACAACTGATTTTTTTCATCACACTCTTTAAGCTTCTGTAGTCTTATCTGCTC
>JAWDEX010000012.1:8321015-8340447 GCA_035221805.1 Trichilia hirta
ACTTAAATTTTATAGATAAAAACATTAAATTCACTTTGTAAACCATTTTCAGGTTGCTGACATAAATGGTGAGGCCTTTGGAACGAATAATGAAAGCAACATTGAAGCTATTGGATCTGAAGAACCACTAGGATACACCATTTATAAAATTTTACATAAGGTTATTCCTCTCCCCTTCTGTATGTTTCTGTCTTAAGTATTCATAAAATTACAATTTAGATATTTTTTTTCAATATTTGTGATAGCAGATGCACTGCAAATGTTCTGGAGAAGGTGATTTACACACAAGGACCATGATCATGTTTGATTTACTGGGAAATTATAGATGGGATGCAAAAGTGGTTTTAGTATTGGCAGCATTTGCAACAATCTATGGTGAATTCTGGCTCACATTGCAGCTGTATCCTCAGAACCCCTTGGCAGTATCAGTTGCAATGCTCAAGCACTTGCCTCGCAATATAAGCATGCTAAAGCGTCGATTTAAGGCTCTAAGTCTGTTGGTTAAGACGATGGTAGAGGTGACAAAGTGTATTATTAAGTTTGAATGTCTGTCGTTTGTACATTTTATGATGGATAACGAGATGATTGCTGTTACAAAGGCTCACATCTTTATAGCAGCGTACTGGGTTACAAGAAGCGCCTTGATTTGTTCTTCTCACATCAAGGACTTGATAGTAATGAAAGCTCAGCAAGTGCATGTTCTTTCCCTTCAATCAACCATACAAATGTTATGCGCTTGTTTTTTTTAATTTCATTGATGATGTTGACATTCGAGGAATTGTTTAATGTTTGATAGTCTAATGGATTTAATTAGTGTTTCAAATCAAGTTCTTCTTAGAACTTGGTAAGATTAAATCGGAGTTAAGATGTGTTGATTACTTAGCAGGTATTCAAGTGATTCAACAACAATTGCTGTATGGGAGCTCGCAAGTCTGGTACGTAGGTTGAGCAGCATTTTCTATTACCTCAGAGGACAAGTAGACGCATACCATCAACAAACAGGTTACTGTTCAGATTTTTCTGATAATTTGAAAGGCTTACTTTCATGAATTATGAATTTTGCACAATTATAATTCAATTTTTTTGCCAAATTTGCAGAGAGAAAGTTGCATCAGAGGCTAACAGACCTTTACAAGAAGTCCCACACAGACAACCAAGAATTGCTTCAGATATTGTTTACTCTCAGGAATGACTTACCACTCAAGAAATGTTCTACAGAAGCAAAGGTGATTATTCTGTTTTGGATTGTTCTTTCTTTAACCGTAATTTCATTTCTCAAAAGATAAGGAAAATAAGAGAGATGATATACTCTCCATTACTCCGTTTCGACTTTAAAGCATAATTTTAAGCATAGAACTCTAAAAATAGTCATGAACGAAGCATATAGAATTACCATAGAACCTAGATGCAAGAAAGTTCGGTTGTCCTCATTTTTCTTTCAACATGATTGAAATACTACACACATGCTATAAATATGCTTTTTATTGGCTGATAAAAAAAATTAATAGGCCTCTAGTACTATAATAGGATTAAAATATACAAGATCCCAGCAAATACCTGATTGCCTATGTTGGT
Source organism: Trichilia hirta (assembly GCA_035221805.1). NCBI lineage: Eukaryota > Viridiplantae > Streptophyta > Magnoliopsida > Sapindales > Meliaceae > Trichilia > Trichilia hirta. Next base: position 8,322,591 of record JAWDEX010000012.1, read on the forward strand.
AATTAAAAAAAAATTCCCGTAACCATAAATGCTTTTATTTTTTTCTGGTATTAACCTTTTCCTTTGGGTTCATATTGACAGCTAAGTGTGTCTGAATTGAAAGACAAGATAGTTATCCTTTTAGTTTCAAAGCCAGAGCTTCTTTCATTTGACCAAATACTGTTACTGGTTCACCAAACGTATGATCACCCGAATAACAAGAAGTTAGAGGGGAGTTATGAAATTGTATGGGTTCCCATTTCATCTTCAGACGAATGGACTGATGCTGAAGGGAGAAGCTTTGAGTTTTTATCAAACTCTTTGCCATGGTTTTCAGTTCGACAACCACAGTTACTTAACTCAGCAGTAGTAAATTTCATAAAACAAGAGTGGAACTTCAAGGACGAGCCTATTATGGTAGTGTTGGATTCTCAAGGAATGGTTACTAATTCAAATTCACTTGATATGATACTCATATGGGGTTGCAGGGGATATCCGTTTTCAGTTTTGAAAGAACTTGAGCTTTGGGAAGAAGAGAACTGGACATTGCAATTTATGATTAATGAAATTGATCCCCTACTAACTGAATGGGTAAGACACTAGTTCTATGGTTAAAAAACCTTGACATTGTTTCATGCTGAATAAAATATTTTCCATCTCTCAATAGAAGATTGTTTATTGTACTTCTACTTACTGCACTACATGCAGGTTGAAGAAGGCAGAAACATTTGCGTCTATGGAGGTGAAAACTCGGATTGGATAAGAGAATTCAAGTCTAAAATGATGGAAATCAGAAACAAAGGCTCGCAAGTTTTTATGGTGTACGTTGGCAAGAAGAACCTAAGTGAGCAAGTGAGGGATATCTTAGCTGTCATCTATGATGAAATGCATTTTAGTTTACTCTCCTTCACGAAAATAAAATTCTTCTGGTTTCGGTTGGAGAGTATGAGAAGGTCAAGACTCCGACTAGGGAAGGAGGCTAAAACTGATCATTTTCTCAAAGAGGTGTCAGCATTACTAAATACTGATGATAATGACAGTGGCTGGGCTATATTTGGAAAAGGGTCATCACCAGATATCCTAAGGCTTCAAGGAAGAGAGCTCATGGAATGCTTGAACATGTTTCCAGAGTGGGGAGAAAATGTGGCAAAATTTGGTTTCATTGGGGCTATTAGAAATACACTTGACCCACCCGTTCTTACAGAACCTTGTGATCACTCTAGTGTTATTCCTTATGCTGAAGAATCCATAGAAGGAATTGTTGTGTGTGAAAAATGCAAGTGCCTAATGAAAAAGTTTGTAGTTTATGAATGAAGTGTAATACGATCTCTGCAACTCCAACAGGGTTGCCTATAATAATAATGGAGCGCTAACTGTTGGTCTTGAAAGCTTTTGTACCTGCAATTTATGACAGTTTTAACAAAATGGATATTATATATCTTATTTACTACGATAGACTTGTCAATAATTATATTCAGAAGCTAGTAAGGAAAGAGAACTGTTTTATTCTGAACCCATGACAAAAAATCATCACAGTATTTTTGTTTGCCACCATGTTTCCTTTAAGTAATAAACTGCCAAGCTTGATATCAATATCCTTACGCAGACAATTGTAGTTGGGCTTTATGCTAGATTAGCGTTGCTTATAGAAGTATATATCAGACAAATATATTTCCTTTGCATTCGTGGAAATGCTGGTGAATGCTTTATTCGTTTTTTCCAAACAACTCTATATATTAGGTTATATCTGTGAGACATTTTCTTTGCCTTCAGTTTTTATTATCCTCTTGGCATTAAAATCTATAACTCACACAACTCAAAGCATCAAAACCACATTTACTATTGCATGCGTGAAGGACTAGTGTTGTTTCCACCAATACGAGAAAATGCATTTTGTCCACGATTGCAGAATCCCAACCTTGTAATTTCTCAGACAGTCCAGAAATTTGGCTGCTGAGGGATGAAGCTGAAACACTAGAAATTGCGCCTCAAACTTAGAAATTACAACTCAAATCTTTTTGCTAAAAATTCAAAAATTGAGCATAAGATCTGTTGTTGAAAAGGTTCAAAATAGTGATTCTTTTAATCTAAAACTCGAGTAAAATCTGGGGAGACCCAAGAAATTGCACCTATAAACATGCAAATAGGGTGGAAAGCCCAAATCCTATTATTAAATCAAAGGTGTGGAGTCACACATTTTGTTAAGGAAAATTGGTTTGGATACAGTATGTATTGCACATATTATAGACACCGCCAAATTGTTTAAAATATTGGTGCCTACATTGACAGTAATCTGACTCATGTTTTTGTTGAAGGCCGTGTTTGGTATGCTTTTGTTTGGTAAGCTATTGGATAGAAGCATGCTCACTAGATGTCCAATATTAATGAAAAGATGAGTGAATCCCAATAAAAACTATGGTTATTAAATATTTTTTCAATTTTGCTTTGACAACAAAATAAAAACACCACCCTAAAATTCTTAGTTGCATAACAATAAAAGGGTTTATCCAACAAGCTTCATTAAATTGCAGCTACTTGTTTAACAGTGACACAGAATCCCTCCACCCAAAGACCCAATCCTATGCCCTGCAATGCAAGGCACTTCCTACAAAATTCTGAGACCTTGGAGGCTTTTTATTTTGGTTTTCAGCTAATTCCCATCAACCCAACAAACACTAATTGAACTAATATTTTCATTTCAATGGTTTAGAAGTCAAAGAGATATATAAATTCTGAAATCTGTTTTGCTTGGAGCAATTAAGATGGTCAAGGCCTCTGATTTTATCAGCAATTTGCTTTTGTGTACAATACACTGCAGTTGGCCACATACCATTAGCTGCATCACATTCTTCTCTTAATGTCAAAGAAGAGAATTTTAGGCTCTTTTTCTCTTTTCCTTTTCTATTTTATGCTTCAATAAAGGCAATTAGCGGGTCCCCTGGCTCCTCCATTAATAATAACATTTTGCGACCTACTGAGCTGCTAAGCTAATGAAGGACCCGTAGACCCCAGAGAATAGTTCGTATAAAGCTTGAAGATTTTTCATTGCCTTCTGAACTAAAATAAGATTATAAAAACCCTGGAACAAGTAAGCAAGTAGCTACATAATCAGTAAGGGATTTGGGAAATCACAAGCCATTGTGCATAGCATCTATTATAGTTCATAATTTCCCAGTACTCAAAAAAATTTTTTTACTCTATCTTACGCTTTCAGAAAATAACTCAACGAAATCTAAGGAAAAAAACAATGTACCAGGAGACAGGTAGCAACAGTGCAACTGAGCCTACACAGCGCTGTTTAAAACTGGTAAATGGATTATTCTATGCTTCGGAAGCATCTCAACAGTAAGAAGCAAAGAAAAAAAAAAAGGACGAATCATAAAAATTTTGGAAAATAAAAAGTAAATGACAGTCCACACCCTCGAAACAACCTACGAACATTAAGCTTAAGCATAGACTATAATTAAATTTAGAAAATGATTGGGAAGAACTGAAAGTTAATCCAACGAGAAAAACAACGCCTATCAGAAGCGACGGATCAAAAATTCAAACAGTAACAAGTTCTAATATCTTCGTAACGCAGAAGACGATGGGTTTTGACCTTCGTCGTAAAGATTGATCGTAGGGAGTTTTCTTATGGCAATTCTGATGAAGAGCGCAGAGAACTAGCGTTTTATAAAAGCAGAGGACCATGGGAGCAACGACTTGTTTTAAATACCGAAAATGCCATTGAACATCCATTCTTGGGCTTGGTTTAGGATTTCTTGAGCCAAGGGTTGGTGATCGAATGAGCCGACTTGATACGGAGACCAATTTCATGGGCCCAATGAGGGCTCGTCACAATACGAGTTGTGAATTTGTTAATGTCAAAGATTTTTGATATGGGGAGAGCTAAATATTAAATATTAATTAAAAGTGAGTATCATTTAAAATTAGTATAATTAAATATTTCTATAATTTTATTTTTAAAATTAAATTAAAATTAATAGTATCAAACATAACATTAATTCTTTTTGTTCAGTGTGATTCGGCCCAATTATATAAATACCAATAATATAAATTTACAAATGACATAAAAATTGTGGTCATTAATTTAAGCATCAAGAGTAAAACACGAGTTCTTTTGCTTTACAGACGAACTCAATCTTGAAATTCCTTTTGCTGTAGTTTCAAATATTTTCAAAGAGTGCAGAGAGAGAGACTTAAGGATTTGTTAAAAAAGTTTTTAACCATATATTTATTTATCTATATGGAGTCAAAGATTTATTTTTTATTAAATTATTTTTTATTATTTATTAATTATCATTTTTATTTAGATAAAGACTAAATTAGGCCGAGTTTGAGTTCAATAATATTATGGTTACTAAAAGGTAATAGGATAGCCACTAATGTCTGTTGTTAATGCTTCCAAATCTGTATTAAATCTTACAAAGTGTAGTTGGCCAATCCGAGCCCAAGTTAATTATAAATTGATTCTTGGTTTTTCCCTTAACATGGATGTTGAGTAGAGACATGTCGTGCATTTCTTTGTGATTGAGAGCATCTCAGATGATGATGATCTTGATTCCACCAAGAGGAAGAGTGTTAATTAATTAATACCTTAGTCTTTTATCTATTGAGTCGTCAGATATTTCTGAAACAAATCTTGTTTTGAAAAAGAACAATTGATGAATAAAAGTTGTTATCTTTCTGATAATTTTCCGGATGTCCCATGGGGATGGTAGGATTTCATAATCGAAGACTTTCATCAGTACGTGGCAGTGGCATTGTGTGATCTCATTCCCAGCAAAGCTATCCATGGATATGATACATTAACTATAGATCTCTTCGTCTCTATCTTCTTTTCCAGAATATATATTAATTTGCAAATGTCAATTGAACTCATTATGCCCAATAAAATAACATCACTACTGCACCTTTTTTGAAGAAACAAAATGGAAACATCATTATTTGTTTCCATTCCCATGCATTCGATTCCATGGGACAATATTAATGTTGAAAACAGTCATGTTTGCATATGTAAAATGTCTTGTGAAAAACCGATTAGCAGCCGACCTTTCTCCTCTTGAAAAAGATTATTCATTATTTCTTTGTTGTTTTTTGCACAAGTTATATGCCCACACAAAAATTTAATTCATAAAAGTGAAAGGTTGAACGTGGGTTAATATTTGATATGTATATTATCCTGTGTAGATAAAAAGTTATCAGGAAAAGAGCATTGGATTGTTGGTATTCGGTCACAAGGTTGAAGGGTGCAACATTTTTTTGGAAAGAAATCTGTGTTTGGATTATTTCTTCATTGTCTCCTCCAAGTCGACGATAAATTAAAAAATATATCTATGCTAGTGAATCAACTAAAAATTATAGAAAAAACGGCTTAGCTAGCTATCAAGTAGCAAGAATGATTTCAGCCTTATCCTGTAGAATTCTTATTATTTATCTTGCCATAGAGAATGGAAGCAAGTGGACTGTGCAAGTTGGGTTGGTAGAATTGTAAATGCTCCTTGCATGCGATGACGTAGATCAGAATCCTTTGGCCACCATTTCGCCAACCAATCGGCGCGATTCTAAAAATTTTAAATGGATTCCGGGGCCTTTGAAGGACTAACAGCAATGGAAGTGGAGTGGTTGTATTGCGTCGATTCGATTAAAAACAAATATAAAGCTGAAAAATTTTGTTATCCGAATGCTAGCTGGCTTTAATTAATATGATAAGGCGGATATACTAGTTCATTGTCCTTGTCGTTCTCCTCGTTACTTTGGCTAACAAGGTTTCCCTTTGAGTCTATTGTATCTCACTGACATGATTAGCATGCCATTGTATCACAAGTCGGTGTTATTAAAGAAAAGTTAAACCAACTTGTGTCCCTTCCCACTATTCCCCTTCAAAAGGGATGACAAAAACACATATACAGTTGATCAAATTCTTTAGTTGCTCACCATTCTTCCAAGCCACCCGCTAAGGAAAACATTACGAACCTGAATTATCTGCATGCATATGGGGAAGTGACCGGCCTCCTTTTCCCCACCATTACAAATCAAAATATCAATAACGTGGTCTGTTTTGTGCAGATACTTTATTTCATAACAACAGATCGCAGGGATGATTCAGCTTTTGATCTAATTGCTATATGCAGACACTTGCAGTACAATAAGCATTCTCTGCCTCTGGTGATAGATTTTTTAGCTTTGTCCTTCGATATTCTTACCCTGCACTTCCATGTCTAAGCAATTAAGTGGATTAAATTATTACAAGCCTTAATTGTATGAGGTTTAATGGTTATTTAATGAATTAATGAAACCTGATCTTCTGCATGCAACGAAAGTTTGGCCTTTTTATTGAGATCGTTGACCTAGTTAGCTACCTAAACCATTTATTATTTATCTTTCAATATTAATTACGGCAGTTTCATGAGGATTAGGGCTTGAGTTTTGTTTTAATAGAAGAGTATACAATTAAAGAATATAGCAGGAGACATATTCAAGTTCTCTTCATTAATCAAATCCTTGTTATTTGGTTGTCTTTGCCACTTATTGCACGTTAAGTATCGATTAATCTATTAACATTTAATTATATGTACGTGATATTGACGAATACTTAATTATTCAGCCTCTGTTACTTACTAAGCTCATTTCTTCTTTATTTTATATTGAACATAGCATAGATCTTAGGTTGATTTTAGAAGAATCATTTATAATCCAAATATAAATGTATGTCTGTAAATTCAACAAAAATTAAAAAAATAAAAGATTGGATTATATGATCAAGAGTAATTATTTAGTGTTGTAACGATTTGCTTAAGTTAATTAATTACGAAACATCAATTAATTGATTACTTAAACATTATAATTAACAATTGAAACATTGAAAGCACTACAGATTGATCATGTCAACTTGTACGTGCGCATTATATATAATTTAGGAGATCAAAGGAATAAGATCAACATCATCATGAGTTCTCTTGTGTGTATCCATCAGTAAATTTCTTCTATATTTTCTAAATATATTTGCATTTTTAGTTGTAAATATCTTAATTCATTGCATTATGTCACGTCTTAACCAATAAAGTTTTGAGAAGATAGAACCACTTTGACTAATGGATAAAGTTTTGCATTATTGCACCTGTATAATGCAAGTAGTCATTATGCATGTAATAAAAAACTTTATAGATACATAATATTATTATAATATAGTGTCCTCCACACCTTAATTTATCCAGTAGAGTTTAACTAATTAAATTGATACATATGTTTATCATTGAATTTGAATAAATCCAATAAAGAACAGAAGAAGAAAAAAATGAACAAGTTAAGTTAAATAAGGACCGCATCCCCAACCACAATATTGAAAAACAAAACAAAACAAACTCATCGCGCAACAGCTTTCTTATCGTCAAGCTCTCAACTTGTCAACTTGCTCACCAGTGTCCATTCACTCTTCCCCTTGTATATAATATAATCTATATGTAAGCAATCACCCTCATCATATGCATGGTAGAAGAATATTTGAACGCAATGTTAATTCTTGATATATATTGAAGAACAGCTAACAAGTCGTAATTTCTAACATCTAGATGTTGTTAATGCTATATAGATTTATTATTATTTTTTCTTTATTCCATTAAGTATAAACGAAGAAGAAACCAAAATATCTTTGAGGAGTTGACATTGGGTATTCATACTTTTGGACCAAACGTTTTCGACTGGGATGGATATAATCATTTTGGCAACTTGCTTATAAATTTCAAAGTAAACGGAATGGAAAGCAAAAGAATGAAACTTCTTAATTGTTTCAACATTCAAAAGCTAGTGCTTACTTCTAGGGTCCATTTAATTTTTTTGGTAGAATACTGTCTGTCGATCTATCTTCGTCCTCAATTCTATTCATTTTCCCATATTACAACATCCGCTTTCCTTGACCAGACCACGCCAAAAAATATTCCATACACATTAGCATTGTTGTACCTAATACCGATTGAGACTTATCACATTCACAACAAACGAACCAGTATTTCTCATTATGTATGGAACTTGAGCGGCTTAGGAAAAAGATAACATGATTATAAAATTGAATTTGAAAATTTATGATTCCCTTTCAGAAAAAATTATGGGATGATATATAGTATTTGAAACTTATTGGCGGAAATTTTGAATGACCCCCAACAACCATTGATCATCAAATTTATCAATAGTTGAGTAATTGTTGTACAGATATACAAAGACAATAGAACATGCATAGAAATAGGGGTGGGAATTCGGATGGTATTGTATTTGTATCGTGTCAATAAATTTATAGGATTTTTTATATTAATTCAATTTCAATCTATTTATTAATCGTGTCAGAAATTCTCAATCCAAATACTAGCAGTTTATTAATCATGTCATCTATTTACTAAACAGGTAATATAATATAATACAATTAAGTTATTAACTCGATTCAATTCATTTAATTAATAAATATAAGATTTAACCTATTTAACTAACTATTTATTAAATGTAAACTAAATATTAAAATATAAATAAATAAAATTATTATATTAAATAATTATTTATTTAAATATAATTATTTATTTAAACAAAATTATTCATTTAACTAATCGTATCATAAATAAATAAATAAATTCAAAAGGCCAAACTTGAATCTAATATGATTATTAATCATGTGACACGAATAAAACTGAATTATTATTCATATCAAAATTTTCAAATTCAAATTCGTTTAAGCGTATCAATAATCGTATTGTAATTCAAATTATCACTCTTATGTAAATATTAGCTTGATATAAATTATTTCACGTGTCTTCCTGAAGTAGAGTCATGTATGACGTGTGCTTATAAATATATATGTTCCCTTAGTAGCTATAGTTTTAATTTGCTTGAGTCAAAATTTGTAGTATAATTGGATTTTAAAAGGAAACCAGACACGTACTTTTAAATAGGTACTGTTGTACTCATGACTAATAACAATAATAATAATAATAATAATAATAATAATAATAATAATAATAATAATAATAATAATTTCATTAAGAAAAGAAAAAGAAAAAGGTTAACTATATAGCTAAAGGATTCCTAGACATACATGTAATTTAATGATAAATAGCATAGATGTAAAGATAATCAAACGATCCAAGAAAGATGTTTTTAAATTAATAAAAAGATAAAATCATATTAAAATTTATTCTATTCTGATCGAAGTTAAGCTTAAGATTAAATAAATATTTCTTCCTGTACAAAAGAAAGTTCCATTTTATTTTTTATCAGATCCGAATAAAGGATATGTATATATATAAATTTTTTAATTTCAACTACTCCAATCTTTATGTGATACTGCTTCACAAAGATCCTAATCCAATTTAGATATAAATAGGATCTTTTAATTGGCGGGAATGCTAGTTGATTAAGTTCAAAATTAAGGGTCAGATAAGCAAGAAAGGGAAGATTGATAAAGGAATAAATTGTCCTAAATAATATTTTCGAACTTAGTTTTCGATTATTTTAACAATTTAGTGGTTATAAATTGCCAAAAAAAGGCACATTTAGACAATTGAATCCTTTTTCTGTTTACCAGCCTAACCCTATTTATTAATCTCTTAATCTCGTATGAACTTAGGGACTACTGCTTTGAATTGTGTGAATCTAGACTTCTCTTTTTCAAATATTTTTTATGTATCTGCTGGCTGGTGGATTATATTTAGACCCTAGAAGTTCCTGGTTTTGGTAGTACCACCTCCGGTTCAAATGATTCTTTTATTATAAGAAAAGTTTTTATCAATAATCGGTACCGGAAGATTCTTGCTTCTATCCAAATAATTAATGGCAGTTTCTCCGTCAACTTCGAGAAATAATAAATAATAGTAAATTCAAAAGTATAAAAAGTATTTATATTCTATTCCTTCTCCAAATTATCATATCTTTAATTTGTTTGTACTAACCATATTAGAGCTAAATTGATACTCTGACATTGTTATTTGACGAATTTTGAATGGGAAATCAAGGATGTTCATCATCCAAATGTAAACTTCACATTCTCTGCCCCGTTTTTTTTTTTTTCTTAAATCATAAATAATCAAATATAAATTTTTAGCGAGCAGGAAATATTTAATATACAAATTCTTCGAAAATAGATTTCGGGTTCAAAAAAGGAAAAAAAAAATAAAAATAGATTTTAGTCTGACGAACTGCAAGAAGGGGAAAACATTAGGCAATACGATTTGACCACCAATTTAATATAATTACTTTTACGTATTTTAATATTTTTTTAGTAAATTTATTCATTTTTATAAGCATATACGATAGCTTAATATACATTACCACTCACTTCTGTAGTACTTGTAATTAAACTGCAATCCTATTAATAACAAACATAAGTTAAAAAAAAAATTTACTATACAATCAACAAACGTAATCAGATTGTTGAATCATCAAATTTCACTCGAGTCATTTCTTGACTCTAACCAAATTAACCCTGAAATCAAAATACAAGAACGAATAAACAAATACTGAGGGTTGGTGAAATCTCCAAATCATATCAAAAAATGCAGACCGAAGGCAGAGAGAGATATTATACGTACAAAGTACGGTATTCTTTTCGTATAATTATTTTCGTACTTCTCTTCTACTTCACAAATTCCATTTTTGCGAATTGAACGGATTTTTGGGATGCGAAAAGAGGACTTGCCATGCCTTGATTTCACCATCCAGACTTCCACTGAAAACTGAAACGGCACCGTTCTCTCCATCTTCTACAACTGCTGACAAAGACTTCACTGGCTTCATGTGACCTTCCAAAACTGCCAGACAACCGAACCTCGCATCATTTCCTCGTTGCCAAATCCTAACCGTCTGATCAGCCGATCCACTCAACAACAAGCCAGAGACGTTGATCAAGCATAGGATCGCCTTATTGTGACCCCTCAAAGCTCCGGTCACCGCCATGTGATTGGCACTGTCCTCTCTCTCCCAAACCAAGATCGAACGGTCACATGCTCCGGAAAACAACACCGATCCGTCGTCGTTTAAGGCAAGAGCGTTAACCGCGGATTTGTGCTTCTCTAGAGTTGCTATTAACACGTGTCGTTTTTCAATGAAAGGCTTGGCCCAAACTCGAATCCGCCTGTCAGCGGATCCCGTGTATACGGTTCCGTCAGTGGAAACTACCACCGAGTTGATGGCGTCCTCGTGCGCTTTTATGGACTCTAAGCAACGGAGATCAGAAGCGCTCCAAATTTTCAGGCTTTTATCCCAGGAAACCGAATACATCAAACCTTTGTTGAAGGCGAGACCAGTAACGGCGTCAGCGTGTTCAATCCATAGTTTCTTCTTGTGACGACGAACGCTGACGTAGCTATTAGGGAGCATGAAGCGAAGCAAACGGTCGTTAATGGTAGGGAGGGTGGTTTTTAGTTTGTGTTGTTTGCTTGGCGTTAACTGCCAGACTCGAATTTTGCTGTCCTGGTGAGCCGTGAAGATTTTTCCGTCGCAGAAAGCGACAGACTTGACGGAACCGAACGAGGAATTGGTATCATTAAACTTATTGATAGCACTCCACGTTGAACGATCATAAACGTTGATTTCGTGAGAGGATGTCGCATAGAGGATGTTATGATGGACGGCGATGCAACTAATCGGGAGCCTAGGTCTAGGCTCTATTGAAATGGTGCAAAGATGAGAAACTGAGAATTTTAGGGTTTCATCTGGGGAGAGTTTTTGGAGGGAAGGGACAGACGGCAATGTTTGAAGGGATAGGTTGCTTTGGAGGCTATTATAATTGCTAGTCTCGCTCGATGAAGAGGCACTTCCGGCTGTATCAGAGAAGCTGCTGGTCTCTGAAACTATATACCGTTGACTTTTGTGAAATGGAACCGTCGAGTCGTTGGTGTTGCCGTTGGCGCATGTAGCAAGCCATGATCGAACTTTCATGTTGGCTGTGTTTAAAAATTCGAGCCTAAGAGAATCGAGGGAGCGTTGGAGGAACTATATAGGAATTCTTCAGGAATGGAATCATGCCACGTGTCAGTGAGTACGCCATTGCATGTCTAGGTATGCTATTGCTGTATTTCCTGACGAGTAGAGGAAATCAGCGAATCCTATTGCGAGTTGTGGTCTAAGCGACATTTCCCCATCAGGTTATTAAATTAATTGAACAAAATGATAAAGTGGGCTCCACTTTCATTCCCACTAGGAGTCTTTTCAATTATTGTTTTATCTTTTCCTGTTGGCCGACTCGGAGCACATCAGCTATCAAATTTAAGAGATAAAAAAGCCGTAGTTCCTTCTTGTTTCAAGCTCTATACGGTCCATGGTCAATGCCAATCCTTCGGTTGTTCTTGCTGTATTATCTCCATGTCATGATGGCAAAACTAGCTGTCATGAACTGAATTATAATTTTATGTTAGTCCCTGATTTAAAGCTTTTCGGAAGCCCAACATGAACAATATTAGTAGACAGACAGACAGTCGGGTCTCCTAAATGGTGTGAAATGGACGATTCCTTTGAATAAGAACTAGTTTACTAGACCCAGAAAATAAGCAGATTTATAGAAAAGAATCATAGACAGAGACTGACACAGCATGTTGTCGTAGAGCGTATGAAATAGAGTTTGACTGTTGAAATTAAGCTTTCTTTTTTACCATAGATTTTTTGATTAATCAAAGTCTTCATGTGGTTGAAGAAGAAAACAAGAAAGGTATTTGAGAGTGCGGTTAAATAAAAAAATCCGACTTACATCAAAACAACTCATCCATTTGCCTTTCCTTCATATTGTTGGGAGCAAGCCAGGACATTGATCTATCGGCAAGAAAAGATTAATATCAAATACTTTATTCGCCCTTCATTTTCACCAAACTTATGGATAAATTTATGTCACTATCATTGTAAAAAAACAATAAACATGTATCATGCATGTATTTTCAAATTTTCAAATAAATAAAGTTTACTATATTATTTTATTTTGTAAAATATTGTTTTTTGGTGACTCGTTTTTTACGGGACACATAATAATCAGATACATTGATGCCACTTGCAAAGCTAACAATATTTTAATGCCAATTTCTTTTGTATTTACGTGAATGCCTGATGGATATTTGATCGTCTTTACGGCAGAGGCATTGACAAAGCGTAGGAAGACATCAACAACAAGGACAATAGTGGTAATAAGCCATTTGTTTGCCAAAATATCGACTCACTTTTTCAGGGTTACGCCATGGACCTCGTTCTACAGTGAAATCTCACTCGCCATAACATCTTCTATTGACTTGTTCCCACTCCATGTCACTTGGAAAGTAACTCGGAATTTACTTTATTTATTATAAGTAATCACTCTTAATTAAGTAGATTAAAGACGGAGATTCTGATGGGTTTGTTTCACCCTATCATATATATAATTCATGCAATCATCTGCTGTTTTAATTGATGGCAAAAAGCGCACTCCTACTTGGTTGTAAGCAGAAAGTTCAGAGAGAAAAAAGCGAACTTTTTTTTTTAGAATGACATAATGAACAAATATCATATCATACACCCAGGATATCTTCAGAATATATAAGATCAGTTATTTATATAATTAAGCCTTCATATCTTGAACAAGATTTGGAAAAAATGTCGAGTAATCGCACTACTACATATCAAACAGCTAGAGAACCTTTTTTCTGTAGAACAACAAAATGAACCAATATCATACATCCAGGATATCTTCAGAATACATAACATCAGTCATTTATATAATTAAGCCTTCATATCTTGAACAAGATTTGGAAAAAATGTCGAGTAATCGCACTACTGCATATTAAACAGCTAAACTGCCCCAAGAAAAGATACGGGTCAACTACATCACAAGTCTTTCAAAATGTCTCCAATCTCACAAAAAAAATAGGTTGGTTTCTTGCAAATGTCCTTTTTCAGATGCACATGGTCTCTGCATAAAATTAAATACAGCGGACCTGCTAATCAGAATTCAGAAATCGATAAACAGCGGCTAAACTTTCTTTCTATTTGGTTAGGGAGATAATTAATGGAATATGGAGTCCTCATGCTTTCATTTGCATCACATGTTGGTTGGGATGTTGCATCAGCAAGAAGCAGATCAAATTTGTTTCAGTTGCATCTGCTACATATGTCAGTAAATGGGTTGCAGTTTGATTTACCAGTCACAACTTTCAAAGACCTGTTTTTGGATAAAAGAACATGAATGGAACACAAAAGAATTTGAAAATTTAGTCCAGTCAGTAGATTCAAAGACCACATAAGACTTAAACTAGCATAGATGGATCCTGTAGATCTGCAGGACACCAAGAATCAATCACAAACAGACAGAATCCACAGCTTGCAGGAAATGTCAATGACCAGCAACAAGCCAAGAACCAAAACCAATAATGAAAACTAGAGCAAAAAGAAGAAGATAAAGAAAAAACTACAGACGAAAGTTTCTTGATTTTTATTAGCTTCTTCTGTTAACAAACAATGAATGAATACAGCCCTCAAAACTATCGTGTAGTAAATCAGCCAGCTAACTAACAAAACTTTTGAATTTACCAAGATAATCCTGACTCTTTTTAACTACGTTATTAGAGCACTTCAATCACCTATACACAAGTTTACATTAACTAACCTACATCCACGCGAAAATTGATAAATCACAAAACCTTCAATCTCCGCCTTAATTCATCAATTTACAATCTCTAAAACAGCTTTCCTCTTCTTTCTGGGCCCTGCAGGTTCCTGCAAACAACCTGTAATTAGCTTTTAAACATTCTGCAATTTTCAGAACACTAAACATTCTGTACACATGCAACAACTGACTTGACCATCACAAAGACCCCTCTGCCAAGTTCATCAAACTTCTGAAAAGATTAAACTTGCCAATAGGAACTGCTTTAGTTTGAGCATCTGCCACATTAACGATAAAACTGTAATGGCTTGATAGCAAAACAGACAGTGGCAGATGGTTGTCGCAGCAGGTCGTACAATCCATAAACCTCACATCCTGTGCCAATCGTCTTCAATGTACTTTAATCCTGCAATAAACAAGAATATAAAGAAAAAGAAATAGTGCAGTTTAAAGTTCTTAATAATTTACGCAACTAAGAGAGTGAATCAGGCACGTAAAGGACAGAATGTAAATAGCAATCAGAAAACAATTCTATGATACCGACACCTCGAGTAAGGACTTTCATATTGTTAGCTAAAGTGACGAAGGTAGATGTCTTAGAATATGTGATATAAGTGAACGTGGATCGATTACATGATATATGATCCGTAGCACTTGAATTAAGAATTCATGGCCCTATAGAATAAAAAGATGGGTACAAACAGACAATAGGATGACCAATTTGTACAACAGAAGTAATGGTTGAGGTAAGTACCGGTGATGGTACTACCCTGATATCCCAAACTTGAGTATATTACTCGAGACAGTAACTCAACTTCAATTCAACTAATAACCCAAAAAATCGATTCTGATAAAGAGGCGACAGAATACGAATCAATTCTGACCCCAAACCTTTAATCTTACCTGATTAAATTGAACCTAATTGAACCGAATAAAATGAACTAAACTGAGCCAATTACACAATTGAATCGAACCGAATCGGATGCACCAACTGAAAAAGTAACTGAACTGATCCAAATGAACTGAACCGAACCAAATAAACTTGATGAATCGAACCGAATGAACCAAATACTTGAATCAAAACAATAACGTAATATCTGAATCGAATTTGAATCCGACTATCATTGCCGTCAAAATCTAGGAGAACTCAAGTCGAGAACTTCAGTAGTGTTGATGGATAGTCGTGAATTATAGTGGTTAGCGACCGATCGATGAATGGTAGCAGACAACAACAACTGGTAGCAACTGGCGGTAAGGTTTGTTCGACGCTCCTTCTAAGCGGATTGGTGGCATCCATCAGTGAACAGTGACAGTGATGAAGGCTGTGAACAGTGAGGGCGGATGGTATTTTGTCGCCTAAGGTGGCCGGTTGGATGATAGCAGTGGCGGTGGCGGCGGCTAGGGTTGGTTTAAAGGGCCAGAAAATGCACAATAGGATTTGATACCGCGTAAAATTAACGGAGAAAACTCTCTCATGTTTCTTGTGTTACTAGCTATTAATATATATTACAATGAACTAGAAACAAATGAGGGAGGAAAATTAAGGCTAATCTTATGTCTATCTATCTATATTTTTAACAATGTCATTAATCGTCAAAAGAAGTGTCAAGGGAAGGCTTATGATTGGTATATTTCTTAATTGAACAGTTCAAAATAGCTATTTAAGAGTTATTATAGATCAATTAGGTGTTTTAGCCGCTTTGCTACGTTATGCGGTGTTCTATTATGATGCATGGAAAAACACGTTTTCAGTTCAAATCTTTTAGGGAGTGGACCCTCTTTTTGTGATTTCTAGTTGCATTGGAACTATGTTGAGAACATTGATTCTTCTATGTGCAGTTTTTCGTTTACTTAGTCATCACAGCAATTTTTATGGCTATGACCTTTTGGCTAGCACTTCAATTTTGTTGATTTCATTATGTACTTGTGTGTCAATGCACATTTATTGTGTCTTTGTCTGTGTGTTACGTTCATCTGACTATTTCATTAAGATATCTTTTGATAATTGCATTTTCTGTTAGCGGGCCTGCTTTATCTTATTCCATGCAAAATGGTCATGCCCAGTTGGCTAGCAATTATCCCTAACTCACAGCCTTAGCAAGATCTGGCTTTGTACCTCAAGTTTCCACCAATTTCTTCCTTTCTTTTAAAGATCCACTTGCACTCCACAACCTTCCCATTTGTTGGCTTTTCCACCAGAATCCGAGTTTATTTTTGTCCAGAGAGTCCATTTCCTCAGCCATAGCCTGGTACTACTTCTCAGCATCTGGTCCTTCTAAGGCTTCTCTTATTAGTGCCAGATTAGCTTTATTTATCTCCTCAATAGCCAAGAATGCATATGCAATTAGATCTGCATATCCATACCTATTAGGGGATTTTATTGGCCTCCTAGCCTTATCCATGATTAATATATAGTCTGAGCTACTATCAAGTTGTGAAGTCTATTTACGTGAACATCTAGAGTCATTTTCTTCATGCTCAGAAACTTCCTCTGTTGGAGTTTTTATTTCACTTTCCTTCTCTCCTGTTGGTGCAAACTCCACCGGCAACTGAGACTAGCTTCTAAGCTTTTCTTTCATATCTTTTGAATCATTCTCTCTGACATTTACCTCTATTAGACCATCTTCCATGAATATCAAATCCCGGGTAATTATACATTTGCCATCTCTTCTATTATGGTACCAAAGTTTCCATTCTTCGAAACCTTCAGAGTATCCCAAAAACACCCCTTTTACTGCCCTTGTTCAGGCTTCTCTTGCTTCACATAGGCATAAGAAGTGCAGCCAAACACTCTTAAATTCTCCCGGGAAGGTGTTACACCAGTCCACATCTCTTCTAGTGTTCTAAACTTCAAAATGGAAGAAGAACTTCTATTTTCCAAACAAGCAGCTGTGGTTATTAATTCTACCCAAGAAAACTTTGATAATCTAATATGCAAAAGCATGCGCTTGACATTTTCTAACAAAGTCGTATTCATTCTCTTGGCAACCCCATTTTGTTGGGGTGTGTTACTCATAGTTCTATGCCTAAGGATGCCATTTTCTTTACAAAGTTTATCAGATGCAACATGTCATAACCCAATTTTGTCATCTGTAAATTTTATTCATGATCGAGGTACCGAATTTGTGATAATGACATGAGGTTTAATTTTTAAATCATTCTGCCAAAATTATTTAATAAGTTTGTTTTTTAGCTTAAGGCGCCAAATTTTGATAGCGATGTGTCTATATTTTCAAATTAACCATTAGGGTAATTTTGACAAACTTGCAAATA
>JAWDEX010000012.1:8340547-8376113 GCA_035221805.1 Trichilia hirta
TACCATTTATTTGATTAAAAACAAATAAAATAGCTCCAAGAATAAATACATTGATATAAATTATCACTATATTCAAGATATAATGAAGAGGGGTAAAATTAAAATCGACTATATCTCCTCAAAAAAAATGGTAGCCGATCTTATAACTAAAGAATTATCTTTGAACAAATTCAAAGAACATGTAACTACTATGAGTTTAAGAATCATCTAGTTGTGTAGTTAATACCAGAAAATAGATATCATTTATTAAGTATCAAGGACGCTTGAGAAAATAATAATATATCTCTATCTAATTAATTGTAAATATTGGTCGAAAGAAAGATAAAGAAAACTATAGCAAAATTAAAAAGGGTTATAATAAATTGTCTTGAATGTAAAATTCGTATAAAAACATTAAAATAAATTTATGTAATATAAAGCACTTAGTATACCATAAAAATTAAGTATAAATAAAAACTTCTTTTAATTTTAGTTATAGCGCCATTTTACTTTTGTAAAATGCATATATCATAATTTTGTAATTTAGTTATGGTATAATTATAATGATTAGTTGTGTGCATAGAATATAATCATCAGAATTAAACCTTATTACTTTGAACAAATGGGAGATTAAAAAGGCATGGTCAAAGCAAAAGTAATATGCAGAGATTGTGTTCATTGATAAAATAGCATAACCATATTAATAGTGAAAGGACACAATTATTCATTGTTCAAATTTATAAAAATTACAATTGTTTAATGAATAATTATATCCTAAATATATTAGTTTATAAATACACATTAAAATTATCTAAAAAATAAAAACAAAAAATAGTATTCCCAGAGACAGAAACTAAGTAATTTGACTAAGTTAATAATTTGGCTAAGTTATAAAGAAACATTTTTAGTCTTTTGAGTGTTTGGGAAATCTTTGCATGTAACCACTAATTTCATGACAGGGTAATCGATCTCCAACACTATGTATGTAGATCAGCTTTGCTTATATAAGTTTATATATCGGACCAAAATGAATTCCCTTGGCATTCTTGGAAATTCTATGTATTCCCTTGGCATTCTTGGAAATTCTGGAGAATGATTCAATCATATTTTCCAGAAAAACCTATATATTAGCTTATATCAGTGATATTTTAGTTATTATCCTCTGGGCACTAAAGTCCATAACTTATACAACTTAAAAGCATCAAAACCGCTGTTTACCGTTGCATGCGTGATGGATTAGTGTTATTTCAACCAATATGAGAAAATGCATTTTCTCTACCATTGCAGATTCTCAACCTTGTAATTTCTTAGTCTAGAAACTTGGCTGAAGGCTTTGTTTGGGTCCGCCGTGTATGAAAGCATTAGATGTTCAATATTAATGAAAAGATGAATGAATTCTAATAAAAAATAGTGTTACTAAATATTTTTAATTTTACTTTCAAAATTCAGTAAGAACACCACAAAACCTAAGATTCATGGTTGCAAAACAATTAGAGGGTTTATCCAACAAGTCTCATTATCTTGCAGCTAATTGTTTAACAATGGCACAGAATCCCTGCATTCAGTCCTATGCCTGGTAATGGAAGGCAATTACTACAAAATTCCAAAGCCTTGTAGGTTCTTACATGCTCAAACCAATTTTTTTCTTTTAGGCTTTCAGCCTATTCTCATCGATTGTACTAATTTTTCATTTCAATAGTTTAGAAGTCATAGAGAGAGAAATTCTGAAAGCTGTTTCGCTTGGAGCAATTAAGATGGTCAACGCCACTCCGATTTTATCTTCAATTTGCCTTTGCGTAAAATCCATTGCAGTTGGCCTCGTACCATCAAGAGAATTTTCGGCTTTATTTATTCCTTTCCTTTCTCTAATGTTTTTGCTCTAATAAGGTAATTAGCTGATCGCTTGTGTACTCCATTAATAACATTTTGTTAAAAAACAGTTCGCACGTAGCCAGAAGATTTTGCAGTGCCCTTTTAAAATATTCTTCCGGGCTTAAACAAGCAACGAAGCAGCTACCTGATCAGAATCGGAAAGGAATTGGAAAATCCACCAGACATAATGCATGGCATCTATAATAGTTCATAATTTCTCAATACTTGCAACAAAAAAATAAATAAATAAATAAAAAGAAACGTTTTTACTCGATCACAACATTCAGAAAACACAACGAAATCAAAGAAACAAAAAATTTACCAGGAGACAGGTAGCAACAGTGCAACTGAGCCTACACAGCGCTGTTTAAAACTGGCAAATTGATTAATCTATGCTTCGGAAACATGAACATCCCTCATGGGTATTAATTCGAGAGAGTTCACCAGTAAGAAGCAACGAAAAAACGAATCATAGAAATTTTTGGCAAAGAAAAAATAAATGACAGTCCACACCCTGGAAACAAGCTACGAACATTTAGCTTAAGCGTAGCCTTTTATTAAATTTAGAAAATGATCGGGAAGAACTGAAACTTAATTTCCGCTTCCGTTGACGCGTCCCTCTGGATTTGAAAATCCTACGAGAAACGCAACGCCTATCAGAAGCGATGGTTCAAAACTTCAAATAGGAAACAAGTTTTGCTACCTTCGAAATGCAGAAGATGATGGAAGTTAAACTTAGAGAGTGAGAGAGGGAGGCCACTAGAGAGAGAGGGAGGCCATCAGGGCATTTCTAATGGCGATTCTGATGAGGAGAGCAGAGAGCTAGGGTTTTATAAAAGCAGAACACTTTGGGAACGGACGACTTGTAAATAACGAAAATGCCATTGGACAACCCAGTTGGGGCTTGGTTTAGGATTTCTGGGCCAAACCAAGGGTTGGTGATTAATGAGCCAATAGAAGATGGATACCAACTTCACAGGCCCAAAGAATGTTAAGCCAGGTCTTCTCATATTTCTTAACACACCCATTTCAGTCGAATCGAAGATTTGAACCCTACTTTGTCGAGTGGTCTGGTCCCAGTATGACTGTCTATGTCAAATAAGAGCTATGAATGCAAAATTTTAATGGTGTATTTGAGTCATCAGATAATTTTGGATCCTACCCTGAATAAAATCTTGTTTGTGAAAAGAAATTTTTGTTACATGTTTGTTAATTTTCCGGATGTGACATGGAGATGGTAGAATTTGATAATCCGAATAGTTTTTCACTTTCCATTGGTACGCGGCAATAACATTGTTTTGTCTCATTCCCAGCTAAGCTATCCATGAATATGGTGCAATAATTATAGATCTCTTCGTCTCGATCTTCTTTTCCAGAGTATATATTAATTTGCCAATGTCAATGGAACTCATTAGGCCACAAACAGGAATTATCACTATGCAGCCCAATTACAAAATAGAAACGTTTATTATTTGTTTCCAAGCATCCCTTCGGACATTATTTTCCAGGGCAATACATTAACGATGAAGACAGCTCACGATTGCATTTATAAAATGTCTGGTTGAAACCTGCTAGCCGCCGAGCTTTACCCTCTTGAAAAAGACAATCAATCATTCCTTTGTGTCCACACAAAATCGTAATCGATAAGAATGAAATACGGATATTGCATATCCTGTGCAGATAAAAAGTTATCCAGAAAGGAGCATTGGATTGTTGGTATTCGACCACAAGGCTGCAACATGTTTTTGAGAGAGAACTGTGTTTTTATGATTTTTTTTCGTTGTCTCCCTCCAAGTCAACGATAAATTAAAATATATATCTATGCAATTGAATCAGCTCAGAAAATAGAAAATACAGCTTAGCTAGCAACCAAGTAACAAGAATGATTTCAACCTTATCCTGTAGAATTCTTGTTTATTTATTTTTCGGGAGAGAATGAAAGCAAGTGGACTGTGCAAGTTGTCTTGGGGGAATTGTAAATGCTCCCTGCATGCGATTAAATTCAATGAAGTAGATCATAATCCTGTGGTCACTGTTTCGACAACCAATCGGTGCACGACTCTAAAAACTTTAAAGTTGATTTCAGGGTTTTGAAGGACCAATATATGGCAATGAAAATGGAGTGGTTGCATTGCATCGATACGATTAAAAATAATTATAAAGCTGATAAATTTTGTTATCCAAATGCTGGCCAACTTTAACTAATATTTATATATATCTCAGTAAAACACATCTAGAGTTGAATTATTTAGTTGATTGATCTCCATTCTTCCAAGTCAATCGCTCCAAGAAAATATTATTTGCACACACGTTTGCCATCCAATTATAAATCAAAATATCAAAAACGTGCAGAGACTTTCTATCAAAACAACAGATGACAAAGATGATTCAGCTTTTGATCAAATTGCCATATGGTGACACTTACAATATGCATTATGTGTCTCTGGTGATATGTTTTGTTGGCCATCGAGATTCTTACCTTGCACTTCCATGTCATAGTGATTAAGTGGATTAAATTATAACAACCCTTAATTCTATGAGGTTTAATGGTTATATAATGAATTAATGCGAGCTAAACTTCTGCATGTTACGGAAAGTTTGAACTTTCTATTGAGATCGTTTACCCAGTTAGCTGCCTAACCATTAATTTTTTATCTTTCAATATTTATAAACCAGTTTCGCTTGGATTAGGGCTTCAGATTTGTTTTTACACGAGTAAACATTAATTAAAGAAGACAGCAGGAGACGTATTTAAGTCCTCTTCACTAATCAAATCCTTCTTATCTTGTGTTTGCCTCTTATTGTATATTAAGTATCAATTAACCTATTACTATTCAATTATATATATTAACGAATATTTAATTATTCAGCCTCTTGTCCTTATTAAGCCCATTTTTTTCTCTATTTTATATTGAACATAGCATAGATCCTAGGCTGATTCTAGAAGAATCAATTCTAATCCAAATATAAATTTATCTATGTGTAAATTCAGCAAAAATAAAAGAATTGGACGGATTCGTATGACTTATATAACCAAGAGTGTTTATTTACCGTTGCAATGATTTGCTTAAGTTAATTAATTAAGAAACGTCAATTAATTGATGAATTAAACATTATAATTAATAACTAAAATAGTGAAAGCACTCCGGTTTGATCATCTCAACCTGTGCGTCCGCATTATATATAATTCAGGATATCAATCGAGTAAGATCAAAATCAACATCAGTTCTTCTACAATTATCCATTATTAAATTTCTTCTGTATTTTCTAAATATATATTTATATTTAGCTGTATATAGACCTAATTTATTGCATGAATATACACCTGCTTTTATGTCATGTATTAAGTTTAAAAAAGATAGAACCACCTTGACTTTACATGTGTCCACAGTGGAATTCAATTATTATTACGCTATATAATGTTACTAGTCGTTATTCATGCAATAAAAGTCTTAATAGATGCATGATATTATATATAGGAGAATGACAAATGCCCCTATAATTTTTTAAAATAATATTTATTATTGTATCAAAATGTTTGTTGCAAAAGTTTTTTTTATACTTTTTTGAAATATTATTACTTATCCTTCTTAGAATATTTGTAATAAATATTCCCTATAATTTAGCAAAGAGACCGAAATTTCTTTTACTAAAAATAAAAATACATATTTTTATCATGTAAATTCTTAATTTTTATTATATTAATCCCTAATTTTTATCATATAAACCTTTAAATTAAAATAATTAATTTAAAAAATATTTTAAATTTAATTTATGATTCTAATACTTTATAGTAAACAAATTTATAAATTAATTTTTTAAAAATTAAATTTAAAATATTTTTATTTTGTATTCACAAAAGTTTATGAATTTATTTTTATTTTATAATTTAAATTTATAAAAATTTTATTTTTTCTTGTTTTTAAAAATTAAATAAAAACAATTTAAACATTTTTTTAAATTATTGAATGACTATAATACTTTATACTTTAAAAAATTTAATTTATAATTTATATTTATAAGTACTTTTAAAAAAGTTATTAAATATAAATATAAAATTATAAATTAAATTTAATTATAAAATAAAAATAAATTAATAAAATTTTATGAATATAAAATAAAAATATTTTAAATTTAATTTTTAGAAATTAAATTTTAAATTTTTTTAGTATAAAGTATTATAAAAAAATTAATTTATAATTTTATATTTATATTTAATAAATTTTTTAAAATGTATTTATGAATATAAAATTATAAATTAATTTATTTTACAATTATAGTTTTATAGTTACTCAATAATTTAAATAAAATATTTAATTTATTTTTATTTCATTTAAAAAATAAAAATAAAATCAAATTTTATAAATTTAAATTATGAAATAAAAATAAATTTATAAACTTTTATGAATGCAAAATAAAAATATTTTAATTTAATTTTAAAATTAATTTATAAATTTTTTAGTATAAAAGATTATATAAAATATTAAATAATAAATTAATTTTGAAAAATTATTTTTAAAAAATTCAATTATTTTGCTTTAATAAAAAGTAAAGATTTATGTGATAAAAGTATGTATATTTTGTCTTTAGCAAAAGAGATTTTTTATCTTTCTTCATATATATGAAAAAAAAAATATATATATATATATATTGTCCACCAAACCTTGTTATATCAACTAGAGTTTAAATCGAAACACTAATTAAATTGATATATATATATTTATCCTTGCATTTGAATAAATCCCATAAAGAACAGAAGAAAAAAAATTGACAGGTTAGTTAGGGAGCCGGACCCGCAGCACAATATTGAAAAGCAAAACTCATCTCTTATATTGAATTTAACCCAACGTAGGTATGGCACGATGAATTATACATTTAACAAAGAGGCGATATATTTAAAGTTGACTTAATTTTAGGAATAGTAAGATTTCTGCTTTAATTGTTCTTGATGTATCCGGACCAATGACCATTGACTTTTTGAATGTCCGCCTCTATACGCTGGCAGCAGCTTTCTCCTCGTCTTGGTCTCAACTTATCAACTTTCTCACCAGCCCAGCTTATCCGTTCCCTCTTTCCCAATTCCCTGGGATATAATATGACCTTATATGTGAATGTGAGCAATCAACCTCATCATACACATAAATATGCAATGTAGAATAATATTTGAAGGCAATCTTGATGTATATTGAAGAACGGCTAGCAATTCATGATTTCTATCATCTTGATGTTGTTAATTCTATACAGATTTATTCTTTTTTCTTTATTCTATTTTTCTCTAATTATAAAAGAAGAAGAAGCCAAGAGATTGAGTAGTCTGACATTGGTTATTCATGCTTTTGGACCAAATTTTTTCAACTGGGATGGTTCTATTATTTTGGCAAAACTTGCTTATAAATTTCAAATGAAACTGAAAGGAAACGTCTTAATGGTTTCAACATTCAAAAGATAGCGTTTGCTTCTAGGGTCCGTTTAATTTGCACAAAACCACGTATATGTTCGGACTAAATTCTATGCAATTTCCATATTACAAAATCTGTTTGCCTTGACCAACCCACACGAAAAAATATTCCATACACATTAGCGAAAATTGAAATACAAGAATGTACTGATTGATACATATCACATCCGCACCGAACAAGCCAATCTGTCTCGTTATGTATGGAAATTAAATGCCTTCGGGACAAGATGATATGATTATGAAATTGACTTTGAAAATTTATCAATTCCCTACCAGAATTTTATAAGATCCTCTCTGCTATTGAAAACTTATCCGGCGGTAATTTTGAATAACCCCAACAACCATTCATCATCGTATTCATCAATAGTTGAGTAATTGTAGTACGCATGTACAAATCCAATGGAACGTAATTGTAGTAATTGTAGAAAGGGATTCATATACAGACATGTAATATATTGCCTTGAAATAAATTATTTTGTGTCCTCGTGGAGTTGCATCATGTATGACGTACGTATTCCAATATACAAGTCTATAACTATGTACGTTCCATTAATGACTACAATTTTAATTCGTCTGTAAGTCAAAATTTGTTGTGTAATTAAATTTTGAAAGGAAATCAATCACGTACATTTAAATAGGTACAGTTATAATAATAATTTTATTATTTAAATAAGAAAAAAAAAATAGAGCTGAACTCCGTAAGGGATTCATATACAGACATGTAATTTAATGATAAATGGCGTAGACATAAAGATAATCAAAGCATCCAACAAATATTTTTTTAACAAATAAAAAATAAAATCACACTGAGATTTATTTTATTCTCGTCGAAGTTAAGTTTAGGATTAAACAATTCTCTCCGTACAAAAGAAAAGCCCCATTTTATTTTTTACCAGATCCGGATAAAAAGGATATATATATATATTTTCATTTCAACTACTCAGATCTCTGTGTGCTAGTGCTTCACGATGATCTTATTTGTACACGAATAGGATACTTAGTTGCCGGTAATGCTGGGTTCAAAATTAGGGTTAGCTAAGCAAGAAAGAGAGATTGATAAAGGAATAAATTGTCCTAAACAATATTTCCGATTATTTTAACAGTTTGGTGGTAATAAATTACTATTTGAATTATGCAACTTGCGGAAGAAAGGCAAGTTCAAACAATTGAATCCTTTTGCTGTTGACCCGACTAACCCTAATTAATCTCTCATAAACTTAGGGGATTACTACTTTGAATTGTGTGAATCTGGACTTCCTTTTTCATTTTTTTTTTTTTAATACATCTGCAGGTGGTTTAGAACCTAGAAGTTCCCGGTTTTGGTAGTACCACCTCCGGTTCAAATAATTCTTTTATTAAAAGAATACATTAATATATAAAAAAAAAGAAGTAAATAAATATAAATCAAACTAATTAGTTGCTGAAGATTCTTGCTTCTTTCCAACTAATTAATGGCAGTTTTTCCATCAACTTGGATGAAAAAATAATAATAACAATAACTCGGATCGGAAGTATTTATATTATATTTCTTCTCCTACTTATCCTTTTTATTGTTCTTAGAAATATTATATATACAACCAACAAACGTAGTCATATTGTCGAATCATCGAAGTTTACTGAATCCAACCAAATTAACCCAAAATCAAAATACAAAAACGAATAAACAAATACTAAGGGTAAGTAAAATCTCCAAATCATGTCCAAAAATGCAGACCAGAGTGATATGGAGCCTTTGCATACTATAAGTACAAAGTACGGTATTTTTCCGTACAATTTTTTTCGTTTTTATCTTCTACTTCACAAATTCCATTTTTCCTAATTGAACGGACTGTTACCAAATGAAACGGAGACTTGCCATGCCTTGATCTCACCATCCAGACTGCCACTGAAAACTGAGACTGTACCGTTCTCTCCATCTTCCAGAACTGCCGATAATGATTTCACTGGCTTCATGTGACCTTCCAAAACTGCCAAACAGCCGAACCTCGCATCATTTCCTCGTTGCCAAATCCTAACCGTCTGATCAGCTGATCCACTCAACAACAAACCAGAGACGTTAATCAAACATAGGATTGCCTTATTGTGACCCCTCAAAGCTCCGGTCACCGCCATGTGATTGGCACTGTCCTCTCTCTCCCAAACCAAGATCGAACGGTCACATGCTCCAGAAAACAACAACGATCCGTCGTCGTTTAAGGCCAGAGCATTAACCGCCGATTTGTGCTTCTCTAGAGTTGCTATTAACACGTGTCGCTTTTCATTGAAAGGCTTGGCCCAAACTCGAATCCGCCTGTCAGCTGATCCCGTGTAAACAGTTCCGTCAGTGGAAACCGCCACCGCGTTGATGGCGTCCTCGTGTGCCTTTATGGACCCTAAACAACGCAGATCAGAAGCCCGCCAAATTTTCAAGCTTTTATCCCAGGAAACCGAATAGATCAGACCGTTGTTGACGGCGAGACCAGTAACGGCGTCAGCATGTTCAATCCATAGTTTCTTCTTGTGACGACGAACGCTGACGTAGCTAGTGGGGAGCATGAAGCGAAGCAAACGGTCGTTAATGGTAGGGAGAGTCGTTTTTAGTTTGTGTCGTTTACTTGGCGTTAACTGCCATACTCGAATTTTGGAGTCCTGGTGAGCCGTGAAGATTTTTCCATCGCAGAAAGCGAAATACTTGACGGAACCGGATGAGGAATCCAAGTTATTGAATGTACCGACAGCACTCCACGAGGAATGATCGTAGACGTTGATTTCGTGCGAGGATGCCGCATAGAGGATGTTATGCTGGACGGCGATGCAGCTGATGGGGAGCTTAAGTCTGGGCTTTAGTGAGTTGGTGCAACGATGAGAAACTGAGAAGTTTAGGGTTTCATCTGTGGAGAGTTTTTGAAGGGAAGGGACAGAAGGCAAAGTTTGAAGAGAAAGGTTGCTTTGGAGACTACTATTGCTGGTCTCGCTCGGTGAAGAGGTACTTCCGGCGGTATCAGTGGAGCTGCTGGTCTCTGAAACAAAATACCGTTGACTCTTATGAAATGGAGCCGTCGAATCCTTCGCCGCAGTGTTGTTGTCATTGGCACATGTAGCCAGCCATGATCGAACCCTCATTTTAACTTTGCGTTTTCAAGAGAGAAAAACTTGGAGTTTAAGAGAATCGGGTGGGTGCTGAAGGGGGAGTTATATATGAATTCCGGAGCAATGGAATCATGCCATGTGTCAGTTATTACGTTTTGTCCGAGGTAATGAACGGACAAGAGAGGGCCTGTCTAGGTATGCTGTACTTCCTGACTGTGGAGGCAAACTGCGAATCTTATTGCGAGATGTAGTCTACGTGCCATTTCTCTGTTAGGGTATTAAAGTAATTGAACACAAACGATAAAGTGGGCTCCACATCCACTACCACTAAGGGTTTTCTGAATTATTGCTTTATGGCTTTGCAGTTGGCCCACTTGTAGCGCGTAAGCTATCAAATTGAGTAAGAGATTCGAAAAAAAAAAATGATATTTCCACGTTGTTTCAAGTTCTACGGTCCATGGTCTATCCTTCGTTTTCTGTATTGTGGTGGTTCTTGCCGTATTTTCGCAATGTCATTATGACAAAACTAGCTGTCTTGAATTGAATTTGAACTATTATTGTCGACCATTTTTATGTTAGTCTCTATTATGAACTTTTTAAGCATTTCGGAAGCGCAACATGAACAGTATTGTAGAAGAGAGTCGGGTTTCATAAACTGTGTGAAGTGGATGATTCCTTTGAATAAGAACTGGTTTCCTAGACCCAGAAAATAATCGGAAAATGGGTCCATGATATAGAAAAGAACCATAGATACAGACAGCCATGGCATGTTGTGCAAAAGCGCATAAATAGAGTTTTGACTGTTGAAATTATGCTTTCCTTTTTACCATAGATTTTTTTGTGAATCAAAGCCTTCATGAGGCCGATGTTGGGTTAATGATAAAAGCAATAGGACAATAATAGTTGAAGCAACAAACAAGAAAGGTATTTGAGAGTCCAATTAAATCATAAAATCCAACATCAAAGTTGCATCAAAACAACTCATTCATTTGCTTTTCCTTTATTTCTTTTCAATCGCATTGTTTTGTTGGTAGTAAGCCATGACATTGATCTATCCGCAAGAAAAGATTAGAATCGAATACTTTATTCGCATTTTATTTTTGCCAAACTGATGGATATATTTATGTTACTATCGGTTTGGAAAAGTAAAAAATAAACATGCATCATGTATGTATTTTCAAATTTTAAAATAAATAAAGTTTCTTATGTTGTTGAATAAAATATTATTGTTAGGTGACTCGTTCTTTTGAGGGCCACATAATAATAAAAAATTATGGAGATGCCCACTTGCAATTCTGAAAATATTTTAACGCCAATTTTTTTGTATTTACGTGCATACCAAATGGATATTTGATCGTCTTGCCGAAGAGGCATTGACAAAGTGTAGGATGAAATCATCAACAAAGAGGACAACAGTAGTTATAAGCCGCTTGTTTGCTAAAAGGTCGACCCACTTTTTCTGGGTTACACCATGGATCGTCTTCTACAGGGAAATCTCACCTCACCATACATCTTCTAGTGACTTGTTCCCTCTCCATGTAGCTTGGAAAAGTAACTCGGAATTTACTTTATTTACTGTAAGTATTGGTCGTTAATTAAGCAGATTAAAGCCGGAGATTATGTTGGGTTTGATTCGCCCTATCACATATATGATTCATGCAATCATCTGCTGTTTAATCAATGGCAAAAGCGGATTCCTATTTGGCTGTAAGCACAATTTGAGATATAATAGGAGAATTCACTTTTAGAAAGAATAACTGAACCAATATCATACATCCAGGATCTCTTCAGAATATACACAACATTATTTATTTATATAATTATGCCTTTCATGCCTTGATATCTTGAACAAGATTTGAAAACAATGTCGATAAATCTCACAACGTCTGCATATGGAACTGCTAAACTGCTCAAAGAAAGGATACGTGTCAGCTACACCATATTCCTTTCAAAGTGTCTACAATCTTGCAAAAAAGTAGGTTGGTTGCTTGCATATTTCAGATGCCCATGGTCGATGCATAAAATTGAATACAGAAGACACCATAATCGGAATTCAGAAATCGATAAATAGCAAAGGCTAAACATTCTTTCTATTTGGTAACGGAGATAATTAATGTTAATAAAATATGGAGTCCCCATGCTTCCATTTGCATCACATGTGGGTTGGAACCTTGAAGCGAGTTTAATTAAGTTGCATCAGCAAGAATCGGATCAAATTTGTTTCAGTTGCATCTGCTATATTTGTCAGTACATGTTTTTGAGTTTGATTTACCAGTTGCATTCTAATGGTTCAACTTTCAAGGATCTGTTTTGGGATAAAAGAACACGAATGGAATGCAAAAGAATTTTACAATTTAGTCCTGTAGGTAGTTTCAGAGACTTTACATATAGCAGAACTATCATAGATCGATCCCAATTTGAATGGCCGGCAGACCAAATGGATAATCTCATGGTTGTAGAACTTATAAACATACAGCTAATAAATATCCGACAATGCACATGATTGAATTATGCTTCAAAAGAATCTAATAAGGCATTTCGTTTATTATGCTATTTTTATGAATCTAATAAGGCATTGAATTATACAGACATTTTTATTATTTTTATGCTATTTTGGTCGGTAAATACTTACTCTTCAGTTAAGAAGTTTTACAATTGAAGCTATTTCTTATATTATTTTTTATTATGAATCATGATGTTTACAATCTGGTATCAGGAATACATTCTCTTATTAATGTTTTCAGTCCATGCAAATGCTAAAATTTTTATCATACATGACATGAAGCATTTCAGTGAACGGAAACTGTATTTATACAACTAATCCATTCGTTTCATTTTTTCACTTTTATCAATTTGAGACAATTTAATTTTCTGTTCAAAGCTCAAAGTTTTGCTGCCAGGAAGTCCACTGATATTGCAGCAAGGTTCCCAATCATCTTTCCCTGCTTTACGGATAAAGACTCTAGAAAGCTTATGTTTTATTTTGAAGAGCTCATGCAATAATTATGAAAGGTTTGTTCTGCTGCATTTAGTCTTCACCAATTTACATGCTGGTTAACGTTTTCAACCGATAAGAGTGAAATTATGTTACAATTGTAAACAACTTCTTATACTTGATGTGATGTGGGGTTGAGTGACTTATGTTTAACCATCAATATCGAATTAATATTCAATTAAGTATTGTTCAGTCAATCTAACATTGATATTAGGAAGGCCGAGCATTGTTCATATTTCACGCTAAGCAGCAGCATGCAAAGAAGAGATGGTGTGGAGTATAGATTTTAACAGTAAATCATTACTAGTATGACAAGTAGGACCAATGGTAATTTAAAAACTTTCACGTACTTCTAGGTAATAGAACTCTAACCATATTTGAACCTCAATTTACTCTATGCTAAGGGTTATTCCAGGTAAATCTATGGTATTTTATGTTAAATCCTGCTAATTCTTAATTAAAAAATGGTTCCACATTAAACAGAACTTACAAGTACTCAATTGTAGTGTTTCACTTTCGAAGGAGTAACTGTAGCTACTTTTTTTTTAATATTTTCTTTTAGCTTGATAAGAGAGTAATAGGCTCCTGCAGCGCACTCCCACTAGTAGACTAGAATGTATTCCTTCCTGAGCAACCTTCCCATTCTTATCACAGCTTTGGATTCTTCCTCTAAATCATTGGCAACCAGTGAGTTACAAAATGTTTTTCCAAACAATCATCTTCTGTCTTTTGGACAAGATTCTCTGACTATCAAGGGCAGTCATTGCCTCATTTAAGAGTACATTAAAGGATTCTTCAGTATTGCTTGAGCAAGTGCAATCTTATGCTTCTGCCCTCCAGAAAGCTGGACTCCTCTTACTCAACATTATGTATCAGAGTCATCT
Organism: Trichilia hirta; assembly: GCA_035221805.1. Lineage (NCBI taxonomy): Eukaryota > Viridiplantae > Streptophyta > Magnoliopsida > Sapindales > Meliaceae > Trichilia > Trichilia hirta. The sequence continues at coordinate 8,354,805 of JAWDEX010000012.1, forward strand.
TTCAAGGAACTGCATCAGTAGAAAGACAAGATTATTTAACCCAAAACAATTGTAGTTTTGGACATATATTTGTTATTATCTTAGAGAAATGATATCCTTTCAAATGCATGACCATTGGCTATAATAGCAGCCTTTCTTATCCATTTCCTCACCCTCTTGAGCATAAGCAATATTCTGAATGATAGTTCAAGCCACAAGTATGAACTCACGACTCACTCATGCTGATGGAAAAAAACCGGGATAAAAGGGTTGATCAGGCTGTTTAGATTACTTGATGTACAATAACCGGTGTCTGAAGAGTCTGGGCAGTGACTATGCTATGTTGTTTTTTCTCCTTCTGTTGGATCATGCAAAGTGTCGTAGAATTCATTACTCATTGCCAATTACTGCAGTTGCACCATTTTTCTGTAGACACGTTCTCCGTTGATTATTTTTAGCAGCTCATCATCCGAACCAGATTCAATGACTACTGGATTGAAGAACAGCTATCAGATCAGCCTTACAGATTGTAGAGAGGTCATGGGCAATTATAATTGTTTTTCTTCTGTGTGAGGCCTGGTCCAAGTCTTCATTTAGTGTTCTTTCTTACTCTGTGTGCCGAGTACTTGTCGCTGCATCAAGTAGAAGTATTCTTGGGTCTTTAAATAAAGCCCTTGCTATGGCAACCCTTTGCTTTCAACCTCCAGACAACCGAACTCCAAATTGCCCTACCTGCATAGAGGAAGTTAGCCTAAGTTAATTGTAGCAATGGAAATCAACTTCTGTTAGATTAACAGTATAGAAAACTCTGGATCACCTTAGTTTCATACCATCAGTTGACTTCACAATGAAGTCATGCACCTTTTCAGCCTTTGTTGCTCTTACAACAGGCACCATAGAAGCCCCATCCTTGCCAAACAGAATGTTCTCCTTAATGGATGTTGTAAAAAGGATTTGTTCTTGACTAACTCGCCTTATCTGGGATCTCAATCATTTAAGCTGAAGACTTCCTATTTTTTACACCGATCAAGGAAAACGTTTCCCTTGTAAGGTTCATTAAATCTTTCTTGCAAAGATATACGGTGGACTTGCCGGAACGACTGCTTCCAACTAGGCCCACAGTCTTTCCAGCTTTAAATTTCATACTCAATCCTTCAAGAATTTGGACATCTACTCTCGTCGGGTAATAGATGTGAACCACTTTCAATAATCTCTCCTCTCATATATTCAAGAATTTTCCCATTATTCATCTTTAGAATTTAGAACTGGAACCCAATCAATCATCTAAAATGTCTGGGTTGCAGCAATTCTAGCCTGGGAGATGGAATAGACATTGGGCAGGGCACTGGTAATTGCCTGAACATTGAAAAAAACAAATCTGTCAGTTTTACGTAATATTAGTGAGGCATGTAAATAAAGCAAATTACAGAGGTTATCGTCCAAGTTCATTCCAGCCACACATCTGAGTGTATATTCCAACCTCAACAATAGTATGTTGAACTTGAACATAGTTCTTGAAGACTTACGGAACTCCCAACAGTTCTACTTAGAATTCAGGCAAACGTTTATTTCCTAGAATTAATAATATTTTTTGGTTACTTTGCCTCACTCAACAAAATAAACCCATAAATTTCTAAATCAAGTGATGAGATTCTGATATATAGCAAACAATACAGATTTAGACAATCATCAAAGACTGCAGTATCTATCTCGAATTGTAAAAGCATTAAACCCTGCAAATTAAAGACAAATGCTGTGAGGTGAGCAAGGCAGTTTGGTAGCGTCTTGGACTGAAAAGGGATCTGAAGTGACCGTAGAGCGACATGGAAGGTAGGAGAAGAAGAAGTCTGGTTGTCGAAGAAGCCAACTTCTTGGCTGAGGACTGATTTCAGGTACCCGATACGCATACGAGATGTCTGTGTCTCTGCTGTTCTTGTCCAACAAATTCCTTCCACAAAATGAATTCATGCAGGTATAGATTGATCCTTCCGTTATTGAAATGGCTTATACACTTATAATGTTAAACCACTGCTGCTTGTTCTTTCTGATTTAAACCCAAAATTAGATGTATCCTCAAATTCACGGTAAAGGCGCACGGCAAAAGGGTTAGTAGCGGAGATACAGGTTTCTGTGCAGATTACGGCAAAATTAGGAGTATGCGTGTCACGTCAATTCTTATATAAAAAAAAAAAATATATTCCTAAAACTCTTTCATAGTTTAATATTTAAATTAAATTATTATAAAAAAAATATAACTTTTGTGGACAGATAAAAAATAATTTGATTTATTATATGTGTTCTATATAGTCGTTGTCCTCAGCATTGAAAGGAAACCAAAATCTTTAAAATGTAAATTGATTAATATATAATTAAATGGTATCAATTAATAAAAAAAAACGTTATTAATTTATATTCATTATATAAGAAGCAAGAAAGAGAAAAATAGAATGTGTGAATTTTACTACTTCCGTATCAAATACTTCATCTTACATGACTTACTTTTACAATGATCTAATGTAAAAAATTGGTGATCCATTTAGCATTATTTAATGATTTTACTTAACAGTATACAAATTTTAGTACTAAAAAATAAACTATCGTTATGTTTTCATGTCACTTATATATATATATATATATATATATATATACAAATTAAAATTTTTAACAGTATTTTTTAAAAATAATTGTATATATATGATTTAATTATTTTTTAATGAGAAGATAATAATAATAATAATAATAATAATAATAGGCTGATTTGTACAAAAAATCAACTCCCGTAGTTTCCACAGCACATCGCTTTGGTTTCTTTATCGAACACAGGCTGCTGATTTGCTTTCTAATTCGACAGGTAGTCCCAAAATGACTGGTAGGGGTTTAAAGGGAAATTACAACAAATTGAAGGAAATCCCATCAAGGCTGAAAAAAATAATGAATCGCTTGTGCTTTGTTAAAAATCCATTACTCAGTTGTTCTAGTTTGAATGAAATATCATGACAAATGCAAAGATCGTAGGGTTTGTCCACCCTGTCCTACACTGGGCATGTATTAAATTCATGATTAGCCTTTATATTGTTTCAGCATTTTTCTGAAAGTGAATGAATGCGGCGATCTCTGGCTCTTAAAAGAAATGGAATGACTTCTTGTGCTTGATGACTGATGCGGTGTTGAGCGATTTGATTTCAAACTATCAAACCAACACTGGGTTCAATTTAGTCCGTTCTTCATATTCTTGAACATTGACGCTTGAAAGCTTAGAAATTTAGACGGACAAATTAGAGACATGTACGCAATAAAAGGAATTGCTCCGCTGAAATTTTAGTAGTTTGTGGTGTTCTAGGACCATTTTCTTTATAAGCTGATTTTTTCGGGGCTCTATACAAATCATTAATATGTGAAGAAAAGATGCTTTTATGTCTTGTAGTTTACCGTGATGATGATACGTGGGATCCATTGTCGTGCAAAACTCCGAGTCATTCTTGCCCAATAGAAGAGCTTTGACGATAATGGTCAAACCTCAAAACTGTTTCACTAAGGATTTATATCCAAGTGGATATGTGATTTATCATGTAACATGTTGCTATATTCTTAAATGAAAATTTTTACATATTCCAGATCACAATTACGGAGCTTCACCTGTAAGGAGAATGGCTGCCTTGTAACTTACAAGATAGTAGTGGGTAATTCACAATTTAAGATAATAGTGGGTAATTCACAATTTAATTATTATATTCAAATATAGATAGTCTTTTTATAGTATAGTTCAATGAATCTAAGTGTCGTATCTATAAAGAGTATTTTTTAAAGAGTTCAATCAATTTATATCCAAAGTAAAGTCCAATAATAAAAATTTAAAGTAAAGGTAAAATATGTGATAAGCAAATTTTAGAAAAATAATTATCAAATAAAAATTATATGCAAATTAAAATATTAAGGTTTTGAAAGTTAATATTTTAAGATGATAGTTAGTAAACTAGATCTCTTTATAACTCAATCAAGAATAACTAAAGAATTTTCTCAATCAGAAGATAAAAATTATTTTATGCATAAATTATATTTTTTTTAAAAAATTAATATTTGATTAAAAATGTGTCTTTGAATTAATTGATAAAATTATTTTAAAAAAATATTTTAAAATATGTTAAAGTTCAAAATATCTTTTATACTATATGTCGACAATGAATTAATGAATTAATTTTCAAGCATTCAATGTACCAAATATTTATAAAAAATTAAAGAGTTTAAATTTTTAAAAATAATTTTTAAAATATGAATATGTAATTAATAAAATGAACTTAAACATTAGAACCAAAAGTAAGATTTAGAAAACATACCATACATCTTTAATATTAACTTCCTAACCTTAACTAGTAATTTAAAAAGATATAGTATAAAAAAAAAGAAGAGTAATATTATGAACGAAAATATTTTACAAGAGTCTTCATTTATAATTACAGAACATAAAAAGGCCTCCACTTATAGGTAAAATGAAAGCTAAAATGTCAAAGATGATAGTTGCAATTGTCGACAAATTTAAATGAAATCTTTGACAAATGAAGTCAACAATTTCGGCTGCTATAAAAATGTCATAGATGACCTCAAAAGACGAATTATTTAAACTCGATGATAAATATAAAAGTTCTAAATAATTGTCTTATCTTTAATCTGTAACTTGTCGTAGGTCAATCTGAAATTTTTATCAAAAATTTTTAGGAAAAATACTAGAGCAAGATCAGGCTAGACTGAAATAGTAAATAGGTTTAAATAATAGCTTCAAAACTGCAACTTGAAGTCTAAACTGGAGGTTGGTCCAAATATGAAAGTTTTAGCCCATTGAGTCTTCTTTTTGTAAAAATAAGAATTACTTTAAAAACTTTCTTAATTAAAAAGTTACGGCCTTTTTACTTTTACTGCATTAAAGATAAAAATAAACAATAATTATCAATAAAATAAAAATTATTTCAAAAACTAAAAATATGTATAATTTAAAAAAAATTAATTATATTTAAAATGTAAAATAATAAATTAAAATCTTAATACTCATATATTTTTATACGCTTATCATACGTTCCAACCAGCTTATTACTAGTTTCTTAATAATACAAATCGTTAATATTTAACAATAATTTTAAACCGAGTTAGTCCATTTGACAGGTCTATACATGAATGTGACAAAAAACATGCAAGTTTATACCATATTACGTTCAGGTTGTCCCTTTAGATGAAATCGGCATTTCTGTTTCCTTACTTTGGTAAGTTGCATATTGTAGAAATGTCAGTTTTCATAACTTCAACTGTTTCAGATTTTTTGTTTTCGTAAATTTTTTCCTGTAGGTGTTTCGGTACTTTGAGATCGTATAGGAACCAAGAATATTGTCTTATCAGTGTATTAGTCTATGATCTGTAAGTACCATGCGTGAAGAGGTATGTTTCATTAACAATTTTCAACGCACGGTGGCATAAGAAAAAATTCTAGAAGATTTGACAGTCGAATGATTTAAAATCCGGAATCAGTAAGAATTAGGTATTATTTTTCAACTATTAATATTTTGTAAAAAATAAAAATAACAAAATCTTGCTTAATAAAATACTTTTTTTGTGTGTGAATAAAACCCATTTTTTAATTTTAAAAATGTAATACTACCTCTTTAAAGATGATTATCCCAAACATTTTATACTAGTTATTTATTGATTAAATATAAAGATGAAATAATAAGTTATATTAAAAATTATAAAAATATATTAAATTATTTAAAATAAAAAAATTTGATATAATTAAGGATATGTATATATGCATTTTTAAATTTGAAAGTAAATGTTATTCATACTATTTAGTAAATTATCATTAAGATAATATTAGGAACACTCTTAATCTATATTAGCATCAACGTGAAAAAAACAATTTTCAAAATAGAATTTCTTTACAGATTGTTTCTTTCCTCGCTTTTATTTGTTGTTTTTTTTTTCAAAATAAATAAAACAGTTAAAACAAAAGCCCAACTAATATTGTCTAATGGGTTGGAACTGGTGTTTGGGGTCGGTACGATCTGAGTCAGAGAATCGAAAAAGGTGAAATTAACCCGAATTGATTAATATGATAGACCGCTTTTACGGTTTCTAATAAATTGAACCGACCTAGAACTGGGGATAGAACCATTACTAAGCCAGGCCGGGCCCATTTTAATTCGTTAAAAGTTTCAGCTCTAGTTTGATTTCGATTTCAATTTCAGCTCCGGTTCTGATTTAATTTGATTTTAACTCAAATTTCGATTCGGTTTGGTTTCAATTTCGATTTTAATTTTAATTTCGATTCATAGAGCAGGTCTTTTAGATTTAATTAAAGTTAATTAAATTATTTTTTGAATTATCAAAAATTATCTAAAAAAATATTTTCAACAGTAGTAAATTTTATTAATTAATTAAAAAATACAATAATGGGGACATTTCAGATTGAATCTCATAAATTTATTTATATATAATTATATATTATAATAATAAATAAAAAATAGAACAAGTTAATTAAAAAATATTACAAAGAAGGGGATATTGGGCCTTACCTCATTAAAAATTATTAAATCTAAATCTTAATTACAAAAAAATAATAGTTAAATATCGTCATTCTTTGCCTTCTTCTTCCTCTTCTTATTTATCCTACTCACAATTAAAGTCTGTTATAGAAGATGATTATTGCTGAAGTTGTTGTAATCTTATTTTTTCGTTGATCTAGTCTCTAAAGCATATTTGCATTTTCTATACCGCTGGGGCATTGTACTTCTATGTAAGTTTAATATTCGACTACTTAAATTAAATGCACTTTTTTATAAAATCGTAGATATTAGTGGTGTGAGAAAATCTTGTGCTATTCTTGCTAAGATAGGATAAAACTTATAATTTTTCTTTTACCATTTTAAGATATTAAAATTTGCCTTTGGTTCTACGGTTGGATCTTATATATAGTATGAAAGCTCGTTAAATGATAATGATGCTTTTTTTTTTTATCTTTTTTTAACTTTCATATATGGATTAAAATTGATACTGAAAATAATGGGAGCTGAGAAAGAGAAAAAGGAGCCTTCTTGACCGGTCAATACAATACTTGTAAAATACTCAATTTCGTACAAGTGAAAAATATCTAAAAGATTAGATGATAAATTTTTTTTATATTGGCAAATTTGTGTTTGAGTTTTATAACTCAAATATTGAAAATTATTTAGATCTAAAAATGAATAAAATTATTTCTATAAAGGTTTCACAACTAGAAACCTTCGTCCTAAAATTTAAACATAATGCAATGCAGTATAAAAGTGGCATATTATCATAATACTTTCTAAATTTACTTTTTATGACCGACATTACGCCAACAAATATTGAATTATGTCTAAATTTAGATCTAAAAATGAATAAAATTATTTCTATAAAGGTTTCACAACTAGAAACCTTCATCCTAAAATTTAGACATAATGCAATGTAGTATAAAAATGACATGTTATCGTAATACTTTCTAAATTTACTTTTTATGACCGACATTACCCCAACAAATATTGAATGTTTCATATATTGTTTAAAAACATATGCAACAATACATAATATAGGAATTACGCGATGTGTTGTTAGGTAATATTGTCCAAATAAAAGTTCTGTAGTTTCTTTCAGTATTGATAGAAACTGTGAAATAATTTCAACCACTCAAAAATGCTTCTTGATTAATTTATAACCATTCATTTTTATATTCTAAAATTTTATAATTGAAATTTGATAAGACAAAATATTTTTGAGCATTTTATATGTGAAGTTCCATCTTATTGGCACGTTTAAAATTAATGTTTTTACTCCTAACCTGTGTTGACGGCATAATTTTTTAAATAATTGAGCTTTGGTTGGAGTCAATTTAAATGAAGAATAATACTTCTAATAGCATCAATTGTTGGTTTCATCATTTCATAACCATCTTGTATACATAAGTTCAATATGTGACAAGTACACCTATTATAAAAAAATTTTCCTTCTAAATGTGAATTTAGTGCATCCTTAAGAAAAAGAATGGCAGCTGTATTATTAGATGCGTTATTAAATAAAATATTAAAAATTCTATCTGCGATCCTAAACTCTCGTGTAACACTTTTAATAACTTTTACAATAGTCCTAGCATTATGTAAAAATTTAAAAATAGTAAATTCTATAATTCTTTTATTTAATTATCAATCTTTATCAATTCAATAATAAGTAACACAAATATGATACAAATTATTTATACCTTTTTAATTGTCAAATATCAATAAAAATATGCAATTACTTGATTCTAGAATGACAATTAAAGTTTATTTTATCTTCTTAAATTTTTTAAGTGTATATGTTCGTGCTGTGCTCCTAGGTATTTTCTTAAAAAATGGGTGGATATTGTTATATTATTTTAACAAAATATGGAGATTCACTTTATGTAAATAGTTAATCACCTACAATCAATCATTAATATACTATATCTCTTGATTTAGTAAGGTCAAAATAAAAATTATCGCTAATAATTTCACCAGTTATCCTAATTTAGGTTTGCCTTTGTAAATTTTTTAAGTATCATGAATGTTTTTTATCTATATGCTTTTTAAGAGTGTCTAATCCATGCCCTTTTTTGTATATGTATATCATATCACAAAATTTAGATCTTATTTTATTAACTTCAATATTTTTTTTAAAAACTTATCATATTTCAAACCTAAATTGTCTAGTACTATCAGCTTTTGCAACTTTTGTTGAATTTGTTGTACTATAAGAAAGTTGCTCTTTTCAAATATTTTTTATAATATTCAAATGGGAGTATTGATTTACTAATATCATAAGAAAATTCATGTGACTCTTGTGACGAATAATGTGCTATTTTAATTTAATTATTTAATAATTAATTATAATTAAATTTGTATATTATTTATTCTAAATTTTAAATGCAAAAATTAATTTTAATTTTAACTTCCTAATGCAAAAGTTAAATTCAATTTTAACTTCATAACACAAAAATTAAATTTAATTCTAACTTTTCAAGGTTAAAATTTAAATCAATTTTAACTTTCGAACACAAAAATAATTAAATTTAATAATAAAAAAATAATATAAATAATTTTACTTAAAATAAAATAAATAGATAACAATAATAATTAATTATTAACTAAAAAATTTAAATTAATTATAACTTTCTAACACAAAAATAATTAAATTCAATAATAAAAATATAATATAAATAATTTTAATTAAAGTAAAATAAATAAATAACAATTTAAATAACTAATAACAATAATTAATTATTAATCAAAAAATTTCAATTAATTCTAACTTTCTAACACAAAAATGATTAAATTTAATAATAAAAAATATATAATACAAATAATTTTAGTTTAAGTAAAATAAATAAATAACAATTTAAATAACTAACAATAACAATTAATTATTAATTAAAAATTTCTAAATTAACTCTAACTTTTTAACACAAAACAATTAAATTCAATAATAAATAAATATAATATAAATAATTTTAATTAAAATAAAATAAGTAAATAACAAAAATAATCAATTATTAACTAAAAAAATTTAAATTAATTCTAACTTTCTAACACATAAATAATTAAATTCAATAATAAAAAAATATAATATAAATAATTTAATTAAAATAAAATAAATAACTAACAACAACAATTAATTATTAATTAAAAATTTTAAATTAATTCTAACTTTCTAACACATAAATAATTAAATTCAATAATAAAAAAATATAATATAAATAATTTCAATTAAAATAAAATAAATAAATAACAATTTAAATAACTAACAGCAACAATTAATTATTAATTAAAAATTTTAAATTAATTCTAACTTTCTTACACAAAAATACTTAAATTCAATAATAAAAAAATATAATATAAATAATTTTAATTAACATAAAATAAATAAATAACAATAATAATTAATTATTAACTAAAAAATTTAAATTAATTGTAACATTTTAACACAAAAATAATTAAATTCAACAATAAAAAAATATAATATAAATAATTTTAATTAAAATAAAATAAATAAATAACAATTTAAATAACTAACAACAATAATTAATTATTAATTATAAAAATTTAAATTAATTATAACTTCTTAACACAAAAACATTTAAATTCAATAATAAAAATATAATATAAATATTTTTAATTAAAATAAATAAATAAATAACAATTTAAAAATTAATAATAACAATTAATTATTAACTAAAAAAATTTAAATCAATTCTAACTTTCTAACTCAAAAGTAATTAATTCAATAATAAAAAAATATAATATAAATAATTTTAATTAAAATAAAATAAATAAATTAATACTTTTTAATTTTAAAAATTAAGATATTAACAACAAAATTTTAATAATTAATTTAATACAAAGTCTTATTTTAAAAATTACACAATTAATAACTAAAATTTTTAAATTATTTAAATACTAAATCTAAATTTTTAAATAAAAGAATTTAACAAATAAATTAAATTAAATAATATATATTAATATAATATATGTACTAACCTCAATCACGAATTATCAATAACTGAATATTCTAAATCGGTTGCAGTTTATTAAGCGAGAATTTAAAAATAGTAATTTATTTATAAAATTGAAATTGAAAGAAATATGAAGGGGGTATTTATAATGAAAGGGAGGAAGGGGCATGAATAAATAAATATTGGCTTGGGGGAGGAAAAATTAGCCATTCCAATGCAACTTCTAATTTCTTCTTACTGTTGCTTTTAACAGATGCCTGCTGCTTGAATGTACCGGCAACAAGCTTTTTTTATAATTTTTTTTTTCTTGACCCGACAGGCTCAACCTGCCCGACCCACCGGTTCAAGCCTCTAACTAGCCCGACCAATTTTAGGCCCTTTGCAGGCAGGGCCTTCGGCTTTAAATGTGTGGAATCGGACCGGCCGTTATGTTGGATTTGGAACCAGCTTGGCTCAAGTATACAGTAACTCCGGGCTAATTTGGGCCGTATTTATCCGGACGACCCGGCTCAATAGACAGCTCTATGCCAGCCATTCTAAAAGAGGGAGTGGGCTGGGCCGTTTGTGAGAATTGCCCGTGGGCTTTTTGGGCTTCTTCGTTACCCCAGATCAGTTTCCCAATGGGAATTGCCTATGATAGCCTAATTAAATCTGTAAACGGCAAAGACAATCGCACCAAAGAAGAAGAAGCGCTAACAAGGTGAGGGTGGCATCATACTTCGCAGTGTCATTGGGAGCCTTCATCTTCTGGCAGTCCATGGACAAATTACACGTCTGGACAGCTCTCCATCAAGACGAAAAGGTACCATTTTCTGTCGCCACTCTTTCTGAATAATTTCGAATAATTGGATAATTGCACGATTCCATTGTTTTGATAGTTTCAAATAATGAGATCTTGCATTAAATTTACTTCCTTGTTCGATTTCATTTCATCTTATTTCGCAATTTGTCAAAACCCTAATGTTTCATTTTATAATTTAGATATAGGTGGGAGTTATAGTAAATTGATAATTGATTTCTTGATGTGACAGAAAGAGAGGTTGGAAAGGGAAGCGGAGATTAAGAGAGTGAGAGGAGCTGCTTAAAGAAAACAAATATAATGATGCTCTGTAATTTGTATTTTTCGCTTATTTTTGGTGTCTGTTTAATGAATTGGTATTCTACGATTCAGTTGAATTTTCAAAAGCATGATTTCTACTGTAATTTTATACCCCATTGTTATAAATGCATTATTGTTTCATTTCTTAACCTGATGGAATTTGTGGTTTATTTTATATCTGTTTTCATGCATGCTTTGATAATTGAGGAGTTGCATTGTATTGACAGATTTCTCTTCAGGTGACTGTCGCTGAATTGAACCCTGGACTTGTGTTGTTGAATGTATATAATCTAGAAGTGGGATTTTAGGTTTCATTATTCAATGACAAAACAGAGAGCAAGGAGCTCCTACAATATACGAGTTTTATTCATTGTGTGTTCATTTGTACCGCTGATGCATATCCTTTTTTTGTCTAATTAATGTAGATGGATTAGAACAATGCCCTCAACTACAGCAATAGATTTGGGAGTAAAAAGTAGTGGCTTCTTCTCTCCTTTCATACTTCCACCTAATAGATGAAGATAGGGTGGAATCTGAGAGGCAGGAATGCTGATTAGGATGCTTACCAAAAGCTTATTCTCTCCTTTAATATCAATAGCTTTGGTAACACCCAACTTCGTCCCAAGATTGCCTTCATGTATTTTGTCAATCTCATCCAGTAACTTGACATTTTCAGGGACCAGGCCATTATGGTCTGTGGTTTATGGGGTACTTAGCTAATTGTAGTTCACCGCTCCCAATTAACTTTTTCAAGGCTGTCTATGTCATTTGAAGATGAGAATCACTGGGGTAAAATTCTTTTATCTTCAGGTCACTTACAATGACTGGAATTTGGTTATTGCTTGTGATGCCTTTGTTCTTTGTTGTTAATTTAATGTGTGTATCAAACAGAGATGTGCTGGAGATGCTTAGACGATTATCAAACTCGAAGCTAACACAGGATTCCTCTTCTAGTTGCTTCTTTATTCAGCCACTGCCTTTACAGGATTTATTCGCATCAATAGCCTCACAAATTTATATTGTGAGGCTGCTGGAGGAATTGGATTAGATATTGAAGGAATTCCTCAAAGCTTTTAATAGAATAGGTCTGAGTTTAGTTTGTTGTTGTTAAAAGCCAAGCATCTCAATATATTGGGTATCTTGGTCAGATCGGGTAGCCACCGTCTGAGTGAGATCCTTTCTGTTTGATTCCACTCCTGGAACTAAATGACCGTGTGTTGACAAAATTGCTTGGTTTTTGTTTCTTTTGATTGAAATCTCAATTGTCTATTACTCAACCAAGGAATTTGAAAGGGAGGTTTTACTTGTGACTTGTAGCTAATGTTTGCACGCCCATACGGTATTGCTCAAGATGTCCAGCTATAGAACCCAGAGGATGATAGCTTAATCTTGTTACATTTCTATAAAATTCTTAGTGATAAAATAATAAAAAATGGTGAAAATCGAGAGTTAATTGATTGCAAAGGAAAGTTGACGTGAAATCTTTTGCTCCAAAATTTGCGTGTACCAGTCCCACTACTCGGGATCAATTAACCTGTGTCAGGCTAAATTATCTAGTCCATCAAATAGTCTGCCTAGCGTCGATTTAATGCCGACTGATTGGTCATAGTGAGTAGAATAAATACGTACAGTTGTCTCTTAAACTTCTGGGGATTCTATGGCACAGGGCAATGGTGATCACTCAAACTCATTCACCTGAACGGACCCCGTTAAAAGTTAACATTATTTAACAGTGATAGAAACTGTGAAGGATATGCTATAAACAAAACCACAAAGCAAATTAGGGTGTAGAGAGGATCGTAACCAGATAGGTAGGACTATTCAACTGTACACGCGTCCTAATTCTCAAGCCCTGTCAACATTGTAAGCTAAAAAACCAATGCTGTTATGTGCACTAGTCTCAGGACTTGCAAAACATCGTGTAAGTTAGCCGCTTCCTACATAATCAATTCGTCTCCTTCTACAAAGAAAGTTAAACGAACCTAACGTGGTTATCATATAGGCAGAAGAGTGACTCCACAAAATGTACAAGTACCTTATCTAATATCAGATAGATCAAAAGAGACCGCTAACTTTTTCCCTTGATTTCCGTTTGAAGCTCTAAAACGCAATGATCACTTCTCCCTACCAAACTAATATATAAGGACCTGAGCTGATTGCAATGCCATCAAAATTCAAATACCTCCATTTTCAATAAACCATCGACAATTCGTACTAGTTTTTCTTCCTGACTGCCTCATGGATACAACAAGAATATTCGTCTTGATGGGTTTATCACTGGTTTTGTTTTTCTGCGTGGCTGAGAGTTCTGATTATCATGAGAGTAACTTGAGTTCCGAAGAAAGTATGTGGGACTTGTACGAGAGATGGAGGAGCCACCACACAGTCTCTCGTGACCTCTATGAAAAAAAAATGCGTTTCAATGTTTTTAAGCAGAATCTGAAGTATATTCACAGGGTGAACCAAAAGGACAAACCTTACAAGTTGAAAATCAACAGTTTTGCAGATATGACCAACTATGAGTTCATGAGCTCACGTAGCTCCAAGATAAGTCACCATAGAATGTTACGTGGTCCCCGGCAACAAACTGGATTCATACAGGCAAAGACTGTTGATCTCCCTCCATCGGTTGATTGGAGGAAGAAAGGAATGTCACCGGGGTCAAAGACCAAGGAAAATGCGGTGAGAATTCCGACTCTTCAAATTCTTGGGTGAACACTATGTCCCTGATATAATTTATCACCAATACAGTATTAACAGGATAATTTAAAGCGTTTAATTAGATCTCACTATCCGAAATGTCTGTTTTTTCAGTTTTCATCTGTCATGTATTTAAATGATTTCAACTAAATATTGGAAAATATCATGGTCAAACCTGTTTTGTTGCTTCGACAATTTCGACATCTGAAATGATTCAGAATGGCGTGAAGCAACAGATACAAATGTTTTCTTACATAATCGTTGTGAATGGCAAACTATAACTATGGAAGCCTCCTATCACCTGAAGTTGCGATCAAACAACAGGCATCCTCGCGGAGATGAACTCTAATCCCCTGGTTTGTGTTGTCAGTTTAAGCCCAAGACTTGTTTTCTCTAGTAGGATCACAAAAGCTGTCTGTTAATTAATAATTAGGTGCTTTAAGGCGGTGCAGTTGTTTGTAATGGAATCGTTTGGTTTCACGTTTAATAATTTATACTACAATAAATGATAAATCTGCTGTATGCATGAATATGAAATTGAAATGCGCTTCAGATTGGGAAATTCTCAGTTAATTGCTTGTCTACAAAATGCTTGAATGGCCCAGAAACAGTAGGTTTGAAGGCCCAATAACCAAATCTTGGTAGGCCCCAAATGGTAGAGACCTGCAGCGAATCTTGGTGTTTCGGTGTTGACAAGACATGTTTGCGTGGAAGCAATAAAGATGGATTTGACTGCAGTCAATCGAACCACATGGCCGCCAGAAATCAATTCCTCGTTCAAACGCATTTATGAGATGGTTCTGTCATGATCCTCAACATCTGGATTAGTAAATTGGATGTGGATTTTCAAAGGTCGCCGTAGTCTTAGACCCTACACCATACCATTCGGGTTATGCTACGTAATTTTTGGATATACAAGATATTTTATTATAATTTTTAATATTTTATTTTTTATATCTGACATTATTTTTTAATGCTCAATAAAATTATTTTTAAAAAAGGAAAACTTTTTAATTACAATTTTTTATACAAATTTTAGGTTATTTGAGATTACAGTAGAATTATTCAATATATTTAATCTAAGATATGTCAATATAAAATTAACTGACTTAGTAATAATGTTAAATTACACTAATATTTTTAATGAGTAAAACTTGATAGAACTGAAAGGATTTAACAAGTTAAGCATGACTGTCCGCAGCCCAAAAGAAGAGAAACAGCCGTACAAATGTGGTTTTCCAAAGTTCACCCATATCCAAGTATATAAAATATAATAGTATAAATATAAAAATAATAATTGTTAATAATAATTAAAAAAAAATCTTATTTTTATTTTATTGGTGGGCGTCGATTAAATTAAATAACAATGGTTCAAAGTGGCTAGCCGTGTGTCCTTGATCGTCTCAAAAGAACACCTCGCCAAATATATCTTTGACTATTCACTGGCATTGCTCTGTCACCGGTCCCCTGGGATTTTTTAGGTTGATAGTTCTGGGTTTTCAATGAAATCATCTGTCGGATTTAACTCTTAATTATAATAAATTAATGATCTTAATTAACTCGATTGTATCGTATAGTATGTGTACATATTAAAATAATGAGATGTCCATAATGTCCTTTTGTGGTTGCATCGCAAAAATGTCGTGTCCTTGTAATTAGCACTGGTTTGGTGAGAGTGGTCGACAATTTTTACAGATTCCCTAGAGTATCCAATGATGACTTCTTATAATGTAATGGAACGACTTCTAATTCCAATATAGTTAATCGTACAATTACAGAGACAACTCCAAAATAGGATCCAATAATTTTAATAAGATGGAATGGAAGTATTATTAGTCTAGATGAACAATGGAAGTTTATGCAACATATCTACCGTTCATAAAAGAAATTATTTCTTTTTAAATAGTGAAACCTTTCTCGACTAATATCTTTGAGAGCTAAATACGTTGTTGTATCATTTTAAATACTTTACCCAAATAATAAAAACTATACATGACATTATTAATTTGCTTTTATTTTTGTTACAACTCAAATAAAACTTCTTAACCAATGGACATATAAAATGGGAATCCTATCCTATTTACTTTACAATTCAAGCATTACTAACATTATTTGGAGAGAGATTTAAATGAGACAAATTGATGTTGTTAATGATACCCTTATCTATTTTGAAATTGTTCAATTATAATAGTAATTGTTGTGATGATAGGAAAAATTTCAAATGCATAAATAAAACTTGGATTCGATTAGTGTAGTAAATAAATTAAAGGTTGATATCAACAAAGAAACTTCATACTCCTTAAGAGAGAGATTTCCTAGAATTCAACAAATATTCATAGACCAACTTCAAACAACTTCATACTCCTTAAGAGAGAGATTTCCTAGAATTCAACAAATATTCATAGACCAACTTCAAACAACGCTCAGCTGTGTATCCGAATCCAGCATTTTCCTGAACAAACTTTTCCTTATAAGACATGCAGATGATCATGAAATATATATACAACAATGAATCAGTGGTCCTGTAAACATGATTTACTTTCAAATTTGGTGTTTTCTGGTCATAAGATAACACGTACTACAGATTTGTCTCACCATGGATTGGCCCACACCGGAAACTGTAACCATTATTATTACAAATATTGTATCACACCAACAATACGAGGTGGAACTCTAACGGAAACCCTTCAAATTTACCAACCCGGTACCACGTCGAGTTCGAAGCAGGGCATGGGCGTGGATGTGGCCATCGTGGAAGACATCAGGTACTCCGCGTGTCAAGACCCTATGAGAAATCAAATGGGACGACGAAAAAGAAGGCACAAACAGAGAGTGTGACAGAAAAGATGAGCTAGGCTACAGAAGGGAGCATTAAATGCAATAGTGGTCATCAGATTAATTAGAAAATGCTAGCGCAAGTTACAGTGATTCGTCAAATGTGAACTGTAGACATTATTGCATGACCCACGACAGAACGTATTAAAAGTTAATATAAAATTGTGATCTGTAGAATCACTGTAGAGGATCCAAGCTCTCTCATCACGGACGTGGAGTGTGACAAAAAAAAATGACTCAAGGTTCAGGCGGGGACTCAGAAATTTGTAGAAGGCTGGTGGTGTTTGGGATTTAGGCTCTGCAGCTGCTGAGCCTGCATCTCTTGCAGGATGCTGGTGCATGGTACGGATCAAGGTCAAAGCTTCCTGAGCCACAAATGACTGCCACGTCATCTGTATGCCTACGTGTTATCACATGTTGTATTACCTGTCAGCTCTTCACGTGGTTTCACTGCTTTCTCTCTGTGTGCGCTTCGACGAGCCGAATCCTACTCAAATGATATAATCTGGGTCTGGGAGAGAGACCGATTCTTTCTCAGCAACGTTTACTTCTTTATCCGTTGGCGATCGTTAACTAGGAATTGTTCTGAATTATCATATTCTACTCAATAAGAGAATAATCAGATCAAATTATGAACTTTTCTACCATTATGTATTGATAGGCAGTATCATTTGTACATAAACATGTTCTTTTTGATGATTGCAAGGGAACGAATAAAGTAGTAGGTTACAGCTGAAGGAGGAAGAGATAAGCTGGGCTGTAGTAATAAAACGAACAATCTCCCACAAACTTGTACAACTACGAGAATGTAATGAAAATACAAAGTACGATGACCGAAACCCTAACCACGATTCTTAGGTTCCCTCAAAATGGATACCAGTCCGGTTTACTTTTTTAACTTACAAGAATAAATTGACGGTAGTTTATTTCATTGAAATATATTTAATAAGTTCGTACAATATAATGTGATATTAATTTATTTAATAGTTAACTACTTCAATAGATATTTTTAAAAAATATAAAAATTTATTGTTTAGTAAATAAATCATTTGAATGGCCCTTTGAGATATATTTTTAAAATAAATGACATTACTTCTAAAATAAATTATGTAAAATGAGTCCATAAATAATGTCAAATATCTTAAAATCTTATTTTAAATTACATTTTAAATAACAAAATTTATTTATCACATAAATTTATCAGCTAAAAAGTAAATGCAACATCATATGAGATAAATTTTTAAAATGACCAGTATTAGTCAAATAAAAAGAAACATGACTGCATGAATCCAGTTCCTACGTTCGTTCTCGTAGTTGGAGATGTCTAAAGTCGTCATATATTGTCGATAAATAGATTCACAAGATTCAATGGATTCTTACCAAAATTAACATTCATAACTTACAACAAAAATTAACAAGCAATGGAAAATGAATTCTAACATGAGTTTATTTTAACAAATAACTCTCAAAATCTCATAAATTCTCACTGTTGTTAACCTGCCAACCTGAAGTATTGATCACAGCAGGATCAGCTCTACCTCATGTTTTACGAATAATTAGTTGATATCTACACAAAAGTACTTAGGGTATGAGGTCATGCTACGATTCGATCAAATGTACTGTACATGATGGCAATTTTTGTTTTTAATTAATTATATTTCTCAATTTTCTCTCACCTTATAAGTAAAATACAATAAGAGAACAAAAAATAAAGAAAGAATTGTAATAAGTTTAAATAGTGGTTAAATGAACTCTTTCCCTGAAGTCATAATATTTATGAAACAATTTAATAGATTATATCTAAAATTAGTGTTTAACAATCAAACACTAGATTCTACTTTGTTTTCAAAGTCAAGAAAGATGGCAATACCCCAAAGCTGACGTGGCAAACAGGAACTGAAAACTTTATCCAAAAAGCTGAATTTTAAAGATAAAAGAGGTAATTAAAGTGAGAAGGAGAGCAAAGTGACTCGAGCGAAAATGACAACAAAGGAATTTGGTAACAGTACCAGCAATCAAGTACACAGAGAACGGAGTGGCTGGAGCCATATAACTCAACATGATCAGCAACGCAAGGAGAGGAGATTGGAGACTTTTTTTAACCGTTGGTCGGTCTCTTCAATTGAATACAATAATATCTAATAACAATAAATTTACCACAGGGAACGAGATGCTCCAATGGTTCCAACGAATATTAATACACAACAATTCAAGTTAATTATATTATGTACCACTGCATTTTTCTAATTTCCTTTTTGCTCCTTTTAGAAACTAGCTACCACAATACTTCTCTGAGAACGAAAAAAAAGGGTAAAAACGATTACGCTACAATTTGTCTTCTAATAAAATACAACAGAAATTAAAGAGAGCAGTAAGTAAATGAAGGTCAGCTAGCGAAACTGGCTAATAGAAAGGAGAGGCACGGTAATCAACATGAAGCCATTGGGGGCGAAATATTATAATATCATATTCTACGTATCCTCTTATCAGAGATATAGACAAACAGACTCCTTTCATCTCAAAGGCTACAAGAACAGCACTGCTACCTATCATCATCAACCAAATCACCGCCGTTTGTGCTGCTGCAGCTGCCGCCAATTAGGAAATGGTTTTGTTCAGAGTCGTCGTTGGCATTCCCATTGGAAATATATACCGTATCTGAACCATCAAACTCGTTATCATCACGATCATCGTCAGTCGTATTAGCATTTCGATAGGTGACAGAATGACCAATGATGTCGATCGCCTGCTTACTGTGACCAACAATGGGGAGTGGCTCCGTCAGTTGCCTCCCGTCTCGAGGAGGAGAAAACACCACTGGCAAATAGTGGTCCATCTCGCCGGGGAACTTCGAGTTCTTGAAGTGCTCCTTCAAAGCTTCCAATCCCTTCATTATATTTCATCATTTTCATTGCTATAAATACAGAAATAAAATAATACAAATATAAATAACAAACTGCATCCAGAAGGAAAAAAAAGAATAAGAAAAAACCTGGACTCTCGCATAGGTCACTTCACAAATTTTCCTGGAGTTGAAGACCTCCCAATTTTGAAGATGAAAGGCCTTGTACAACCTCCATGTTGCCTCCGGAGACGTCATGTTTACAAACCCATATCCCACGTTGCACTTGTTGCTATTTACACAAGCAAATATACAACATAGACACCCTTTGTTATTATTCTAACTACTAACTAGAAAACGAATTATTTATCCTGCAGGAATATATTGATGTTTAATTTTTGTTCTCGTTTCAGAATCTTTTACTTTAACAAGGCAAGCAAAACCTAGGGACAAATAAAGAAGGACAAGAAAGAGAATTTATACTTGAAATCAATGGGGAGATAGACGAAATCATAGGAAGACAAGGGCTGGTCATCTACTTCGGCAATCTGCTCATTGCAGTGAATGCAGTGGTTGTCCAACATGTTCAATAACAGTTTCTGACTGCAACATGTCAAAAATAATCATATACTATAATACTATTAAAATAGCTAAATAGCTGCTGCAACAATTTTTCAAATGAAGAGCAAATTGATATACAAAACGAAAAATGAGGAGAATTTTTAGAGCAACCTATACTTATTGGGTATGTTCTTGATCATGACAGTGGTTCGGGAATCTTTGAAATTAGACTCCGCCATCGCATCTTCACTTATAAGAAAACGAGCGTCAAATTTCTTCACTTGTCTTCCCTTCCATGGCCTACTCCTAGTTTTGACTTGCAGATGCTTAATATTGTTTTGGCTTTTCTTGTCATTTCTGCTTGGATTCATATCCTCAATTACGTTCACTGCTACTGTGCCAGACAATGAGAGAGAGGCCACTGAAGCCTCTATTGAACTACTCTTGTTGCTATACACATTATTAGGGTTTCCCTCAACAAAATTTGAAGGTGATTTCTTTCTGAAGTGTCGGGTTTGAGAGAAAAGAGAACGAGGAATATAAGAAGGGGATCTAGTAGACAAGTTAGAAGGTAACGGTGGTGGTGGTTGATGAATCGAATTTCTTGTTTGAAGAGTAGAGTTAATGATGGTACTGTTGTTGGTGTAAGTCGTTGATCTAATGGCAGCGTTGGCGTGGAAGAACTTCTTGCTGTGGCCACCTGGGCGACTGAATTCAATAACAACAGGCTTACCATAAATTTCCTTGCCATTCATTTCTTTGAGAGCCTTT
>JAWDEX010000012.1:8376213-8408553 GCA_035221805.1 Trichilia hirta
ATTCTTATATCTATTCTGACCAGAAAAAGTATAGAAGAGGATATCTTCTTAAGCTCAGTATTAGTCGTGTAGAATGACCCCTCTTAGATAGACCCAGTTCGAGTGTACATACAGGAAGCAAGATTGTCAAATGATAAAGATCAGGTTCAAAAGATAAAAAATTAGTCAATCAGATATGCTGTGATTGATGACATTTTTTATTAATGCGGTTATAAATTGCCTTAATTGAGGTGTCTGGGAAAAAGTGAAATTGACTTGATGCTACAAGAGGTTTACAAAGATTCTTGTGGTAATCATAATGGCGGGCATGCCTTGGCCTAGCAAATTTTAAGACAAAAGTATGACTAGCCTACCCTTTTAAAAGATACTATTCAAACATCGAAGCAATGCCAAAACTGTCAATTGTATAATAATATTATTAGTCAATCGTCAAAAAAGCTCACCACTATAACAAGTCCGTAGCCATTTGTGTAATAGGGACTCAACCTAATCAGCCTTCTGCCTATAAGGTAGGCCTAAATAAAATATGTCATAATTGTCATCGACTACTTCACAAAGTGGGTCGAGGCTGAGCCCTTAGCTAAAATAATCAAAAGAAGAATCACCATTTTTGTAAAGAATAGTTTAGTGTATCATTTTGGCATTTCTAAGATTATTATCACCAATAACGAAAAATAATTCGACAATGCCAGTTTTAAAAATTTTTGTGCCAAGCTAAGCATAAAATTACAGTTCACCTCGCTTGCTTATCCAAAGGCCAACGAAAAGGTAAAGGCTACGAATAAAGTAATTAAGTAATTACTAAAAAAAAAAGTTCAAATACCATAAAAGGACCTGGGTGGACAAGCTACTATAAGTGTTATAAGCACTTAGGACGAGTCTAAAAAAGGCCTCTAGTGAAATCCTA
Organism: Trichilia hirta; assembly: GCA_035221805.1. Taxonomy (NCBI): domain Eukaryota; kingdom Viridiplantae; phylum Streptophyta; class Magnoliopsida; order Sapindales; family Meliaceae; genus Trichilia; species Trichilia hirta. The sequence goes on from JAWDEX010000012.1 coordinate 8,377,121, forward strand.
TTTAACCTAACTTATAGAGTTAAAGTAGTGACACTGGTCGAAATTAGCACACTCATTCACCAGGTCAATCATTTTAGTGAAAAAAGTAATGACCTGGTCAAAAGACTCGAGTTGAACCTATTAAAAGAGTGAAAGGAACAAGCTTTCATTAAGAATGTCGATTATAAGAGAAAGATAGCTCAATACCATAATAAAAGGGTACGACCTCAAAAATTTCATTTTGGTGACTTAGTCATTAAACAAGTCAATACCAATACTCAGGTCCTTGGCAAAGGTGCATTAGGAGCAAATTAAAAAGGATTATACAAGATCATTGACGTAAAATAACCCAACGTTTATAAATTATAACATTCGAATGGACGAAAGGTAAAGAGGCTATGAAATGTTGAAATGCTAAAGTTGTATTATCCGTGAAAGAAATTATTTGTCACAAAACACAAATTGGTTAAATCACATGTTATATCGACATCAGTTCAATAATTTATCTACATTGTATACTTTACTATTCGATATTGTTTCAATAATTGATCTACTTGGAATTCTCTATTTAATTTGATATCACCTCGGTAATTTATCTACTTAGAATGATTTACTATTATCCAACATTGATTTAGTAATTTATCTACTCAGAATGTTTCACTATAATGTGTCATCAGTTTAACAATTTGTCTACTTGAAATATTCTTTTTATTCGACACTACCTCGGTAATTTATCTACTGAGTATTTTTTACTTAATTGAACATCACTTCAGTAATTTATCTACTTAATATTTTTTGCCTAATTTGACAATCATCTTGGTAATTTATTTACATAAGTTGTTCTTCTATCATTCGACATCGTGTAAGTGATTTATCTACTCGATTAGGCATTACTTCGGTAATTAACTACTTAGAGTTCTTTGCTTTATTTAACAATGCCTCAGTGATTTGTCTACTTAGAATAATTATGCTTTACTCGATAACTATTTAGACTGTAGATGAAGGTCATACCATCTTCAAAGCAAGATGACAGTGAGTGCATGCAAAAAATTCCTAAATATATTAAAGATAATGTGGTTACAATTACAAAATATCGTTGAGGCATGGATATATATATACAAAAAAAGAAGAAGAAGAAGAAGAGGTAAATGCTGAGTTATTTATTCGTCGGGGTCACCAGTTTCTGATGGGCGATCTCAGGTCTCTTTATTTTTGCCTGATGGCCTACCTGCGATAGCTTTAGCAGAAGTATCAGGAGGTGGAGAGAGATCAGAGGAAGGATTTTGTCCCTGTTGCTCTGGCCTGACTAGAGGATCCATCGAATTGAGTAGGGGGACAGGGGGAGCCTTATTAATCTCTTGTTATAATGACTTCTTAGCCTTGCTCGCAGGGACTTTAAAATCCATGGCGCCACCTGTCTAAGGAGCTGTCTCATCGAATGGCCTTTCAATACCTAACTCGATGAAAAGCTAGTCAAAGTTTACCTCTAATAGGCACTCTTTCACTAGTGCACTGACATTCTTGAGCTCGAAAAGCACGCCCTCTTTATACTAGTCTCAGGCTTAGTCGCCTACTACACAAAAATTCACCTGTAACCTATAAACATTAGCCTCGATCCTTAATAGATCTTGTCCTTAAGCTGACATATCAGCCTTTAACCTTTTCACTTTCTCTTGAAGACCCTTTATGTGTTATCTCTACTAATAAGGAGATTGGCGAAAGTCTCACTTATTTTCTTCTGCACCTCCAAGTCGTCTTTGAGGCGTAGGACTTTTTGGTCAGAGGTCACTAAGTTCAACTCAGCAATTGTCACTCTTTTCTCCAAATTCTCTCGTATTTTCCTTCAACCTTTTTGTTACCTCTTTGATTTCTTATTCAAGGAATAGATCCCATATTTTAGTCACTCCCCTCCTGACCTTAAGTAGTGGCACCTTGAATATAGACTTTAATTTGCTCCTACTGACGTGCCAGCACATATGAAATTTGAGAAGAAAAATCGAGGTTTAATTCTTGAGTTCATAGAGAAGGAATAGGGATGAGTAAAAAGCTTACCAAAATTAAAAAATTATGAACATAGTTTATAGCCATCTTAGGATTCAGACGGCCCACCTTTTCATCAATACCTCAATCAATTAGAGGGATGGCAGCGTTAAGCAGAGGGAGAAGGTAGGCCACCACTGATTGTTTGTTCTCTCTAATATCAGAAAGTCCCACCTCTGGCACAAGGGTGCAGGGAAGGATAAAGTATCGTAGAATAAGGGGCACCGAGACCCTAAATGATGATACTGAAACATGCTAAGTCAACCTCGATGCCTCAGTAAGATTAGACCTTTCTGACCTCATAGTAATGATGGCGCTACTTAAAAGTTTTTTCAGTCCCTCTCTAGTTCGAGGCCTCTTCTTTATGAGCTAAAGAGGGCTATCATTGTTGTTAGAGCAATCCTAAAGTAGGAGTAGGGACTTCCCTTTGTCTCTGGCTGTAACTATAACTATTTTTTGTTGACATAAAGAAGAAGTTAGTGGCACTTATTTGATGCCCTTACCTCTGCCCACCCTTATAACGATCGCCAATCCCTTAGAGATGGAAGGGTGTTGCTCTTAACCAGCGATACCTGTGAATAAAGAATGGAAAGTTAATGCCTCCTGTATAAATTAAATGGTATATTTTTCATCTCTTACCCTTTATTTTCATTCGATTTAATGCGATGCTGGATAAATAGAAGATAATTAGATCCAACTCTACCAGAGATACCCCTAAAAGTAAATCTTTCTAGTCGCCAGCAATATCTCCCAATGAGGTCATCCTTTTTCTTGACTCACAACCCAAGGCAAGATGACCTGTCTAAGTCTAGGCTAACCCAAACTGATTTGAGATCTCCTCCCCTATTATAAGGTCCCACTCATCTCTAAAAAAAAATCACTTATCCTTTTACTATTTATTATTGGAAGACTTTTTTTTTATTGGATTGAGAGTTTTAGGCCTAGTTTGCAAGTGGTATCACTCGGGGCTCAACCATGAGTTTTTTCTCAAAGTGTAAATGTACATAATCTTAGGGATATTAGGTGGCTTGCCAAAATAGTCCTGTCATAATACATAAAGCTTGGCCAAGATTCTCCAACCATTTGATACAAGCTAGTATAGAGGGATCTGAAAATGGGTTAGCAAGCTTGCAAAGAAGGACTAAAGCGGTAATCTCACCTCTAGTAGAAACAACTCTTTATTAAAGGTAGTCTTTCTAGGAGGAGGCAAACTTGGTATTTTATCTCCCTGAGAAATTCTTGTGGACACTAGCCTATCCATCTCATAGGTATTTTGATACAACAAAAGGTCCTTCTCATTAATTATCTAGGAGAACTAATCTGTTGCATATTCGATCCTCGACTTAGGGGAGGAATAGAATTGATAGTGGATCCATCGTCACTTTGACTTAGGGACGAACTTGACTCTAGATCAACCTCTACAATATCCTGAGATGATTGATCTTGGAATACGACTTTAATACTCTTACTGCTAGAATTCATTTCTTACAGACACACAACACGTGGTCAAGATGATTAGGGAACAAGTTCAACATTTTTTTAAGGCCAAAGGGCCGTGTTAGCCTCGAGTTTATAGTTTATCCTAAAAGGATGCTGCGCCTATTTTCATGACCCTAGGACCCTACTCGCCAACGTAAAATCACGCCTCAAGTACTCCCACTTACTTTTAAAACAGAAACCCTTAACATATTCTTTTCTCACAAACAAAGGTGTACAGTGCATAATAATAATGGTAAAATATGCAAAGGACGTAAAGAATAAAGTTCTTACCGATTAACAGATATAGAAAAGATAGCAAAAAAGAACTAAGTGTTGCTAAAAATGAAGAAGGCGAAAAATAATGAGCTCAAGAAAAACAATTTGCTACAAAGAACAGGCAATATGCAAAACAGAAAGAAAATGGCAAACAAAAGGTATTTATAAAAGGCCCAAAGACAACAGAACAACATGACGAATCCCAAAAATCACTAACTTTAAGGCCAAGGTCTTGCCACGTCAGTAGAAAATGATGGAATGCCCTAAAACAACATGCAAACATAAATATGACCATCTCTAGGATCACACATGGCAGCGTTATGAAAAATAAAAAGGCACTGGCCTACTATTATGTCTTTTTAAAAATGTCAGGTTGGAGAGCGGCGAGCTTATAATAAATGCGTTTGTTGGCGGCTCATAATTTATGTCAATATTTAAGAACCCAAGTTAAACACCCCAGCCCGCATAAAAAAAGTAAGGCAAGTCAAAATTTTTACTCTTACTCTATGACAACAAAACTTGAGAGGCTTATATTGAAGAATTTTTCTGAATCTATCCTTCTCGTCCCCTGAAATCTCACAAGGGGCTACCCAAAAATTATTGACCCAATCTCATGCTCGTTGTTCCAAAATTTTAAAGTAACCTTAACTTTATCTAGCAAAAATAGAACGTCCCATCGCATTTAAGGCTGGAGACGCTATACTTTATATATCGCAGGCATTTATTGCGCCACCTATTCCGACAGAAGATGATGGTAAAAGGACTTGTCGATGGCCTAAATAAGTCATATATTATCCAATCAGACTCCTATTTTCCAATGCTTACACATGCCAAGGCTATTATAAGTATCGATTTTGCTACGTTAAAGAGAACCTTTTTTTTAGTCGACTCCACACTTTGGTCTTCTTAGTAAGCGATTACATAAAAAAATGAGAAAAGCTTTGATTCTCCTACTCTCAACAAATTCTCAAACTAACAATTCGAGTCAATGAAAGTCAATAACACTCTATCTCACTCTCTTTCTCTCTTCCATTTCTCATTGCCCTATTTATTCTTTGACCACTTACTGACTTAAATATCGAAGTTTATATGTCGAAAAGTCAACCTTACTCCTAACTTTCTTGCATAAATTTTAAATATATCTCACGAAATTTCGATCTGAGGTAAACCCACGCTCTTTCTGATCATTTAACCGGCTGTAATGACAAAATATGTATGACGTACTGAATTTTTGACCCCACAAAAATTTAGGCATCAACACATATATTTAAACTGTGACCATTTTGTCTTCGTAAATGTAGAAATCTGAGTTTTGTGATTTCAGGGAGTATTCACAGGAGACTGCAGCACATAGCTCAATCGTGGAGTTGCTGTTGTGGGCTACGGAGTAACTCAGGATGGAACCAAATACTGGATTGTGAAGAATTCCCGGGGAACTGATCGGGGAGAAAAGGGTTACATAAGAATGCAACGTGGGATCAGTGCGGAAGAAGGGCTGTGGTATAACTATGGAAGCCTCCTATCCCGTGAAGTTGAGCTCGTACAACAGGAGGCATCCTCGCAAAGATGAACTCTAGTTCCTTGGTTTCTTTCGTCAGCGTCATACTACCACTTGGTGTTTTATATGTAGGCCCAAGACTTTGTTTTCTCTAGTAGGATCATAAAAGCTGTCTGGTGATTACTAGCTAGGTGCTTTAAGGTGGTGAAGTTGTTTGTAATATAATCGTTGGGTTCTGTTTTACGTTAAATAATTTTTAGTACAATAATCTGCTTGATGCATGAATATCAAATTGAAATGTGTCTAGGATTCGAAATTTCTCAGTTAAAAATTCTTGAATGGCTTAGAAACAGTCGGTGTTCTGGCCCAATACCTAAATCTTAATAGGCCAGAAGAGAGTAGAAATTTGGGCTTTTGAATTCTTCGCCGTGAATATTGGTGTTTCTGTGACAATTCATTCTGTCGTGCAAGCAATAAACATGAATTTCACTGCAATCAATCCAAGCCCAAGGCCGGCAAAATTCCTCGTCGAAACGCAATTACACCATGCCATACCGTACATTTGGATAAGTAAGTTGGATCCTACACCATACCATACAGGTTATGCTACGTTATTTTTGGATATACAAGATATTTGCGTTACTTTATTATTGTAATTTTTAATATTTTTATTCTTAATCTCTAACATAATTTTCTGTTACTTAACCTAGGTTTCGAATTATATTAAAAGAAGTTAAAAATAAAAGAAAACCTTTTTACTATGATTTTTAATACAATTTTCAGGTCATTCGAGATTACAATGGAGATAATTGAATATACTTAATTTAAGATATATAAATATCACATTAATTTAGTAATAATGTTAAATAACTACCAATATTTTTGGTTGGTAAAACTTCACTAGGACGGAAAGCACTTACTAAGTTGAGCATGACTGTACGCAGCCCAAAAGAAGAGAAACGGCCGTACAAATGTGTTTTCCCAAAGTTTGCCACTATCCAAGTGTATAAAATATAATAATATAAACCGAAAATAATATTTTTATTTTATTGGAAGGCGTCGATTAAATTAAATAATAATGGCTCCAAGTGGCCAACCGTGTGTCCTTGATCATCTCAAAAGAACGCTTCGCCACGCACGCACGCCACCAATGTCTTTGACCATTCCCCGGCATTTCCTTGTTCCCGGGAAACGACAAGATTGATTTGTTGGGTTGATAGCACTGGGGCTTTCAATAAAATCATCCATCGGATTTAACTAATAATTATAATAAATTAATGGTCTCAATTGACTTTATCGTATCGTGTGTGTTTAGATATTAAACAAGTAACTAATAAAGAATGGAGATGTCCAAAATGTCCTTGTCGTTCCATTGCAAATTGAAATGTCCTGTCCTTGTAATTAGCCCAGCTTTAGTGAAAGCGGGCAGCCATTTTTACAGAATCCCTAGGGCATCAAATGATAACTTCTTATAATCTAATGAACGAATTCTAATTGTAATATAATAAGTCGTATAATTATAAAGACAACTCTAAAATAAAAGCCATTCATGTAAATAAAAAATGTTGTTAATGAGACAGAAAGGAAGATTATTAACATAGATGAATAATGGAAATTCATGATCATGCAATCCGCAACATATCTACCATTCATCAAAAATTATATAGAGCTGACGTAATTTTTTTCTACATAAACCATGCACATGATCATGAATTACATACAACAATGTATCACTGGCCCTGTAAACATGATTTACTTTCATGTTTGGTTTTTTTCTGATCATAAAACAGACTACGAATTTGTCTTTCCATGGATTGGTCCACACAGGAAACTGCAACCATTATTATTACAAATATTATTGGACACCAACAACACGAGGTTGAAGTGGAACCTCGTCCACACAAGAAACCGTTCAAATTTACTAACCCGTTACCACGTCGACGCAGCGCATGGGCATCGATGTGGCCAACGTGGAAGACATCAGTTGGTCCACGTGTCAAGACCCTAAAAATCAAATGGGAGGATGAAAAAGAAAGGGCACAAAGGAGATGTTGCACAGAGAGAGTCACAGAAAGAGATGAGCTTTAATTTGTCGTCATGAGTTGAAAAAAAATAACAGTGCACTTTATAGTGATATGAATGTCAAGTGCGAACTGTAGATACTGTTCAATGAAGTCTAATCATTGTAGAGGATCCAAGCTCTCGCAGCGACGGACATGGAGTGTGACAAAAAAATGACTGAGCCACAGTCCTGACTGTGGCGTTTGGGCTATAGGCTCTGCAGCTCTTGAGCCTGCTTGGTTGCTGGACTCTGTGGCACGGTACGAATCAATGTCAAAGCTTCTTCAGCGACAAGTGATTGCCACGTTAGCTAGGTGTCCTACGTGTTATTAAATATTATATTCCCTATCAGCCATTCACGTGGTTTCGCTTCTTTCTCTGTGTTTGCAGTTTTTTCCCGTAGACAACCGAGTGAAATCCTACTCGTATCATATTCTCTGGGTCTGGGCAAGAGATCGGCTGACCTTTCCTGACTCTTTCTCTGCAACGTATTCTTCTTTTATCTGTTGGCGATCATTAACTAGGAATTGCTTTCAATTATTATTTTCTACTAAATAAGGGAATAATCGGATCAAATCACCATTATATATTGATGGAAAATATTATATGTACACAGACATGTTCTTTTTGATTGCTGCAAATGAACGGCGAGTGAAGTAATAGGTTACAGCTGAAGGAGGAAGAGCCGAGATGCAGTAATAAAATGAATAGCCTCCCACAAACTTGAACAACCACGAGAAAACCAAGAAAATACAGAATACCATGACCAAAACCCTACCCTCAAAATGGACTTTCTAAAGTTACAATAATAAGTTAATGGTAGTTTATTCAATTAAAATATATTTAATAAGTGCATCTTAAATGCTGTATTATTAATCTATATAATAATTAATAATTATGTAAATAATTTTTGAAAAATATAAAATTTATTATTTCATAAATAAATGTCATTCCTTTTAGTATATAATCATATTTTAAAAATAAATGACATTTAAATTATGTAAAATGAGTAAATAAATAAAATCAAACATCTTAAAATTTTATTCAAAAAGTACATTCCAAATACCAGAATTTATCGAAAGATTTTCTAAATAATTATAATAATTTTTAACTTAATAAATAAATACCACTTAAAATACAACATCATATGAGAGAACCATTTTAAATGTTTACTATTAGTATAAAATTGAATGAAGCGTGACTCCATGAACTCAATTCCTAAGTTCTCCTAGTTATAGTATAGATACCAAAGTTACCATATTTGATTTATCTAATATGTATATATACACATATATGTAAGATTTAACGCCACTGAATCAAGCAATACAATGGCAGATAATCTATTACTTCTATAATAATAATAACACTAGTAATAGAGATACAATTTTTTTTTTATATATAAATTTTTATACAAATTAACCTTTCACGTGATTCATAGCATTTATTTTTATTAATAAAAAATAAATTTATTGATTAATATTATTATTTCACTGTAATTTATAAAAAAAATAAATTATAACTTTAGCCTTGCTGGTAATTTTTTTTAATAAACCTCAGCCCATTGCCCATAATTATATATACAACCCCCTTTGAAAGTTTACAACGCATTTCTCTAACATACACAAAAGTAAATTATTATAATAATACCATAGCTCGCATATATTCATTCTAGTTAATGGTCTAAGTTGTCGTTAGTTAATTAGTGTATTCTACTTAAAGACAAGTGTTTACATAATTGTCTCTTGTTCTGCTATCTGACTTTGTTATTAATAATATTCTTATTTTGAAAAAAGAAAAGAAAATTATGATATATGACCATGATTAGATTGTTATATACATCAAAAAAATAGTATATTTACTCGTATTTCATTTGAAAATTTACCTTCGATTCCAAAGACTGTTACGATATTTGATTAAAACATTCTAACCAAAATTAACATTTACAACTTACAACCTTCATCGAAAAATCGACTACGAGATGGCAATGGAAAATGAAACCCTCAAAAAGAACGAATCCTTATATGATCCACTATCACTTTCTGATAATAATTAGTTGATATCTACACAAAAAGAACTGTGGGTATGATTCTATTAAGTATACACATTGGTCGTATTAGGATTCATTTAAATGTACACGACTGCATTTTTTTAATTTTTTTAATTATAGTTCTCAGCTTTCTCTGAAATTATAAATTACAAATTAAAAAAATTGCAATAAAAGAATAAAAAATCACAACGAAAATGGATTGTAACAAAGTATAGATAGATTGGTAAATGCATTCTATCAATGCGAAATCAAAATAGTGACTAAAGAATACCAAAAATTGTTGTTTTAAGAATCAAAACTAGATTCGACCTTGTTTTCAAAGTCCCTAAATCTGATATTGCAATATGAACAGAAAATTTTATCCGAAAAGCTGAATTAAAGATAAAGACGTAATTAAAATTAAAGTGAGCAGGAGAGCAAAGTGACGCGGCTGAAAATGACAACAAAAGAATTGGTAACCGTAGAAAGAGCAGTCAAGTACACTGAGAATAATAGAATAGCCGGAGCCATAATATGATTAACAACGCAGGCAGAGGAGACGGTGGACTCTTTTAACCGTTGGTCTGTCTCTTCAGTCGATTACAACAATACAATAATAATAAATTTACCACGCAGAGAAAAAGATGCTTCAATGGTTCCACTGAACACCAATTTAAATTGATTATATAACACTGCACTTTTCTACTGAACACCAATTTAAATTGATTATATAACACTGCACTTTTCTAATATCTCTTTTGCTCTATTAGAAACTAGCAACCACAATACAACTTTTAGAAAAAAGAAAAAAGAGTTAAAAAAGACTACGCTACGATTTGTTTTTCCGATAAAATACAAAAGAAATGATAGAGAGAGAAGGAAGGAAGGAAGCTGAGGAGATAGCAATTGGTCGGCTAGCGAAACTGAGAAGCAGGCTAATAGAAAGGAAAAGCTCGTTGCCCAACATGCAGCGATTAGGGGTGAGAGATTGCAGCAGCGATTGATTGCAGAGAAGAGGAAGATTTAGCCAATAAACATATTTGTAAATATATAATTATAATATTACTATATTATATTCTATGTATCCTCTTATTACAGATATAGACACACGGACCCTCTTTTCATCAGTTAGGCTACAAGAACAGCACTGCTACTATCTCTGTCGTCATCAACCAAATCGCCGCCGTTTGTGCTGCTGCAGCTGCCGCTAATTAGAAAATGGTTTTGTTCGTCATTGGCATTAGCATTGGAATTATCTACCGTATCTGAACCGTAAAACTCGTTATCATCATGACCATCGTCGGTGGGATTAACATTTGGATAGGTGAGAGAACGACCAATGATGTCGATGGCATGCTTACCGTGACCAACAATAGGGAGTGGCTCCGTAAGTTGCCTACCGTCTCGAGGAGGAGAAAACACCACTGGCAGATAGTGGTCCACCTCGATGGGGAACTTCGAGTTCTTGAAGTGCTCCTTCAAAGCTTCCAATCCCTTCATCATTTCATCATTTTCATATTTACATACATCAAAAATAAATAATACAAATATAAATAATAAAATGCAACCCAAAAAAGAAAGAAAAAGAAAAACCTGGACTCTTGCATAGGTCACTTCACAAATTTTCCTGGAGTTGAAGACCTCCCAATTTTGAAGATGAAAGGCTTTGTACAACCTCCATGTTGCCTCCGGGGACGTCATGTTCACAAATCCATATCCCACGTTGCACTTGTTGCTATTTACACAAGCAAATATACAGCATGCACACCCTTTGTTATTAATTAGCTAGTAATTGGAAAACGAATAATTTATCTGCAGGAACATATTGATATTTAATTTTCATTCTTGTTTCAGAATCTTTACTTTAACAAGGCAAGCAAAACCTAGGGACAAAGAAAGAAGGACAAGAAAGAATTTATACTTGAAATCAATGGGGAGATAGGCAAAATCATAGGAAGACAAGAGCTTGCCATCTCGTTCGGCCATCTGCTCATTGCAGTGGATGCAGTGGTTGTCCAACATATTCAATAACAGTTTCTGACTGCAACACGTAAAAAATAATTATATACTATAGTACTATAAAAATAGCTGCAACAATTTTTTTTAAAAAAGAGCAAATTAATATACGAAAACAAAAAATAAGTGGAATTTCAAGAGCAACCTGTACTTGTTGGGTATGTTCTTGATCATGACAGTGGTCCGGGAATCTTTGAAATTGGACTCCGTCATCGCATCTTCACTTATAAGAAAACGACCATCAAATTTCTTCATTTGCCTTCCCTTCCATGGCCTATTCCTAGTTTTGACTTGCTGATGCTTACTATTGTTTTGACTTTTCTTGGCATTTCTCCTTGGATTTATATCTTCAATTGCATTCGCTGCTACTGCACCAGCCAACGAGAGAGAGACCACTGAAGCTTCGATTGAACTACCCTTGTTGCTATAGACATTATTACCGTTGCCATTGACAAAACTAGAAGGTGATTTCTTTTTAAAGTGTTGGGTTTGAGAGAAAAAAGAACGAGGAATGTAAGATGGGGAGCGAATAGAGAAGTGAGAAGGTAACGGTGGTGGTGGTTGATAATCCGAATTCCTTGTTTGAAGAGTAGAGTTAATGATGGTACTGTTGTTGGCGCTAGTCGTTGAGTTACTGACAGCGCTGGTGTTGAGGAACTTCTTGTTGTGGCCACCTGAGCGGCTGAATTCAATAACAACGGCCTTACCATAAATTTCCTTGCCATTCATTTCTTTGAGAGCCTTTGATGCGTCTCTTATATCATAAAACTCTATAAATCTTTGTTGCTTCTTCATCGGTGTCTCTCTTAATTCCTTCACCGGACCTGTAAAAAATGTATATTTCAATTCATTACCAGTTAAAACAAGGGCAACACAAAAAATATGTTCTTTCAAATTGGTCAAAGATAATAGGCTACTGAAAAGAGAAAACGATCCATCAGAATGAACAAAACTGCACACACCACACATATAAAATAGCGAAAAACCCAAATGTTAATCAGAAACTTTCAGATCTTATGAACGCTTTTCTTCACTTCGAACTGAAACGAACTTCTGAGGTAAAAAAAATTACTAAAACCTCACTAGAACCCAAATAAAAAGATTTTAAAAAAAAAAAAGAGAAAGAAAGAAACTCACCGAAGGCCTGAAAAATTTCTTTGAGAGTAGAAGACGAGACCCCATAATCTAAATTGAAAACGACGATAGTGCCTTGATTGCTCCCATCAGGAACAGCATTACAAGCCGGAACAATAAACTGGGCCCAGACGGCACTGCCCGCAACGAGCCCACGCGCCGTTGGAGCCAGTGAAGCATATGAACACATAAAACTCTCACCTTGATCGCAGCGAGCTACATTATTCTGTGGTATCAATGCACAGTACGGATTTTTCAACATGTTCTGCTGTTGCATGTGCTGCTCTCGTATCTCCTTCAACGCCATCTCTGCATGCCTCAGATCATAAAAGTGAACGGTGACGATTCCTTCTACCACTCTTTCCATCTGAACCCCTCTAACCTCGCCAAAAATCTCCAAGTCTCTCATCACAACGGACTCGCTCACGTCGTTCGGCACCGAAGTCAAGACCAACGTCCGAGTTGGCGCCGTCGAGTGAGGCGGCAGAGGTGTACTAGCCGCAGCGTTGACGTACGCCGGGTGTGTAGAGTACTGCGTGTAACCATCGCCACCATCACAAAAAGGCGGTACTTGAACGTCTTTTGAGTAGTACGGAGGGAGAGGAGAAGGGTAATGATAGAAAACCTGGGGAGGTATAAACAGCGTAATTTGGGCTTGGTTGTTTATGAAGTTTCTTGGCCTGTACTCCTGCGCTCTTGGGTCCAGGCTTCCGGGAAACCGGACCGTACCAGTTTCTCCCATCGGCAAACCAGAGATAGAATGGTCCAAAAGCGGTGTTCAGGTGAAGCCAACGGCTCCTTGCCGGGTGAGGTATTTGACAAAATTGTTGTTGCTACAACTGGGTAAACCTCTCTGCCAATCTTCCCAATTAATAGTACGAACTTTAAGTTTTCTCCCTTTCTTTGTCCTTATACCCTTGATTTTAATTTCTATCTCTATCTCTATCCTCTGCGTCGTCGACTCCCTTAAATTCCATTGGGTTTCCTTTATCACAAGACATAGCTGCTTAAAATGTCCTTTCGGATGGAAAACTTTGTTTCAAAAAGATATAAATAGCCCTGACCGATGTTCGCATGAGAATGGATGTACACCGTACACGTTGCGGAAGTAAGCAATGTAGTGGTTTTGATTAATTGATGGATATGATAGAGTGGGGACAAATGTAGTGTAAGACATAATGCACACCCGCGGCGCATACACGTTGCAGCTCCAACCCACCCGCCAGCCACTGGTCCCCAAGGCGCTTGTTATGGCAAAAACCGGAGGGTAATAATTAATTGCCTGATGCATGGTACGCTTCATGTTGGTATTTTGACTACTCGTATGCTTTATGATGCTTTCTATTTGTTCTTTTGTCTGACTCCTCGATTTACCTTAATTTAGCCTTCTATTTATTTATATGGATTTTTTAATTTTAATTAATTGAATTCTTCTTCAAATAGGGCAGTTGGTTTCCAGCTCAATTTTAATTTTAATTAATTTTAAACTATTCATGTTATGTTTCCAGCTCTCTCTCTCTTTTTTTTTTTTTTTGACTTTTGTTAAATCATCTGGTCATTAACCATATCTGGCAGTTTTTTACAAATTTTATCATTAGTACAGTAGAGTTGAAGGGCTGTGTACATAAAAATTTCTGTTGTGTTAAAGCAAGCAATTATCTTATAATTGGAAGGTAATTCATTGTACACAAACTATAATTGGTAACTATTCTGTTTGATAGAGAGAGAGAGTATTTCACAAATTAAGCATCCATTTGGATCAGGTAATATTTAATTAATAAAAGTGATAATTAAGGGTTTAATTTAATCCAAATATTCATTCGAAATTTCAGCTGACAAATAGTATTGACTTCTGATTTTAACTTGAAAATCTTGTTGGTACTAGTACACAGAGATTTAATTATAGAGTAATAGGATTAATTGACGGGGGTTTTCGATCAAAGGGGGTTATTAGTGAGAGGGGATAACGTAGACAAAATGGGTGTAACACAATAATGTCAATTAATCTCATATTATTTACATGAATTATATTAATTTTTTATTTTTAATTAGTTATATTACATAAATTTATATCTTATATTTATATAAAGAATTTATGTTTTTATTTTTTTTTATGAAAATCACTATTTTCATAGATGCATAATTTATTTGGTTCTATTGTGCTTTGTGATCAAACATTTTCGTTTCTCAAAACTGAGTTTAATATTGTTATATTTGTGTTGTACTTTTAAGCAGAATAATTAATATTTAATAATATTTAAATTTAATAGAATATATTTTTGTTATTATTATTATTTAACCATTTTCTTCTACAAAATTTAGCTTTAACCTTTTTTCTATTGCAAAACTGTATCTGTTCCTGCTTAATTTGATAAATGCAACCTCTTTTTTTGTGTAAAATATTTTTTTTTACAACTTTTTAATTAAATATTATAAGAAATTACACCAAATTAATTTTGAACGAAGACAATATTAATTTGACTGTCCATCGAACAAAAACTCTTGAAAAGTGACAATGTGAAGCCTATAAGACACATATTGATGTAACATAATATTGTTATATTTGTGCTGTATTTTTAAATTTAATAGAAATGATTTATTTATTTTTATTATTTAATATTTAATAATTTTATTCAACAAGAATCAGTTTTAAGCTCTTTTTTTATTGTAAAACTCTTATCTTTTTCCAACTTTTTTTTTTTTTAAAACATTTAAAAACTTTTTAATTAAATACTGTAAGAAATTAAACCAAATAACGAAGTTGGAGTAATTTTGGAAAAATTGAGTCATTCCTTTGACTAAGGAATGCAGACTGTTGACATAGTTTGCATGTGAATGAATGCAAACAATTTCTTCTTCTTTTTTTTTCTAAATTTATTTTTGTAAGGAATTAATGCTTCAAATTAATTTAAAAAAAAAAAAAAAACTTTGAAGAATCAGGAAGGAAGGTAGGTCACTTCATTAACTCTATGTAATTATTGCATGTATCATAGGGATTTTCGGGGGTTAATAAATTTTGAATTCAATTGAAATGACATGCTCGTTACTGATTAATTACAACCATTCAATTTATTCATATCGACAAAATCTTTCCCTGGAACTACAGTTGAACGAGATTTATATTTTATCCTGTTCATTTACAGATTCTAAATTTTAATTTCATTTATTAGATGAACAAGAAATATGTATTGAAAAACACTTAATCAAATGATGAGATTAATGAGTATTGTCTTTTCAACAGTGCTTTTTGAGAAGTCTAGCACACGTGCGACATAGATTCTCGTCGCAGGTCTAACAAGAGATGTCCGATGATCCCCTTCCAAAACAAAATCAAATCTCAAACCTTCCACCTCCTGTTCTTTCTGTTAATTTCTTACTCCATAATTTGATTCTTACAGATCATTATAATTCTTGAATTGGAAGTGAAATCCATCCATCGTTCGCTATATAATGTTTATTTTATTTTATTTCGTGACCATGATTATACGTAATCAACATATTAAACAAGTTTTAATACTTTATTTTTTCTTCATGTTCACATGATTTGTTGACAAATTTAAATAATGGTTACTAGGTTTGTGTGTTCCCCATTGAGTCTACATTCATTGATGGGCCACTGACCTTTCTTCTGTTCATTCAACACCCTTCCCTTCCAGTTCCATCAGTACCACCTAACCATCCTTTATAAGGACATAAAATAATGATAATAAGCGAAAGAGATTAACACTTTTTCCCCAGTCCCTACCTACCCGTTTTTAAGGAAATTTTTGTTTACTAAATATACGAGTGCCAAGCACGCACAAGACATTCCATTTGTTGTGTCCAAATCCAACTATTATTTTCTTTAATATACAGGACAATTCAAGAATTTCCATCATCGGCATGGGAAAATAAGTATGGAAGATGAACTTAGTTTTGAGATGTCACATTAAGAACACAACACGTAAGCTGTAATTAAGCAAAATGAAAACAAAAGGGCATATATTGAAATTCATTTTTTTTTTTCTTTGGGTGTGCTTTAATTTTCAATCCTGGTATAAATTAACGAAATCGAACATTGTAATTGTTAAAAAGATAAGGGATGGGAGAGATTGATACTGCCCGGAACCATCCCAACCATGGTTTGATTGGATTTTATCTGTTTATGCACGTTCAACACAAGTAGTGAAGTAGTTTTAATTATAGAAAAAGTATACAGCGAATGATCCACCAGACCATTTTCCTTTGCTCCCCCCTTGTTACCAGGATTTCTGCGGCCTAAAAAGGTTGTAGACCACCACCACACTGGCATCGATCCATGTGTCAAGTAATAGAAATTCCGTCCTATTGTTCTATCGTGGTGAATGGATACTTAATTGGGACACGTGTTGGAAGAAACATTTATAAAATCATATTCTTGTCATGGGTTTATTAAATTCTAGGTAGGTAGCTTTAGGAGTGCAATTCTATCTTCATGTAAAACCGCTTTCTGAATGTTCAATTAGGAACACTGTCATCAAGAATGTTCAACTATTAAATTATACAACACATCAGCTATTTCTAGAAAACAAAAAGAAGAAATACATTGACGCTTCCGAGATTACAGTTCCATAGAGAGTAGCACCTTGCAAAGCTTTAATTGTAATGTAGGATGGGCTCCCTACCCCTTTTTTTATTGGGAAGAGTAGGCAGTGGGGGGCTTTAGTGTAGAATGGACAGCTTAAAAGTCGCAACGAGTGAGATCAGATTTTGTCTGATGGATGATTATTACAGCTTAAACAGACACTATTTATAATACTACAATTGCCTCTTATGATCTACTGAAATCTTTATTAATAGGGAAGGTGGAACATGCACATCAGGAGGTTGGAATACGATTTTCTCTCGTAATCAGAAACATAAATGCAAGACAACTATAGTCCGAAGGTGTCGGTAAGTTTATTACTCGTAGGCAGGATTAGGTTCTTCCAACCTGCATCAGGGTAATGTTGAGATGGGTCAGATGAATACTCCTCCGAGTAATCACAGTGCCTCAAAGAGTTGGTCATATTTAATTGAATCACAATGGCGAGAAACCCATCAGTGGGGTTAATGCTCACTGTTCTACTGAATGGGACACATTGATAGATAGTTTTAACGTAGCATACACATCTCAAAATTAATAAATATAAAAGTAAAATTGCACATTGTAATTCAGAAATTGACAGGAAGATAACATGATCACATCGCCAATATCCATATCCACATGCTCAATGGAGCAATGCTATCCATGTCCATAAATTAAAGGAGAACAGGATTTTTCTTTCCTGAGAGGAAATATATACAAGTTACTTTAAATGGGAAAGTCCATCTTGAAGTGAACTGAAATGAGATTTGTACCTCTGTGCCAGCCCAAACAAGCCAAGCGTGCCACCGGTGTGAAGCATCACCACACTGGCATCCCCCTTCAACTCCTTATCACTAAAGTGCGTTGCCATCTCCCAGGAAGCTAAAGTATACACAGGATCCACTAAAATGCCCGTTAGTTGTGCAATTTGTTGGCATGCCTCTACTTCTCCTTCAAACACATTGCCAAATCTGAGAGATGTGCAATAGCTCAATACACTAACCTAGTGGAGACAGCTGAAAATAAAATTACTCCAGCAAAACATACATTGATACTGATCTCCAGTGCTATCACCAAATACTAAATACACAATGATGTAGTTTAGAGATTATCATTCTTACTTTTTTTTTCCACCATTTCCCTAGCAAACACGGCCAGTTGACTTTCCCAAGAAAATGTATGCATACAGCACCGAATCAAATGGTTCAAATATTACTAAAAGAGAAAATGAATTAAGGGTTTTTGCTTATAATATTGCACAATACAAAAAAAAAATTCAGATGCAAAGCTATATCTAAAATTCTTTCTTCAGTGGTTTTGCTGAGGTTAAGAACTAATTTACTGGAAGAAGGTTAGCAAAATTAAAATAAAAAAAGAGTAAGTTTGACAGAACACTGTCAACTGACAAAAGGGAAGAACTCACGCACTTTCTTGGCTGACAACGTTCTACCCAATGCACAGTTCCACCATCCACTTCATTTAATGTGCTACTATTGATAAGAAAACCAAAAAGTCTCCTGAACTCGGAAATCAAGTGCTGCTCTTGTTGCTTGTACCCATCAATTGTATTGGCCAACATTACTGCAGTTACCTCCCATGGAAGCCTAGGGAAAATCAATAGAAGCAGTGAATGTGCCGCCATACTGTAATAAAAATTTCAATCCCATAAGAAAACAGCGTAACCACTCAAAAAAGTCCCAGATGGTTTTAAGTAGAAGTGTTTAAGAAAGAATGGAACACACCCTAAACATACAGCTCCAAGACCTAAACCAACCGCTGTTGTCCCCGTACCCGCATCCACTATAAATTTTACTGCTCTCTTTCTCCCAAGTAATTGATCTTGGGATAAGTACTGCACTAAGCGGAAGACACCTAAAAGGAAACTGATCATTTGAGTCAAGCTAGTTTAATAATAAACCAGTTATACAAACAATCCAACTTAAAACCAAATAATAGGTAAACAACGGGGGATCTTTAACATCAAATGAACACACTTTATGATGCATCTTATTGGCTTTCCATAAGAAATTAGTATTATCAATCACATCCATGCTGAAATTAAGGCAACTTACCCTCACACAAACAACACTTAAAGATCGGGCTTTATATGTCATCCAAAAGA
Source organism: Trichilia hirta (assembly GCA_035221805.1). Lineage (NCBI taxonomy): Eukaryota > Viridiplantae > Streptophyta > Magnoliopsida > Sapindales > Meliaceae > Trichilia > Trichilia hirta. The sequence continues at coordinate 8,396,337 of JAWDEX010000012.1, forward strand.
TTACGACTTACTTTGCCCATTCGAGCATTATAACACTGGAAGATGAAACCTAAGAGTAACATCAAGTTCTCAATATGCTGATAGGAAGGCAGCATAAGTCTAAGAATTGAAAACCAGTCTGAATAGACAATATTCAACGTCTTTTTTACGCTGACTCAGTAACATCTAGTGATCATTCAGAAAAAGCCAAAAGGACTCCTTAAAAATATACTTAACACTTATAAATGAAAGTACAACAATCTATCATGAATATTGGGTTACCTAGTAATGCTACAGCATCCGCTGCACCTTCATTGACAATTACAACCTTCCTTGGGCAGCTGTCAGCACTTCTATCAGTATCTGTTTGGCTAGGATCTGGAACCCTAGATTTTTGAGCTGTTAAGGATGCCTCAAAAATTTCATTGCACCATAGAACATCACCAGTATTTCCCGCAATCAAATTAGCATGGCTCTTTAGCATTTTTGTCCTATGGGCATAAAGAGATCTTGGCACATATGTGACTTTTCCATAGATAGTTGAAATAAGGTTATAGCCAGTCAGAATCTGAGGCTGCTCCCCTCGCAGCAGCAAATGTGACTTTAAGCCTCTCTCTGCACATGAAACCGCTGCAAATATACACAAACCAGTAGTTTGAAGCAAGATAGTGTAAGACTGACTTCGCCAAACATGGGAAGAATTCCGTAGCACAGAAAATTCAGAGAAACTTTACAAGAAATTACATACCAACAGCTGTTGCATGTGCGCTTTGACAACCTCCACATGTAACCTAGAAAAGGTCTCAGTTGAATGTTATTTGGTTGTTAAAGTCCCTAAATTGAAATGGTATTGTCTGGTAATGGTAATTTCGCACGTAATTACTGCAAATTACTTAAAATGAGAAAATAGAAACACAAAAAAGAAACAGATGATCACATGTGCATACAAATAAAGGCACCCGAATTGAGATCTTTTGTAAGATTGGATCCACTCAAAGAGGTTTGCTACTACTAAACATGACTGGATTTCCCACCTATCTACTTTAGAAACTTGCAAGGCTGACATCTAGTATTTAATGAATCTGCATAAGGGATTGCCAGAACCCAATTTGATTGAATGCTGACAACCATGTGCTCCAAAAATATTAGCAACACAATGATGAAGCCAAGTATTAAAGAATTGTCATTTGTGATCCTATTTAAGCTCATCCCCTGTAAAATACGAGTGAGTACCAGGGTATCTCCCAAGTGCAATGCACGTGCTTGTTTCCGTAAGGCATATATAGCATGCCTTAAGATGGGAACACCAAAGAAGAGCCTGGATTCCCTCTACAAACAGATATTTCTAAGACATATCATGAATTAGACGCCTAATATCCAAAAGAAACAAGATCTCACCACATCAGTCACTAAATGATCTTCAAGGAGAGGAAGCAGTCCATCCAATTTTCGCGCTTTGTTACCATTAACCAGAGGATGCAATAAATCATCTCGCACAACATAGAAACAGCGATCTTCACCTCCCATCATCATGTGCTCACCAAGAAATGGACAAGTATTGTTTAAGAAGGAAATGTCACCCAACGCTCCACCTCCATGCTTTCTTTGTGCAGCAAAAAGCTTTATTTGATGAATTTTGGTATCAGGACTTCTCAATGTCCATTTTCTGTCAAGCAATTTCAACAAGAACTCGTCACCCTTCAGTCTAACGTTGCATACACCCTGACAAACGTTGATCAACTTAAAGAATAAATCTACTGAAGTTAACAAACGAAGAAACACACAACACATTGAAAAAAAAAAAAATAGGCGATTTAGTCCTAACCTGAATGTTTATCGTGTATAAAATCTAATACGAGATAATTTAGGTCCACATTATCTGCTAATTTTTCTCAATGAAATGAATTGGATGAAATATAATATTTCTAAAAATTTATCAAATTGGGTGTAGAACCAGGACTGAAATACAACGTTAGAATTATTATTCATCCATAAACCCAACAACAGACTTCAAACGAAACGTTTCTTTTCTCATTAAAGTCTACTGAGAGAAGCTAATTCCTTTTGCAGCAGGACGATTAAAAATCTTGGTCTATTCACAATCACAATGCTTCAACTGAGTATATTTTTGCGTGCAAAGAGGACTCACCTGAGAGCTGTTTAAAAGCTGGCCTGAAGCTGAATGGAACACATTGTTAATGGCTGCAAGTGCGTTTTTACGTGGTAATCTTTGCAATTTCATAGTCGTGGCTGCGTCTGAGAAACTAAAATTGAATGAACCTCAATATCGCAACAGTAGTATTGAAGGTTTTGCAAAGTGCAACTCCCAGCTGATGACAAGGAACTGTTTCTCTCTTGCTCTCGTGCTGCAATGTGTTGTACCCTCCGACAGTTTTCATTAATTATTTTTCTTCCAACTTCTAATTAAGTTAAACTATTTTAGTGCGTATTTATTAAACTAATTTATTCAAATTATATATATATATATATATACACTGTAATAAATAAATATTGTTATAATTTTGAAGTAATAAAAAAGAAAATTCTGTGTAGTAATGTTTACCTAAAATAATGGTTTATTTATTTCACTACTATAAAAATTTTTTTGTTAAATGATGAAAATTTTGTAAAATTAATTAAAATAGATCGAAAGAAAGAAAGAAAGAACGTTTCACAAGATTAGCTGGAAATCATTTGATACATTTATTTTTATTATTTAAAAATGCTTTTATTTTTATTAGGAAGAGCATAAATAATTTTTATTGTATAATTGTAAAATAATATTTTTTTATATCCCTTTTAATGATTTAATTCCATACAAAAGGATCATATTGGACTGCAACTACAATACATACAGCCCCAACTTCTGTATTATACTTTCTATTTTTATTTTTATTTTTATTTTTTTTGACTTTCGTACAATAATTCTAAGTAATAAAAATTTATACCAGCTGCAACACCACAGCATTGGCCACATAAAGATAATTACAAAATTATATAATCAAATAATCTATTAATTTAAAATAATTTGTTTAATTATTTCCAAAATTAGTTTAAAGTAAATTATTTAATTAATTACTAAATTATTTTTTATACAAAAGTCATTAATTTTGTCAAACCCTATTGTTTTAACGGACGTCAAACAGCGATTCGAGAGAGTAGGGACGCCTAGTTAGGGTTTGGAAAATTGCCGCCACCAATGTCCACTCACCAGCACGTAATAGCCGGCATATCACCGGAGCCTATCTCAGCCTCTGGTCGGAGTTCCGACAAGCTAAGTCTCCCATCACTTCAATCGAAAATGAAATGCGACCCGGTTGGCTACGAAGCAGAGCTGACGCTCATTTACAAGCAATTCAATTCGGTTCTCGACTTGTTCCAGCAACGAGCAGCTCTTAACTTCGGCTCCATTAGCGGTATCGGTGGAGATCCTAACGTTGCAAAGGACCTTGGTGACCGAGCCATGTTTTTAGCACATGTCATACCCTTTTACCGTAAGCAACTCGCTGAGTTCCCGAGTCAGCTCGCTGAATTTTTGAAATTGTCTGCGCCAACGTTACCATCGGGGCTTAGGTATCAAGTCACACAAGCGCTTATTCTTCTTGTGAATCGACAGGTATATTGTAAAATAGGGGACGTGGTAGTAGTTGTTGTAATTTGTAGAAGATGTTATTGTTATACTTCTACTTGCTTACTATTGAAATTTAGGGAAAATAGGATAGAATTAATGATAACTGTATGCAGCGTTATTGATGGTTAATAATGCTTAAAAGAATAAATTTTGACATTTTTGGCCTTTGCTGAATTGTATTTTAAGAGCAGTACAGAACTATAAAGCATATAGTTGTAGTCTTTCAGTACTTTGTTGTTGTTTGGAAAATGTTAGAAAGATAAATTAAATCGAAAATTTCAATATTGAGCATTTGAGACCAAAAGAGGCTTTGCCGTTTCTTTTTCTTTTTCTTCTTCTTGTGCGTGTGTATGAAATTCTGCAACGTAAAATTGATGATTGAAGTTTGTTGGTTTTATAAATGGTTTCCAGACTTGTTGTAATTTGAATCTGACTGAATGTTTGCATGTAGATGGTCAATATCCAAGACACCCTTGCAATATTCATGGAGCTTCAAAGTCTAGGAGATAAGAATCTGAGAAAGTTGGCATTTTCGCATGTTGTTCATAGCATTAGGCGCATGAATCAGAAGCATAAGAACGAGGCGAAGAATCGAGCACTTCAGAACATCATGTTCTCAATCCTACAGGTTGGGTTTGAACTTTTATCTGGTTCCTGGTACTGTACCATGTGAGTTATTTTCAACGTTTCAACTGATGTTTTAATCATTGTATTTTCTCTAGGCAGAGGATGAAACTAGAGCCAGGAGATCCCTTACTACTATTTGCGAGCTTCACCGGAGAAAGGTGTGGTTTGATGATAGAACAGCAAATGCTGTCTGTAAAGCTTGTTTTCATTCCTCATCAAGGTATGCTTTTTATTTTTCTTGTGCTCGAATGGTTCAGGTGTTATTATGCAGAGTTTAAGGAAGTACTATTTATACGTGCATTCATCAGGATCATGATTGCTTCTCTATCATTTCTTCTTGACTATGAGAAGATTGAAGAGGATGATGATAGTGATGCTTCAAGTGACGAAGATGACTTGACTGCTCATGCACCACAAGCTATCCTCAGTAAAGAGGCTGTCTATAAGGTAGGATATCACCACAATGATATGATTCACTCATTGATATGAATGTCGGTAAAAAAATTGTTCACTGAATTTATTTGCTGACACATTGAAAGCCATGCATAAGATGTTTAAGTCACTCTATGATTATTGCTACACTGCCCATTCCAACTCATATATAGAGGAGTGGGTTGTACTTCCTGTAGTTCATTTTGAGGGAAAAACTGCTTGTAGTTTGTTGTAAAATTTGAAGATTTCATTACATTAATTTCAATTTTGTTAACTTGTAATGAATCTCAGGCACACTGCAAAGGTACTACTTCTAGCAAGAAGAAAAAGAAAGCAAAGCTGCAGCGTGCCATGCGTAGCATGAAAAAGCTGCAACGGCTGTCATCGGGAAAAAACTCTTCATGTTATTATTCACCACTTAACTATCTAATTGATGCACAGGTTGGACCCTTACATAAGAATTGTTTATTATATTACAGTGTTCATTTTGCTTATTTATGCATGGATGGGAGGGGAATTTACATTTCATTCTGCCTGCAGGGATTTGCTGAGAAGCTATTTTCTCGTCTTCAAACATGCAACGAACGATTTGAGGTTAGTATGTTTTATGCTTTGATGTTTTAATTTTGGCAGAGTTTAGGTTCCCTCATCAAAATTTTTTCTTTTACGTTTTTCCTTTGTTTTTTTTTCCCTTAACTGCAACTTGTGTCATGTTGTTTGATGTGCATGCATTTTCCTCAGTGTGATTTTGATGGGATTCTTGGTAAAAATAGTTGACATTTTATATGTTTTTCTCCATTTAAGCACGTCTTGCATTTTACAGTCCTAAAACCACTAAAAGGCTTCTTTGTTCACCTTTTTGGCATGCCATTGTGGTATGAGTGATTATGAGTTTTGGAAAAAGTAAAGTTTGCCCATAGTTGTTGGGACGTGGCGCTGGGAGTAGCTTAAGGTCAGGGGTCTGCAATAGATCAAGGTGGATGAGAGAGGTCAGCATTTAGAGATATGATTAATCAGTGTATATATATTATGTAAAGATAAGCAAGCTTGACATCTACTTCCATTTTTAAAAAAAACTTCTGTAACTGAAAAAGGCTTTGCTTTATCACTTTCAGATACTAATATCAGCTGTTTTCATATACTACTTAATTTAAATAATAATAGCAATAAATTTGAGATTGAACAGGGCAACACGTATAATTGATCACACTGTATTGTGATAGTGGATGAATTAACCCGATTCAATATGTTTATGTCATCATTCCATTGTGTGAAGTGCTGAGAGTCAAGGTTGAGATTACTGACTGTATAGAAATGTTGAAATTTCACTATGTTATAAAGGAAATTTTGGATTGTATTTTTAGCTGATTAGTTCTTGCCAAAAGTAACTCTTTTTGCATATTTGCTTGGTTATTGCTCTCTTTGTGAACATCAGGTTAAAATGATGATGTTGAAAGTGATTGCTCGGACAATTGGTCTTCACAGATTGATTTTATTGAATTTTTACCCTTTTCTCCAAAGATATGTTCAGGTATATTTCTGGTTCGTCCATTGCAGTTGTATTTCCCATGTTCAATAGAGGTATGACTATACTGGCATATGCAGCCTCATCAACGTGATATCACAAATTTGCTTGCGGCAGTAGTTCAGGCTTGTCATGATATGGTATATTTAGCTTCTGTTTTGGTAATTGGATTTGATGCGATGTTCTTTTCCTCCCCCGTTCTCTCCTGCATAAATTGAGTTTTATCGTTTTTTTTTTCTGAACATTCGGTAACTTCACTTTCTCTCAACCAGGTGCCTCCTGATGCAGTTGAATCTTTATTCAAACAGATAGTGAATCAGTTTGTACATGATCGATCACGTACAGAGGTATAGCTGTTCCATAATATTGTTTTTAATCTGTTGCAGATGGACTTGTCTTTTACTTCAATTGCTTGTGCCAGGCCATTGCTATTGGACTGAATGTCATTAGGGAAATATGCTTGCGAATGCCTTTGGTATGTATCTCCCCTTATCTTTGCTTTAGAACCCCACCTCATCTGCTCAGCCTCAATGTCTTCGTATGTTAATCTCACACCGTAAGTAAGTTGGGGTGTTATAAGTTGAGGTTGGGTAATATTTCTTTAAGAAATGGTTGGTTCCATTTCATGTTTTCACCCTTATATCTTTGATATCTCTCATATACTCACGCTAGTATATACTGCTTCAAAAATAATATTCTCCTTTTATATTTTATTTTTTTTTTTTGGGGTGGTCTCTAGTTGATGACAGAAGATTTGCTGCAAGATCTTGTATTATATAAGAAATCACATGAGAAGGCCATTTCAGTTGCGGCTCGTTCCCTTATCTCTTTGTTTAGAGAGGTATCGACAACATTCGTCACTTTGCAATCTTGTGTCTGTTTTTGTGCCCCCTCAGGAATACTGATTACTTTGCTTGCAGGTTTGCCCTTCATTGCTGGTCAAGAAGGATCGTGGGCGCCCTATTGACCCTAAGGCCAGACCAAGAGCATACGGGGAAGTTAATGTTGCTAGCAATGTTCCAGGTGTTGAGCTATTAAAACATGATGACTGTGATGATAGTGGAGGTGATGGTGGCATTGATGAATCAGCATTTGATGGCTCTGATGATGATTGTGATAATGATGAGAATATTGCAGGCAATAGTGATGAAGAAAAACAGTTGTCTGCTGATGCTATTGGAAGTGAGGAGGATGACAATGAAGATGATAATGCGGTACTTGAAGATGATGATGGTAATAACAGTATTAACGAAGGAAGTGGAGTCAGTAAAGATGATGATGATGATGATGGTGGTGAGGAGGAGGAGGTGGAGGAGGTAGAAGACGTAGAGTCAGAAGAAGGTAATGGTCATCCTAAAATTGGTGACAATGATGTCAGAGATGGCAGTTCAGCAGATAAAGAATCTAAAGCAAGAAAGAGGAAGTATTCTGAATTTGATGGAGAGCTTATTGCTGCTGACACAAGTCTGCGGACTTTAAAGAGAATGGCCGAAGCAAAAATAGGTCATGGCTCTTCTGACACGACTGATGGCATTCTCTCTAATGAAGACTTCCAAACGATCAAAGAACGAAAGGTGTGCCAATGTGTTCTCAAGCTTATATCAAATATTCATCATTTTGTGACCTTGTGTATATTGAACCTTAATGATTGGACTTCTTTCAATATAAATTTTCATAACTGGAACACATGTTGGATATTGTAAGTTTATATATTTATTGCTTGGTTCCTCTTTGGCGATATACTATCAGGCACAAAGGGATGCGAAGGTTGCTTTGGCTCAGCAAGGGTTTAAGATTCCAAGCGCTGATCAACTGAGTGTTAAGCGTCTGGATCCAGCCAAGCTTGAAGTAATAAGTCTTCTATGCTTTACCAGCCATGCTTTTATCTTTTCAGCATCCTTTTCTGGTACCTCTTTGATGAATTGATTTCTATGAGCAAAATCTGGAAAGGAACGATGCTGATTGAAATCTTTTTTATATGATTTGGATACTTGGTTAAAAATTATTTAGTTAAAGGCATCTTATATCTTGAAAGATAATCAGTTGTTTGATTGTGACTTTTTACGACCATATTGTAGTCTTGGATAAATTGGGAACTGTGTCCTTACTTGAAGTGAGATTTAACAGTGTGATAAAAAACTAGTATATGCTTAGTGGAAAACTTTCTGAAGCCTTTTAGAGGGGTAGATTTCCTGCAAATGCTTGTGTTTCACATTTTCCTCCAAAGCTCTTAATTCCGATGCATGCTTCCAAATCCCTTTGCCTTTGCCTTCCCATATAAAGATGTGGCTCATCACATTATGAAACATGTTTTGACCTGTCTTTTCATACTAATTCTAGGCTCATGTACGGCAAAAATTAAATAAGGAGGAAAGACTTGCATTAGTAAGAGCAGGGAGGGAAGACAGAGGGAAGTATATGGCTCGAACTGCTTTGAAACAGAAAAAGGTAACTATCTCACTGTTTTTATGTACATTCACTTTGGAGTTGTAGTCCTTGATAGTGGCTGAATTACTCGATTATTCATTGAGTTTCCTGCTTTCTGGGTTGAAATGAAACAGTTGTTTCTGATCTAAAAGAAAAGAATGTTGCCTCTGAATTTTATACTAAACTTTTTCACACATTTTATTCTCTCCTTTAAGTTTTTCCAATACTAGATCGTGACTTTTGCATTGAATGATTTTTCCCATTCCTAAAGCGTCAGCAGTTTTTGTTTCTTAGGGAATGCTGGCTTGTGCTGCACCTCTCCTCTTTTGTTCCTTTTTCTATTGGTTTTAGACTTTGTAATCCAAATTTATTTGGAATTTTTTTATCTTTAACCTGCTGCATAACTGAGACTTGATTCAGATTCAAATGTCTTCTACCTTTGCTTATGATGACCTAGTATGCTTCCATTTGGTCATTGAAGCCACCAGATTGATGCTTCTTATCTATCTTTTTAATATTGAGATCATGTGATGTTGTGGACAGACGGGTGGTTTGAGCAATCGTCAGAAAGAACACAAGAAGGCTCTACCTCTTGCCGCAAAAAGAGCCAAGGCAGCTAAATCTCGTCAAGAAAAAAAGAAAAAACAGCAAAGATCTGGCAAACAATTCCGCGGAAGGAAAGCTTGGAAATGATTTTGGGGCCGTATGTATCTGTTACAATGCGAATGGCCTGTCACCTTTTCCCCTTCCGAATGTATTGTATTATCTGTTTCAGTGAACATTTTTTCTAGTTTTAATATTTAAATCCTCTATGGCTTTCTCATTCTGTTATGTATAGAGTCCAGGCGCCTAACGAAACATTCTTTATTTTCAAGTAAAAATACCATTTTGTGATAGTTTGGAGATTCAAACACAATAGCAGGAGAAACTTGCTGATGGGAAGGTTCGAGCTATGTGGCACATGAATTTCCCTCCAATTTATTTATGGAAGAGCTAAAATTTCTTATATGTGGGATAAGACCAGAGTAATGATCTAAATGTTAAGAAGAACGTTTATACAATAACAATATTATAAAGAAAATGGACGGAGGGGCGACTACGTTTCTATTTTACTTGCTGAATAGTCAAGAGGTATTTCGGATATTTGGTGAACTTTTTTTTCTTTACAAGAAATCGATGGTGCAATATTTTTCAAAACTTAATTTTAAAGGGTAATTAAAATTAATTTTAATTAATTTAATTTTAATTAAAATATAATAGTATTAAATCAAAAAAATAAGTTTTTATAAAAGATAGCGTTTAAGTTATGTTAGATGAATAAAGCTTCTAGAAAACAAGCATCGACAACCTTTAAGAAATTCCATCCATTATAAACTCACCAAAATCTACAACTAATCTCAAATTTGAGTTCCTATTAGGCATAGACGATAGGCAACGGAAGGATGGGGAAAAGGGAAAGGAAATATAAATATTGAACAGCAAATTAAGTCGAAGGACAATCTATTCTTGTACAGAACATGAGGGTGAATTGCTGCTCTGGCCAAATATACGAGGAATTCCATCCCAATTCCTGTTCTCTCTTGCTTCCCAGTATCCTCCCATATATCGATAACAACCATCCCCATCTTTCTGAAACCATCTTGGCTGCCATCCACTTTCCTGCAATTTCCTTGCCTGAATCACAAGGTAACAGAAGCTGGTCAACCCTCTTTCTACTTGAAAGAAACAAGAAAGATTAATATTATAAGAAATATTTCATTGAAAATCTCAGTTCTAAAGTTTAACAGATAGAAAAAAGTATAGGAGTATATACTGGAATTAAGCTAGGCTTACTAAGTTTTCTTTTGTCATTGAGATGTTTGTGGCTTCGAAGTCACTTTTGTTAGATGAAAGCAGTAGCTGTCAAATACTAACCAAGAAATGAGTAAACACCAAAGGGTGGTGTTTCTAAATACATTTTAAACTTTGCTGAGAACACAGTAGAAACACCACAATTCCAAATAAAGCTTAAGTATCCTGAACTTAGGCCAAGTCTTGCTGCAATGCATACCAAACATTTTCTATATCTCGTTAGTTGTTGATGTTGTAGTTTAAAGGAATCTTAAAGTTGGAATGGTTTTACTTACTATAGGAAAGTATTATCAGATTGAGCACCCTAATTGCAAAGCCTAAATCTTGCCTAACAAAATTTGGCAAGCCCCCAACGTTAACTTTAATTATCGAAGGCTTTCTCCACAAGCTCTATCCTATGAACTTATTCAAAGTCCAAAATACAACAATCCTGACTTAGTCAAGTGCGGCCAGAGTGTGAAAATTAAATAACACACCCAGGACTATTCTACACAATCTGCAATAGCAAAAATCTAATGACTAGGGCATAGTATATTATCTTTGATATGAATTACCACAACCAAATAGTTTGTGAAGCAATTCAAGCTCTGGTAAGAAATATCTCTTAGAGGTAGGCATAAGCAAGGTTAAACTTTCCAACAAATGAATAGCATTCCTAGTCCGAGGCTAAATCATATGACTTGATAACTTGTGCCCATCACCCATATTACTGATGAGACTTGATAAAAAAGTATAAACACAAAGTAAGATCTGTAGGTACCTGTCTCTGCAGCTGTTCGAGTCTCAGCTTCTCAGCATTTGCTAATTCATATTCTCCATTTTCTAAGTATCTCTGATCTGGCCTTAGCCTTGAATCAGTTGGGGGCAATTTATCCAATAAACCAGGAGTCAGCTCATTTAAGGATATTGCAAATGGAGTGAGATTGTATCTTGTCTTGGTAATAGATTTGCCTCTTTCCCACAGCAACACAGCTTCTGTCATTGGATCATAACCCTTAGGTTTTGTAGTCGGGTCTCCCAGAACATAGTACATAGCTTCGTCCCACTTACCCATCAGCATTGCTACCTTCTCTCCAGTCCTATTATCTTGCACAAATCCATGAACCTAAGTTGAAAACAATAAATAAATAAATTATGTATTGCAAACACATTTAATTTTAATTCTGCTTCTTGTGACAGGTTTTGGAAGGAAAACCGAGCAACTTTGAGGGTAAACGAACAATTCCTGGTTCAATACCATTTTACAAATACGGAGGCATGCATAAATTCCTGATAGCATTTTATAGTACCTCGTGATGGGAGCAAAACGGCTGAAATGACCATCAATTTTTCTTTTCATTAGTGTATCAAAGTTTCAAATTCATTAAGAGATGTATGATGGATCATAACTATTATGCCAATGAAGTTTTAAAAGAAGATAGAAAAGAGCTAGCATGCCCATTGATAGTTACTGGATAAAGGGCTAGGATTGAGAAAAATTGGTGCTGCTAAGAGAAATTCATCTTTTCTTCAAGATAAAGGCAAGGAACAAAGAACCAAGTTTTGAACCAATAGAAAGCAAATTATCTGTATCAAAGCACCCAATGAAGTGTGTAACAAGTACAAAAGTTACCTGATGTGGATTTCGGTCGATGATAGATTGTTCCTTGAACTTGAGCTTGCAGGAGTATTTGCCACTTCCCCTGATGCGCATGGTTCCATAGTGATCACAATAAATTTTCCCAAGTATGATATTGTATATGGAA
>JAWDEX010000012.1:8409874-8425174 GCA_035221805.1 Trichilia hirta
GTTTGGGTATTATAAGGAGGAGTTTAAGGAAGTACTATTTATATGTGCATTCATCAAGATCATGATTGCTTCTCTATCATTTCTTCTTGCGTATGAGAAGATTGAAGATGATGATGATAGTGATGCTTCAAGTGATGAAGATGACCTGACTGCTCATGTGCCTCAAGCTATCCTCCGTAAAGCGGCTGTCTATAAGGTAAGATGTCACTACAATGATATGATTCAGTCATTGATATGAATGTCATGTAAAAAAAATTGTTCCCTGAATTTATTTCCTGCCACATTGAAAGCCAAGCATAAGATGCTTAAGTCATACTATGATTGTTGTTACTGGATCCATTCCAACTCTTTTATAGAGGAGCGGGTTGTACGTCCTGTAGTTTACTTTGAGGGAAACACTGGTTGTATTTTGTTGTAAAATTTGAAAATTTCATTGGATTATTTTCAATTTTGCTATTTTGTATTGACTCTCAGGCACACCACAAAGGTACTACTGCTAGCCAGAAGAAAAGAAAGCAAAGCTGCAGCGTGCCATGTGTAGTATGAAAAAGCAGCAACGGCTGTCGTCAGAAAAAAACTCTTCAAGTTATTATTCACCACCTAACCATCAAATCAATGCACAGGTCGGGCCCTTATATATATAATCACTTATTATATTATAGTATCCATTTGGTTTATATATCTGTGGAGGGCAGGCGAATTTACATTTCATTCTGCCTGCAGGGATTTTCTGAGAAGCTATTGTCTCGTCTTAAAAAATGCAAAAAACGATTTGAGGTAAATATGTTTTATGCTTTGAAGTTTTAATTTGGCCAGAGTTTAGGTTCCCTCATCAGAATATTTTCTTTTACTTTCTTTCTTTGCTTTTTTTCCCTTAACTGCAACTAATGCCATGTTGTTGGATGTGCATATGTTTCCTCAGTGTAATTGTGATGGGATTCTTGGTAAAAATAGTTGACATTGATACTTTTTTCTCATTTTAAGGATGTCTTGCATTTTACAGTCCTAAAACCACTTAAAGGTTTCTTTCTTCACTTTTTGGGCATGCCATTGCGGTACAGTGATTATGAGTTTTGGGAAGAGTAAAGTGGCCCATAGTTGTTGCAACATGGCACTGGGACTAGCTTAATGTCAGGGGTCTGCAATAGTTCAAGGTCAATGTGAGAGATCAATGTTTAGAGATATGATTAATAGGTGTTTATATTCTGTAAAGATAAGAAAGCTTCACATCTGCTTCCATTTTCAAAATAACTTCCAAAACTGAAAAAGGCTGTGCTTTATCTCTTTCAGTCTTTAATGTCAGCTCTTTTCATATACTTACTCAGTCTAAATAATAATAGCAATAAATTTCGAGATTGAATAGGTCGGGCACTTGTACTTGACCACACTGTATTTTAATAGTGGATGAATTGCCCTAATACAACTTATGTTTTGGTCATCATTCCACTGTGGGAATTTCTGAGAGTCAAGGTTGAGATTACTGACCGTAAAATAATGTTGAAATTTCATTGTGTATTAAAGGAAATTTAGGATTGTATTTCTAGTTGATTACTTCTCACCATAAGTAACTCTTTTTGCATATTTGTTTGATTATTGCTCGCTTTGTGAACATCAGGTTAAAATGATGATGTTAAAAGTGATTGCCAGGACAATTGAGCTTCACAAATTGATTTTATTGAATTTTTACCCTTTTCTTCAAAGATACATTCAGGTATATTTCTTGTTTGTTCAATGCGGTTGTAATTCCCATGCTTAATAGTGGTATGACTATATTGGCATATGCAGCCTCATCAACGTCATATCACCAATTTGCTTGCTGCAGCAGTTCAGGCTTGTCATGATATGGTATTTGTAGCTTCTGTTTTGGTGATTGGATTTGATGCGATGTTCTTTCCCTTTCCCATTCTCTCCTGCATAATTGAGTTTTATCTTTTCTCAAACATTTTGTAACTTCACTTTCTCTCAACCAGGTGCCTCATGCTGTTGAATCTTTATTCAACTGATAGTGAATCAGTTTGACATTGATCAATAGGTACAGAGGTATAGCTGTTTTATAATATCTTTTTCGATCTGTTGCAGATGAACTTGTTGCCAGGAATTGCTGTTGGACTGAATGTCATTAGGGAAATATGCTTGCGAATGCCATTGGTAAGTACCTCTCCTTATCATTTTCTTTTAGAACTCCACCCCCTTTCCTCAACCTCAATGACTTCATATGTAAATCTCACATCTTAATTGAGTTGGGGTGTTTTAGTCAAGGTCGGGCAATATTTCTTGAAAAAATGGTTGGATCTATTTCATGTTTTCAGCCTTATCTCTTTTATATCTATTATGCGCTTATGCTAATATATATTGCTTCAAAAGTAATATTCTTTACTTTTTTGTTGGTCTCTTGTTGATGACAGAATATTTACTGCAAGATCTTGTATTATATAAGAAATCACATGAGAAGGCTGTTTCAGCATCAACTTGTTCACTTATCTGTTTGTTTAGAGAGGTATGGACAACATTCTGTTGTTTTGCTATCTTGGTCTTTCTGTGCCCGCTTAGTTTAGGAATACTGATTACTTTGTTTGCTTGGAGGTTTGTGCTTCATTGCTGGTCAAGAAGGATCGTGGGCACCCTATTGACAGTAAGGCCAGGCCAAGAGCATATAGGAAAGTCAATGTTGCTAGCAATGTTCCTGGTGTTGAGCTATAAAACAGGATGACCATGATGACTGTAGGTGATGATGGCACTGATGAAACAGTATTTGATGGCTCTCATGAAGATCGTGATAATGACGAGAATATTGCTGGCAATGGTGATGAAGAAAACCAGTTGTCTGCAGATGCTATTGGAAGTGAGGAGGATGACAATGAAGATGATAATGCAGTAGACGAAGATGATGATAATAATAATACTATTGACTAAGGCAGCGGAGTCAGTGAAGATGATGGTGATGATGATGTTGATGATGGTGGTGATGATGATGGGGAGGAGGGGTTGGAGGTAGAGGATCTAGAGTCAGAAGAAGCTAATGGCTCTCCTAAAATCGGTGACAATAACATCAGAATAGCAGTTCAGCAGCTAAAGAATCTAAATCATGAAAGAGGAAGTATTCTGATTTTGGTGGACAGCTTATTGCTGCTGACACAAGTCTTCAGACTTTAAAGAGAATGGCAGAAGCAGAAATAGGTCATGCCTCTTCTGACATGACTGATGGCATTCTCTCTAATGAAGACTTCCAAATGATCAAAGAACTAAAGGTGTGCCAATGTGTTCTCAAGGTTTTATCAAATTGTCTTCATTGTGTGATTTTGTATTTATTGAACCTTAATGATTGGGCTTCTTTTCAATGTAAAGTTTCTTAACTGTAACATGTGTTGGATATTGTTAGTTTATACGTTTATTGTTCAGTTCCTCTTTGGTGATATGTTATTAGGCAAAGAAGGATGCCAAGGGTGCTTTGGCGCAGGAAGGGTTTAAGATTCCAAGTTCTGATCAACTGAGTGTTTAGCGTGTGGATCCAGCCAAGCTTGAAGCAAGTCTTCTATGCTTTATTTGCTATGATTTTTTTTTTTTTCAGTTTCCTTTTCTGGTACTTATTTGATGAATTGGCTTATATAAGCAAAATCTGGAGAGTAGCAATGCCAGCTGAAATCTTTTTTATATGATTTGGATACTAGGTTAAAAATGATTTAGTCAAAGGCGACTCATATCTTAAAGGATAATCAGTTGTTGGATTGTGACTTTCTACGACCATATTGTCGTCTTGGATAAATTGGGAACTGTATCCATACTTGAAGTGAGATTTAACTGTGTAATAAGAAACTAGTATGCACTTAATGGAAAACTTTCTTGGCTTGAGGCCTTTTTAAGGTGTAGATTTCATGGAAATGCTTGTATGTTCCACATTTTCCTCCAAATCTCTTAATTCAATGCATGCCTCCAAACCCCTTTCCAATGTGGGTCATCACATTATGAAACATGTTTTGACCCGTATGTTCATACAAAATCTAGGCTTATGTACGGCAAAAGTTAAGTAAGGAGGAAAGACTTGCATTAGTAAGAGCAGGGAGGGAAGACAGCCTGAAGTATATGGCTTGAACTGCTGGGAAACAGAAAAAGGTACTTTTATCTCATTGTTTTTATGTACATTCATTTTGGAATTATAGTGATTGATAGTGGCTGAATTACTCAATTATTCTTATGAGTTTCCTGCTTTCTGAGTTGAAATGAAACTGTTGTTTCTGATCTAAAAGAAAAGAACGTTGTCTCTGAATTTTAGACTCAACTTGCTCACGCATGTTATTCTCTCCTTATTGTTTAAGTTTTTCCAATTGCCAGAGGGCGACTTTTGCGTTGAATGATTTCTCCTTAGGAGTTAGCACTTTCTGTTTCTTTGGGAATGCTGGCTTGTGCTGCACCTGTCCTCTCTTATTCCTAATCTCATCAAGAAAAAAAAGAAAAAACAGCAAAGATCTGGCAAACAGTCCCTGGAAGGAAAGCATGGAATGGGCTCGTATTTTATCTGTTACAAAGCGAATGGCCTTTCACTTTTTCCCCTTCCAAGTGTATTGTATTATCCGTTTCGGTGAACTTTCTTAGCATTAATATTTAAGACTTATATGGCTTTTTCACTCTCTTATGAAAAGGAGCACAGGCCCCTAACAAAACATTCTTGCTTTCTATACAAGTAAAAATATCATTTAGAAGTTATTCTGAGATTCAAACACACAGCAGCTGGAGAAACTTTCTCGAGGGAGGGTTCTCTCCAATTATTTAAGAGAATTTCTTATATCTGGGATAGGAAGAGTAATGATGCAAATGTTTAGTAGAACTTTGATAGAAAATGGGAAAAAAATAAAAAAAATGGAGGATGGCTTCATCAAAATTTATCAATTGCATATTTACTTTTTCTAAAATTTACATCACTTTTAAAAATAAAATTCATCAAATACGACTAATTTTTTAACAGCATAATAAAAACAGATTTTTAAAAGCTGCCGCAATGACAAACTGCCTTTAAGTTATGTGTTTCTGGAAAACAAGCATTAAAAACCTTAAGACACCATCCATGTATCCATGTCGGATGAATAAAGCTTCTGGAGAAACAAGCATTAACCACCTTTAAGAAAATCCATCCATTATAACTTACCAAAACCTACAGCCAATCTCAAATTTTGAGTTCCTATAACGCATTGATTGTGACAGCAGAAGGGGTCAAGGGAAAAATAAATATAAAATACCTAAAAGAGTAAATTAAGCCAAAGAGCAGTCTATTCTTGTACAGAACATGAGGGTGAAATGCTGCTCTGGCCAAATATATCAGGAATTCCATCCCAATTCCTTCTCTCTCTTACTTCCCAGTATCCTCCCATATATCGATAACCACCATCCTCATCTTTCTGAAACCATCTTGGCTGCCATCCACTTTCCTGCAATTTCCTTGCCTGAATCACAAGGTAACAGAAGTTGGTCAACGCTCCTACTTGATAAAACAGAAGAAAGATCAATATTATAAGAAATATTTCAGAGAAGAGTCAGTTCTAAAGTTCAATTGATGGAAACAAAGTACATACTGGAATTAAGCTAGGCTTTCTTAAGTTACAGGAATGTCGAACTGAACTAAGTTTTCATTTATTATTGAAGTCTGTGGCTTTGAAATAACAACTCATGTTAGATGAAAGCACCAAATGTCAAATATTAACAAAGAAATGAGTACAAACCATTAAAGGGTGGTATTCCTAAACATATTTTAAAAATAGCCAAAAACACAGCAGAAAACCCCCAATCCCAAATGAAGCCTAAGCTTTCTGAACGTGAGCCAGGTAGATACTGCTACTTTTTGCTGCAATGCATACCAAACATTTTCTTTATCTTTCTAGGTTAGTAGGTTTATATATAGTCTTTTGTGGAATGTTTTAGCTTTTATTTTCTCTATCCAAAGATAAGGTCCAAATTAATTCTGTTATTGTTATTTATATGTCAAAAGCCTGAATAAAGTGCATAAAGGAATCTTCAAATTGGAATGGCTTTATTACTTTAGGAAAGTACCATAAGATTGAATAACCAAATTCTAAAACACTAAATTTTGCTTAACAAAATTTGGCAAATGCCAATGTTGACTAGAATCATCGAAGGCTTTCTCCACATGCTCTATCCTGTGAACTCATTCAAAGTCCAAAGTACAACAATTATGACTTAGTCAAGAGTGACGGTTGTGAAAATGAAATAAGCACACACATGGGACTATTCTACCCAATCTGCAATAGCAAAAGTCTAATGACTCGGGCATAGCATAGTATCTTTCATGTTCATTGACACAACCAAATAGTTTGTGAGTTAATTCAAGCTTTGACAAAGAATAACTGTTGAAGATGCACAAGCAAGGTTAAACCTGCCAATAAATGAATAGCAGTCCTAGTCCCAGCTTACATCACACGACTTAATAACTTATGCCCATTACGCATATTACTCATCAGGCTTGATAAAAAAGCTATAAACACAAAGTAAGATCAGTAGGTACCTGTCTCTGCAGCTGTTCGAGTCTCAGTTTCTCAGCATCTGCTAATTCATATTCTCCATTTTCCAAATATCTCTGATCTGGCCTTAGCCTTGAATCAGTGGGAGGCAATTTATCCAATAAGCCAGGAGTCATTTCGTTTAAGGATATTGCAAATGGAGTGAGATTGTATCTTGTCCTGGTCACAGATTTGCCTCTTTGCCACAGCAACACAGCTTCTGTCATTGGATCATATCCCTTTGGTTTTGTTGTCAGATCTCCCAGAACATAGTACATAGCTCCATCCCACTTACCCACCAACATTGCTACCTTCTCTCCTGTCCTATTATCTTGCACAAATCCATGAACCTAAATTGAAAAAAATAAATAATAAATAATGTATTGCAGACACATATTTAGATATATGTAAGTATACTTATTTTCGGTTTGGCTAACCTAGAGTAAACTCATAATTCTCATTATGCTTCATGTGACAAGTTTTGACAGGAAAACTGAGCAACTTTGAGGGGAAAGGAACAATTCTCTACTTCACTATCATTTTACAAATATGAAGGCACACATAAATTCCAGAGAGCATTTTATGGTACCTCATATTGGGAGCCAAAGGGCTGAAATGACCATCAATCTACTCTTTCATCAGTGTATCAAAGTTTTAAATTCAATAAGAGAAGTATGATACATCATAACTAATATCCAGTGAAGTCGTAAAAGAAGATAGAAAAGAATGAGGGTGCCACTTGATAGATCATGACTCAAATGCTATTAGATAAAGGGCTAGGATTGAGAAAAAGTTGGTGCTGCTAAGAAAATTCATATTTTCCTTGCAATAAAGACAAGGGACAAAGAAACAAGTTTTGAGCTAATAGAAAGCAAATTCTGTATCAAAGCGCCCAATGAAGTGTGTAACAAGTACAAAAGTTACCTGATTTGGATTTCGGTCGATGATAGATTGTTCCTTGAACTTGAGCTTGCAGGAGTAGTTACCACTTCCCCTAATGCGCATGGTTCCATAGTGATCACAATAAATTTTACCGAGTATAATATTGTATATGGAAGTGGTGACCTTGCTCCACTGGAAGGTCTCACCATCCTCAAACTGAAGGGTCAGGACACCAAGAGGGTCAAGCTGAATAGATCGGCCCCAAAATTTTCCTTTGAGATTGGATTCTGCCCAAAATTTCCAGCCTCTTCCCTCACAGTGACAAGCAACAACCATAGGATGATGACTCACCTGAAACATAGTAGCTTGTCAGATGAAAAGTGATAAAATAAAAAATGTCCAATATTGATGTCATGTACTCAATTGACAACAAGAAGGCAATAATTGAAAAGGTGACTTCAATTGCATTTTTCCAACACTGCTGGGTCAAAATTCAAAATATAGTGGAAACAAAAAACATACCTTTTCAGAGAAAAAACGAATTCCTTTATCAGGATAATCGGCCTCATAGGTCTCCCCAAGAAGAGGATTGAAGGGTTTGCACTGCCGACCTTCAGTTGATGCATAGCCAGATACAGCAAAAGCCGCAACGTATAATATTCTCATCAAATCATTACCCTGCACCGTGTAAACTCCCTATATTAGACATTATGTGTTGACATTCAATACAAACATGTTAACATCCAATTACGATTTACAACATACAAGTGAGGTTGTCCATAGATCTTTTAGTGAAAGTATTAATAAACTTGAATGACATTCTATGTTCCGTTGCACCTGCACCAGTAAGACAAGCTGCCTCCTCCCAGATGGGAATGAAGGGATTCAAGTCTTTAAGGGCCCATTGCAGAAATAAGAGTTGTGAACCAAGGCTTGGGGCACTAATCATGAGATACTCTCCTGAGACCCAACCAAGCGAGTAAAATTTATGGATAAATAAGGGTCATTGTGAACGGAATACCAAGATTTGAAGGGGTTGTCATGTATAAGAGAGTAAGATAATTAGTTCTTTAAGCAGCTATGGCTTGCATCTGGACTACCTGGATTATAATGCAACTAGCAGATCATGCTTTGAAACTGCTTTGCCACAAAAGGAAGCAGAGCAGAGGACCTGACCTGCTTTCCCCATTCCAATGCCAGATCAACCAAGTATGAATATTCCAAATCCTCAAAGCACTTCTGCAGAGAAGAGAGTGGTTCATTAAAATAAACCGGAAGACAAACCCCTGACAAGTCCTTTCCAATATTGTCCTTGATGATTGACCATAAGCCAACAGGCTTTTCTTTCTCCTTTGGTTCGGGCAAACTATCCCTTCTTTTAACATAGGGATATTGTATTGGCCTGATTTCATTTTCAACCCCTCGTAAACGATCTGAAAACAAAAATTCTTTGTCATGTATGCAAGCGATTCCCGTAGTTTCTCTACTCCGATAAGAGGCACTTCTCAAAGCCTCTGAAGACAAAAAATCATTTGTATCAAAAAATGTCCCTTCATCTTCATCCGTTTCAACATCTGCTCCATCCTGACTTTCATTTTCTACATAAAAATCACTTGCACTGCCCTCAGACATGACAGAATAGAAATCTGATAGATAAAAATGATAAGAACCAGTGAAAATTTGAAAATTCCAACCAACTACAAGATATTACAGCAAATTCTGCCAAAAATTCCAACATTTAAAAAAGAAGTAAAAAAATTTGAAAAGTCTTTCTTTTGGCATTTTGCTGAATGTTCCTACTCAAGCATATCAAATGATTGAGAACTAGGATCGCACATGTATCACTGAACACAAAAAACTTAACAGACTAATGGCAAGAAATGCCACATGACCCATTTTATGTTTCACTGAGCGCATGTCAGCATTTCGAGTAAACTTCAAAATCCAAAATATTATAAATATTCAACAATATCCACCTGCCATATATTTACATTCTCTTTTTATTTTGCCTTAACAGATCCATATACAGAGATGAAGTTCCTACGTGTTCTAAAACATACACGTTGAGTCCATATTCTAAGAACAATGGATGTTACAGATTATTGTCATAAAGAAGTTGAAAAGCAGAACTAACCACTATATCTTCCATTCCCTTGTCCGCAATATGATTCACATTCCTTTGTCTCATCCACTACAGTTGCTTCCAGCTCCATTTTCTCTGTCTGCGTAACAATTTTAAAAGGAGAAACTGTAAATTTTGCTAGCAGAAAAATTCAGTTAAACGTGAGGAAAAAATCAATATGAATGACACAAGCTGGAATACCAACACAGTAGAAATCATTAAATGAGGAAAGCTGAAAAGGCACTATTGGCAAATGGTGGCATGAAGCCCAATCAATAATTATCCTTGAAACAGGAATCTATGGGTGTGATTGGTGCATAAAGAAAAATTTATTGAGTTGTCTATGTTAGATGCTTACTAGTCTTATCCTTCTAGATACTTACAACTGAGAGGGAGGGGTGTGTGTGTGTGGTGAGGGGTGGGCGGGTGGGTAGGGAGAGAGAGTACTTACCTAATTCCTACACAAATGATTGCATGCTACCTTTTAGTATTTCAGAAAATTGAATTACTTAAATAAAAATACAGCACATGATTGAGAAAGAACAGCATAAAAAATACCTCTAGTTGCCTTAAGGTTTCGAGTAACATTATATGTTTATGTTGAAGAGCACCGAACTGGTTTTGCAGCTTGGAGTGCTCTGAGAGTATAATAGTCTCGCAATCTTTAATAACTACCTCACTCACTCCTTCCTGCAATAATTGTAACCGTAGCCTCTCAGTTGAAACAACGTTATCCTCAGAAGGTGAAAAATCATTGCTGGTCAATACTCTAGGGAAAAGTTCTTTAGCAGTCTGCAGCCCCTCAATCCATAGAGTTCTGTCCTCTCTAGACATACAACACAAATGAAGAGTCTTTGTTCCTGAGAATACTGTGAGCCTTTTATCGTCTGACTTGCTCGCACAAACTGAAGACACCTGTGCAATGTATCACTTCGAAGTCAATGACCACTCAAAAGAGGGGAAATCATGGAAAATAGAATTCGTGAACACAAATTTACAGCAACATCCGCATGCATAACTTTAGAAAATATGGCCAGTGCTTCAATCTTAATATGTTGTAATAATGATAGAATGATGGAGGAAACATTTGAGAATTAATAGAGAGATCAATTATTAAAAACTTAAGCAACCATTATTATAACAAGCAAGACTCGTGTCAATATATGGACAAGAAAACATGTTCTCTTGATCTGAAGATTTAACCAACAAATGAACCTCCTTTGATACGATGAAGGTGTATATAGAAAGAGACCAGTGCTAATAAGTTAGGTGCACAAAAACAACTTTGATTTTCAGGAGGGCAACAAAACTCGCTTTCTTCAGTTACTGAAACTACAAAAAAGTTTACTACTTGACGAGGACAACAAAACCTGTCCGTTAGAAAAACTCACTTTGCATAATGGCATATAAATTCCTAGTCTACAAATAGCCCGAGATTTCTTCACTTCTTAGTCACAGCTGAATCCTTTAAAGCGATTCGTTAAAGAATACTTAATATCCTGTAAAAAGATTCCTCAAAATAGGCCTGTAATGAACACTACTTTCATCACCATAAAAGTTCTTGAACTTAAGTAAGAATAACTTCATCTCTTAATCCTCGAACCAATTAATACGTCACTCATGTCTCCAAAACTTTACAACACAGCTATTTTTTAGCTTGTACACCATGTAATGAAAACAAACAAATAAACAAATAAAGAAAATCAACCATTTCCCACATCATCCACACAAGTCACAAACAACAATACCAACAAAATTAGCTAAACAAGTCCTTGTTTTAGTTAAAACATCATCCACTGATGCAACGAAGAAAACAGTTAAAAAGAAAAAAACTAGACCAAGAAAAAGCAAACCTTCAAGTGTACTTCACCGAAGGGCTTGCAATGGCGAGCCGCAGAGCCAAAAAGGTGACAGCTCCAATTAGCCTTTCTCATAAACCTAACGGAATCTTCGCCGATCACTCGAACGCCGTTATCTCTAGCCGGACTCATCAAAATCTTATCTGGTCCATGAATCTTATAATACGACAGCACTCCATCTTCAAGCACGAACCATCTTGATCTCCATCCTTTACCGTAATTAACCCACTTGTACAAAATCCCCTCCACGCCGGCACTCACGCCTCCACCATTTCCATTCCATCGAGATTCCGTTACTGACTCGACAACGACATTAGCAGTTGACGACTTGTCGGAGTCAGTGCCGACGGACGAGACTGGAGCCGATAAACTACCTTTAACAATCTTAACAGTGGCCGTTTCGAGCCCCGCCTGAAAGTGATTTGTTGATTTAGTAACCACCGGATTCGGCCGGTCCCGATCAATCGAAATCGGAGCAATGCAGCAAAGAGGATTCATTTTAACAACCTCCGCATTCACTATGAAACGACGATCGGTCACAAAAACGTATTGTCTGCGTTTGGCTGAATGCAATCAGAGGAGGAGCTCCAGATTGCATTAGTTTGGGTCGGATAAGTGGGAATGTGGACCCGATCGGAGCTCGGAGAAGTGATGATGAAGAGTGAAACGAAAAGTTTCGTACATGACATAGGGTCCTAAGCTAAACGGATTACTTAGATCGTAGCGAGAGGCAGTCACAATTTATAGATGTTGTGCAGAGCGCCCACAGATCCATTTGTAGCAGTGCAGAGTAGAATACAGTGTGGAGCCAGTCCTGGCCTCCAAGCCTAAGCAGCTACGCTAATGAACGAAAAACCATTATTTATTGAAAAAAACCTTTTCCTGTGCTTCACTTATTAGTTATCACATAAAATCTTTAAAAAAAAAAAGGTTTTGAACTTAGTGTAATATTTTCATGCATATTTTTTAATATTAACAAATTTTTTATATTAAAATTAACTATTTTTTAAGACTTTCATATATTTTATATTACAAAAATATTATAATATATAGTATAACTTTACAAATAATAAATATGTTATAAAAATAACATAATTATAATAAAATATAATTTTAGAAAATAAATTATATAAATATATATTTTATTTTTACAAAATAATATTAATATTATTTTCTATTAGCTGTGTTTTGTTTATAATTCTTATGAATCTCATGAACATGGTGAGACGGTTAACGTGGGCATTACAGAACAGGCACTAGTAATTGGAGGGTGGGGAACAGTATGCCCGTTGGGCGAGGGGAATGCATCGTTTCTGGCCGTGGCCCATGGCTGTGACGCCTCCATGCCAGTTACTATTTTGACCCTCCGGGTTATTTCGTTTCAGTTATAGTAAACTGATTTCAATGTTAATTGAGGGTATTTACGCCATTTTGATAGGTTTGAAAGTGATCAGTGAACAACGGATGGGATCACCGTAATAGGAAACTGGAGATTTGTGGGGGTGGGAGGCCGAGCGGAGCGAGTCCTTTGAGTGCAGTGCAAATATGCATCATGCACAATGGTCTGTCATTTACCTATTGGTTGTTCTTAACCCTAAATTTAGAATCTTGCACTACTTAGTCAATTTTTTTATTAAAAGATCGTTAATCGACTAATACGTGCAAGTTTCAGTACAATATTCGAATATGTGATAAAAATATGATTATCCACACGAGTATTGGTTCCCCGTTCCTTTACATTGGTTCCATTGTAATTCCGTGACAAACACAAAACAAATTCAACAATTGATTTGGGTTTGTTACCTGTTGGCTAAAGGGGTGTTGGGTTGTAAATTCTAAGAATGAAAAAGTACAGCGCGTCATAGAGTGGGGAATTGTGATAGGTTGGATATTTTTGAGTCGTAACAAACCATCATTATCATTAATAGGTCGTCATTATTTTATGCCACGGTTCTCTCTTTAAGAAACACTTGCTATTTAATTAGAGCTTTGTCAGTTGACTTCGTGGCCTGACGGAACTATTTACCAACCACCCTACCAAGGAAAATTCTATTCAAAACAAAGACCATAACACATGCCACCTATATGTCTTCCATTCAAATTACACGACTTCGACATTGGAAGGCATGTTTCGGGAAATTTTGAGCAGCATAATTACCCTCTCTGTCATGTCTTGGATCTCCCTTTTATCACTAGAAAGTTTCTGTTAGCCTACTCATTCTGCCATTAACCATTCTCACAAAATTCTTTGAATCCAAATTGCTCGGCAGCATAATTACCCCACTATCATATCTTGGACCTCCTTGTTATCACTAAAAGGTATATGTTAGACTACTTATTCCGTCGTTTATTGGTATTGCATACTTTAAAATTATTTGTATTATTAATTTTTAGTACATTATAAAATTATTATTTTAAATATGTATTATACATATTATTTAATAAAAAAATTATTTTAATTTATGTGTATATACTTCTTCTATTATCTATACATATTAATAATAAAATATGTATATAAATCGTTCAAAATAATTAGATTATATAAATAGTTTTTTATATATACAATATCGATTAGATATTGATATTATATAATAGACACACTGAATATATCCGATAAATATCATAAGATGATATTAGTGTGAATGATATGATAGTTATATCATTAGAACATTAGTGTGAATTAAAAGTTAAAGAATTATTTTTCGAACGTGACCAAAGATATGATAAATTATATGAAAGTATGTTATCAATGATTCTTCGTACAATTATACTAGTGTATTAACTACTCTTTAGATCTAAGATGTCATAGTCGTTAATCAGCATAGATGTACATGATTTATATAGTGTATAAATACGAGACTAATCTTATCTCGTACACATAAGCTAATTTGGCCATATATTATTTATGTTGAGATGCGAATGATTATCAGATGGAATCTATTAACTTAATATAGGAGATTTTGAAGTTCTATTTACTCTGTCTAAATTTGAGTTTCTAATTGAATATTAGTATATAGTTAAAACTAAAATATCCTTGGTCAAGAATTAATAGAAGTTATACAAAGAGTTTGTAGTGATAAGTTTAGCATATATTAACTGATAGTTTGTATATGACTGAATTTAGAGTTTTGACATTCGTAAGTCTTAACTTAGTACAGATTAGATAATGAAAGGAGATTATTCACATAATATTTATAATATTTCATAAAAAGGTTTGATGAAAATTTTTTTTATTGTACTTTAGAGACTGTGACATGTTGATAGAAGTTAATAATAGTCATTGAACATTAAATAATTTAAAACGAGTTTGATGAGATCAATTTTAACTCACAGCTAATACTATAGTAAATTCAAGAGGTCACAACTAATATCTTATCTTTGTTCTTGTCATAAGAGAGATAAAATATTATTTGCAAGAAAATTAATACTCTCGAAGATAATATTTAGTTAAAATTATAAATTCCATCTAAACTTGAGATTTATAGAGTACTAATGTAAGTAAATGATGGATGTGTCAATTAAGACAAAAAGAAAATAGAAATGATCAAGGATTATTTTGATAATTTTGGCATGTTACTGTAACAGTACCAAAATTTAGATCGGTTAGTACCAAATAAAATCTTGTAACACGTAGGGCATCATGCCATAAATAGCACTCGAATTGGATAAGTATTAAGGGAGTTATGATCTTTTACGCTAAACGTGTAATATCGTGAGCCGATTTTCAAAGCAGCTTACTTATAGTTGAATTATTTTTCATAAATTTTAATATCGTGTGGAAGCTCGTGATGTGTAGAGTCTAACGTCTTAAAAAACACTCAATTTGGGTAAGGAATGATAAAATTATTATATTTTTGTGAAAATATCAAAAATAATTGGAAGTTAAAAAATCGAGCATATTATGAAAATAGATTGCAAAACATAGATTAGG
>JAWDEX010000012.1:8425274-8442006 GCA_035221805.1 Trichilia hirta
GTTGCAAATTTAATGGTGGAGTTACAATCATACGGTCACTAAGTAAAACATGGACAAGTTGAAAAGGGATTTAGCATGTGATACATATAAGGATTTTTTCATTAGTTAATTAATGCAGAATTTTTTATTTTTACCTATACAATAATAGGTGTCATATAATTTTATCAACATAAAATTGAACATATATCTTTTTAATTTTAATTAAAATCAACAAGTAGTCTTTCACTTATTTTCAAAAGTATTAACTATTAGATTATTGAACATAATTTTAATTATTTAAATTGAAGACTTAGAATATATATAATTTTATCGAGCCATATTTTTTATTTTTTACATTTAAAAAATAATTAGAACACTTTTTAGAAGGCAAGAAAACTATGAAAACACTTTTCAATTCTTGCCTCCTCTTTTTCTCATTTTTTTTTTTCTCTCTTTGAAAAATTTGAAAAGATGGTTATGGTTTCTTTGTTATAACCCACCGTGAGATACATTTTAACGAAGAAGAAACCTTTTCAATTATCCAGTATTACATTTCCACGTGTGATGTACCTATCTTCCATTTGATTGATTCAATTTTATTTAATTAATAAAATAATCAAATGATAAATGAAATAAGAACAAATGTCAAGCATTTATTCATTGATATCAAAAATTATTAATATCAATTAATTTATATTAATAAATATTAATTAATATTAATTAAATAAATAAAGAGAAAAGATATTTATGTATATATATTAATATTATATCGATTATATATATATATAAATATTTGACTTTTAAAACTTAATATAATATTAGATATATTAGATATATTATTTTTTTAATTATTTAATTAATTAAACAACTAATTTTAGCCATTCATTCATCTTAAAATGGACGAACAAGATTCAAGAAAAATATAACACTTGGCAAAATTATATTATATCACTTGTCATGCAAGAATTAAATATAATCAAATAACAATTATTCAATTACTAATAAATAAATAACTTTATTTATTAATTCTGGTATATCTTAATATATATTTTCTAAGTCTTCGTATATCAATAAATTATATTTATGATATATTAAATTATTAAAATATTTTTCGAATATACGGGTGCTAACACATCATTGTCGAGAATTTATTATTTATTTTAAAAAATTAAAATACTAGTCGATCAATATATTAGATCATATTTATTTTCATCATTAAGAAAATATTATAACCGTTATCAACAATTATCGACTATTATGTGTGATCCTTTGAGTTCACTGTGAGCTGGATATAAGCATATGCAAGTCATTCGCATTACTTCGATACAACTTATTATAATCAAAGTTCTCAATGATCATGAGTAACCTTTAGTAAGATGTCATTACTCCTAAACACATAGAATGATGATTTTATATGAACTCATATAATCGTACGTGTATTTAGTAAAGTTCTTTTACTATTGACTTTCAATTGAGTGCGAGTCATAAACTTGTCAAACTCCTAACTCAATCATAAAATTAAAAACTCATATCATATATGAGATCCGCCTATTCGCAAAATTTATTTTCGAATATGTGTACTTTGATTAAAAATTTAATTCTTATATATGACAATCCTACCTAAGATCTCAAGGTTAAATATATAAGCCAGTAGATTTCATCTTGATCGTCACCTGTCTTTATACAATAAGAACACATTATTATTAAAATTTTTTTATCAGGTATGGCTAGCTAAATGCAATATACACAAATAAATAATGTGTCTCAATTCAGAGATTAGTTGTGATATCTCAATTCAAAAGATAAATGGTATACTAGTACGGCTGTACGTTGCATTATCAATTGTGATTAATCACTGATGTAATTTATCATATTTAGTAATATGTTCTCAAACATAATATTTATGTTTATACTTTTTTAATATGAGACTCATCATCCAATTATTAATATCAAATACTAATCAGTAACAGTAATGAAATATGCTAGTCATACAAGATCATTATCTTTAATAACGTTATCTTAACTGAAAACATATTTGAATGTATTTAAATTAAAAACTCTGTCTTATATCTACAACCCATTATATATTAAGTCTTGACATATAATACATCACAGAAATACATCTCGCATTATAAAAATAATAATAATAACTAAATGAGATGCAAGATGAAATAAATGTCATTTAATTAATTATAAACAACTTTATAACTAATTATAGAATATATATATATACAGTAAGAAGAAATCCTTGAACTATATGATACGATTGATTTTAAGGTATATCTCCAATATTGGTAAATCAATTTTTCGTTCTTCGATACTCATACATGTTAAGAATACTATAAATAAAAGCCTTTACAAAAATTAAAAAAAACAAAAAACAAAAAACAAAAAGGCAACCAAGAAATTGAAAGCTCTATTTTGCCCATTTCACGTTGGTGTTCCTAAAGCTAAATACTTTTCCTTTATTTTGACTAAAATTGTGAGCTTGATTTAAGTATCAGAATTTGATCGTCAATAAATTGGCTTTACTCCTAATTTTTCCTTTGTGTTTTCAAGAATCAAAGCATTCCACCTCTTGAAAGTCCTATGCGGTCAGAGTAGAGCCCCAGCAATAACATCAATCCAAAGCAAATGCAAGCAATCTCCAATTGCATCTTAAAGATAAATTTGTGTGGTATTTAGAATATTCCTCCCCAAAAAATTTTTAGGCATCAACATGAATTTACAATGGCTGATGTCAAGAAATATACTCACAATAAAAAATATTTTGTAAATGGTTAAAAATCACCTGCATTTAAGGGATTCAAACCCTAGACATCAACAAAATAATACAATCACTTTGCTACCATTTCAAATACTAAAATGTTAATCATATTACTTACTTTTTTTATAATCTAGAATAATAATCAATAAATAATTTAAAATTAAAACAATAAAATAAATTTTTTATTCATAATAATAGCTTTTAATTTTGTAGATAATTCACATTTTTTTACTTATAAAATAGTAAAATATATTAATTTTTTATTTTAAAAATTATTATTAATTTATAAAAGTAAATATTTTAAAATTAATTATGTGGCTAAAGATTATACAATCTTATTCAATTATAATTAAAAATTAAATAATTAATATTTAATATAATAATATATTAATATTTTATATACAAAATAGTAAAACACTTTAACTTTTATTTTTAAAAATTATTATTAATTTATAAATATAAATACTTTTAACTTAATTGTGTAGCTAAAAATTACATCATTCTTATTTAATTTTAATTAAATTGTTAAACAACTAATATTTAATATAATAATATTTTAATATTTTAAAATTAATTATGAAACTAAAAATTAAATAATCCATATTTAATTTATAATAATAATAAAATTAAATAACTAACAATTTAGATATTTAATATAAATATATTTTAAATTTTTTAAGTTAAAAATAAATAATATTTAAACATAATAATATCTTTTCTAAAAAGAAATTATTAATTAATTATTAATGTATGTTATTATTTTAAATTATTCTTTAAATATAATTTTATGTATATAAATAATAAGCTACTAAAAAATTAATATTTAAGTATTTGACATGGTAGTCAATTGATTATATGTTGAAGTGTCCAAATTTGAATCCCTTTTAACGTGATGCGTTTATTGTAATTTAATTGTGCCACTCTAGCAGACAGCCATTTCGCAATAGTTAATTATGGTTATTCTCCGGGTTGACCCAGTGGATACTACTCATATTACAATGGTCAAATACAGTTATCCTCCTAAAACTAAAAAATTTTCATTAACTCAACTGACAGATCGAGATATTTTTGTAACCCAACTAACCGATGGAGGTATTTTTGAAATAGTAAGCATGAGATGGGGAATTAAGCCAAATATTTTATAATTTATTCGGGTCGTTTGGGTTACCCGAGTGCATACCTCTTTAAATAGTCCAAACTTTGTAGCTTCAACCTCTGCCAATATGGTATTCCGAAGTCGCAGTAGTAGGCCCGGAGCAGCCAGCATGATATCCGCCTGCAGTTTTTTTATTTATAGGACAACTACAACACCGACTTTCTCCTCTTGCTACGTCATGGCCGAATCAACCTAAAATGGACTAAGCCTCCAATGTTTTCCTTGGAAAATAAATTGACTAAAATATACCTAAAATGGAGTAACATATACACGCAGAAATCTAGCAAACCAAATTTACACATGAAGTAGTTGAGTTGTGCATTTGCAACAAGAAGATGCTTAGTTACAGGGCTTTGATGTATATTTAATATTTTTTAAAGATTTATCTCAAATAGCAGATTCCAAATTGGAAAGCAATGCATGAAAGTATTATATTTGAAATTTGTTGCCCTTCATCTAACATTAATCCTCCTTTTGCTTTTCGTTAAATGACTTTCATTTAATTTGGAGAAAAGCTATAAAAATTATTTAATAATACTCATTTTTAAATAACAAAATTTATTATTTTAATAAATATTTAAAATTTTTATATTTGATTAGTAAATATTATTAATTTTAAAGTCACAGCATCTGAATTTTACATACATACGAAGAGTAGGTAAGTAATTGAAGTATTGTAAAATTTTAGTTTATAATTATTATAATATGAAATTACTGCATATTAAATGAAATAGAATGGTTAATTATAACATAAACATTTTAATTACTATATTTTGAAAATTAATAAAAACAATAATCTTAAAAATATCCTAATTTATTATTAAAAGCAATTAAGCAAATAATTAATATATGACATTCCCTTAGAAAAGATCATCAATTATTTACTATGAACTTATAGTAGAATATAATTAACGTTTAATATTTTTAAATTTTATTTTAAAATGACTTCAAGGTATTTGATATAATTTCTCCACTAATTTAAGGGAATTTAAAAAAAAAAAAATTATGTACTTTAGATGTCATCATGAAAAAAAATAAAATAAAATTTTGAGTTTTAATAATATATATTTTTAGACTTTTAAAAAAAATATTTAAAATATCCTTATTTTTATTTTAATTGGAACCAGCTCTTTGAACTCAGGATAATATAATTATTTTTCTATTATATCCACAAATATGTATATGCACAATTAACAAGTAATTAACACAATATTAGGGCTCAATATTTATTTTAAAAATTTATTTTGATAAAAGTTATATTTTAAAGTTTTAAATATAAGAAATTAAATAATATGAAATATTAATTTTATTTATAATTGAATTTAAATAATATTTTTTAAATTAAAGTGAGGATAATTCTATTATTTCACTACCCTATATATAAATATCCCGAAACTTTACAAATTTCTATATTTTTAATACGAAGCTTCAAACGAACATATGGACAGGGAACAAGCGGCATAAAAAGAGGCGCCAGACATATCATTTTGTCTTATAAATTGTTGTTTTGATCCTTCTAAAATTTGTTTACTTTCACTATTTTAAGGGCGTATATGTAATTTTCTAAGGCCTTATAAATAAAGGCCAAATATGCTGGGAGAACATTTTTTTTCTTCTCTCTTTCTTTTTCCTCTCTTCCTTCCCTGTCTCTCCTTTTCTCTTCCTTCCTAACGAACTTACCTTATTCTCTTTACAAATTTTTTTGTTGTTGTTGATTTTTCACTTAAACCAACAATAAATCAACACTTTTAAGCTTCTTCAAAGCTTTTCTCAACGATTTTAGTAAAAAATCAACATGGAGACAAGTCAAAGATTAGAGCTAAATTTGAGTTTTGTACAATGGTGAAAATTATAACTTTCTAAGGTTTTAATTGAATCATTGTAATGTTTTAAATATTTTTTAAGTATTAATTTGTAATTTTTTTAAATATAAAAATTTAAGATAACTGTACATTATAGAATTCAAAAATTTAAGAATAAATTTAACTATTTAAGCTAAATTATATTGTTATTGACTAAATGATCTAAATAAATGTTGATTTCTATGAAAATAGAAATGATTTCAAGAATATTATATTTGAGCAGTAAATTGAAATCAATTTAAGTTTAAGATTTACATAATAAATATTTTGATGAGAAAGGCCATAAAATTTTATTGATAAAAATCAGTTAAATAGATATTGTTAAATTAAACCTCAATGGTTAAGTTATGTGTTTACTTAGAAAATTTGATTCAATAAATATGAGCATTTTATAAAGAGAGCATTAATAGCATTTAAAACATGAAATTTAATGTAATATCTGTATATAATAGGTGTCAATAATTTGAATGAAGAATCCATCTTACGTGAAAATCATTAAAAGGTATTTACCCTTTTTGAGTGATGAATAAACCTTTACATATTTATATCTTTTTAAATATTTTATTTAAACTAAATATTTTATAAACTAATTAATTATTTTATATATAAATATATTACTGTTATCAATAATTGTGAAATATATTGAAATATTACTTTAAAAAATAATTATATATTGATTTATAGTATATTTAACTTGTGTACGAGGCTTGTAAGAGTAAATATGATTTTGATAATCATGATATTGTGTTATATCACTTATATCCACTGATATTGAATTTTATAATAATTTATTTTATTAGTGAATGGCCGTGGGCCAATATTGATATAATTACTATATATATAGGAAAATAGTTTAGAAATGACCCTAAATAGAAATTGTTTATATAAGTTGTGCATAGGTAGAATAAGTATAAGTAAAACTGGAGATTTCTTTGTGACATTAATAGCCTATTTATGAAAAATAATGTTAAGATAATTGAAAGTATCATCACGTGACTAATCGAGAGTAATGTCAATGAGATGGGCTATGTTTTGATAAAATAAATATATTTTTTTTTAAATAAATGATATTTTAATTAAATGACAATTTAATTTTATATGAAAATTTCACTGATAGTCTCGAGATTACTTAGGGTCAAAGTAATTGTTAAGAAAAATGGCTCACCTAATTATGTTCCTAAACAAGCAGATTATAATTTTAATTAAATAAAATATTTTATATGTTATGTATAAATAATTTATTTTAATATAATTAATTTAAAATATTTATTTAGATATTTATATATAATTACTTACTCGTAGAGTATACTACAGTATACTCACCCCTTTACTTAACAGTTTTAGATTATTAAGTGTGATTCGAGTAATCGAGGTGGTGGTGATATATCAAAAGTTTGGTATTATTTCAATAGGATTTCTTTACTTAATTCATATTTTGAATTTCTTTAGTCCACAGGAATATATGGACACTTGTTTATATATTTTTCTTGAATTTAATAATATATTTATGAATTAAAAATGCTTTGAATGTTTTTAAATTATGATAATAAATAATAATTTATTTTTATTGAGAATATATAATTAAAATAAATATATTTTAAATATAATATAAATAGTAAAAATGTCTTACAGGTTATTTTATATATTCTAAGATATTAAAATATATTTTAAAAATTTGTAGTAATTATCACGTATGAACTAGTGTTATGACATTTAAAATTTTACTTTATTTCTGTTATAACATAAATTTTAAAAATTTGTACATTAAAACAATTATATAATTTTTATTTAAAATATTTATAACAACTAAACAAATAATTTCTTTTTAAAGAAAAAACAACTAAACATTATACTCTAATAAACAAATAATTTTTCAAGCTCATTTTTGTATTGAAAGTGCCAAACACATGTCACGTGCTTTACCCCCGAGTTAACGTGATCACACATGTAATCATATATGGTTGTAGATTATGTTTATATATTAATCATAGGATTGTCGTACATTAATCACAATTGCAAGATTAGCTTTGCATTCCCTTCCCACTTTAACCAAACAATGATGTTGAATAGTTTGCAATGGCATTAAATTCGCAGATGTCCTGGACCCTTAGCAAACATGAAACGGCAACAGTACCAACAGAACTGCTCGAGTTTGGTGTGGTGCATTGTGAAGTGTCGGCCTAATTTAGGCTCAATCTGGCCCTGGTGGGTTCACCAGAATTTGCTGAAGTTCTTCGGCCTGTTATCCCCCAGCATGGTCCACCCAATCTTCCGCAGTTTGGAAAGGTAGCCCAATTGCTTAATTTTGGTCTGTTAATATTATACGTTCTTTTTATATGTGAAAGTAGACAAATTGTATATGTAATATAATAATATTAATATTAAATAAAAATTAATATTATTATTTTAATTTATATAAATAATTTATCTTTTTAAAATTACTTTTTTAAAAATAAGAATGA
Organism: Trichilia hirta; assembly: GCA_035221805.1. NCBI lineage: Eukaryota > Viridiplantae > Streptophyta > Magnoliopsida > Sapindales > Meliaceae > Trichilia > Trichilia hirta. The sequence goes on from JAWDEX010000012.1 coordinate 8,433,501, forward strand.
TTATAATTTATAAATTTGTTAATATACATTATTATATTCAAAAGAGGAATATGATCATACATAAGATTGTTCTCTTCATAATAATACAAACTAATTAAATACGTTCACTTATTATATATAAACTGGAGAAAAATACGTTTTTATTGTATAAAAGTAATTTGATTCACTCTAGCGAATGCTTTATATTTTTAATTATTAATTAATTATCAAAGTTGCTATTAATAATATGTTTTTATTGCATCAACCGAGCCTAAACTTTTAATTAATTCTCAAAATTACTTAATTAATACTAACTAATATTATCATCGATAAGTATTGTCCCTTTTATAATCAATAAATTTAACCATGATTATGATTTATCAACACCCAACAAAAAGTTTATTTAACTTTGAAGTAAACTGAACTGAGCATACTCAACCTCCCGTCACCGGCCTGAATTCTCAACGTCTCATTGGTTTCGGAGCCATTAAATTCTCCGCCCTTCTATCTTTAAACATTAGGATTCCTTCGATCGACACAATATTATTCAAGGAAATTATCTGCTGATTTGACCGCCACTGATCTGATCTGATGTTGACCTTGTGGGGCCAACCGGTTGCTTGGATCAACAAGGCTTGAATGAGTTTGACAGTCAACAAATCGAACGGTTCAGATCCACCGTCTTAAGTAGAACACAGTCAAATCAACCGATCGCATTTTGGCCTAAACAAACAAATTAACTCCCCCTCGGTGCAGAGAGTCGTTTAATTGAGCGCTAAGAAAAGTATCGGAGCCACACAAAACAGAAAATGAAAAGACTGTCATGGTAATGATGACGAAGTTGATGAGGAGGGCTTATCGTTTTTGTGCTTGTAGTTGTCGTTGTTGAAATGGGTACAGGATTTACCAACTCCCAGCGACCGAAACCAAGCTGTGTGATAATTCGCTCGTTTCACTTGCGATTCAAATCATTCGTATATCGCCATCGACACTTCCTTGACGATCATGATACATTGCCCTAAACCTTCTCTCGGATCTCAGTCGCGGATCCACTAGCAATACCAAGATAATCACGTATTTTCTCGATACGATGGACCTCACTACTCGTCCTGCCGTCGTCATCGACAACGGTACCGGGTATTTCTCGTGTCTTTATTCATTTACAATTAATCCGCCTGTTTGATGAAATCCACAAAATTGGGTATATTTCTTTATTTTGTTATTGCACACAATATGTTTACTAAAAGTCCTAATGTGCTTTTGTACGGATTTTCGTGTTTTATTTGTTGCAGACCATCTGTATATTCAAAATTTTGGAATTATTTTTTGTTCTTTGGTTGTGTTGTAGGTATACTAAGATGGGTTTTGCGGGTAATGTAGAGCCTTGTTTTATTCTTCCAACAGTAGTAGCCGTCAACGAGTCGTTTCTAAATCAATCAAGAGCTTCTTCAAAGGCTAATTGGCTTGCACAGTACAACGCAAGCGTAATGGCCGACCTTGATTTCTTTATTGGAGATGAAGCACTCATGAAATCGCGATCTAGTAGTATTTACAACCTTAGCTATCCTGTTAGACACGGTCAGGTTGATAATTGGGATGCTATGGAGAGGTACTGGCAGCAGTGTATATTCAATTACTTGCGGTGTGATCCCGAGGATCATTACTTTTTGCTGACAGAGAGCCCACTGACTGCACCTGAAAATAGAGAGTATACTGGTGAGATCATGTTTGAGACTTTCAATGTTCCAGGCCTTTATATTGCAGTGAATTCGGTGCTTGCTCTAGCAGCGGGGTACACAACATCTAAGGTTGGTGTTTAAAGTTTGATGAATATACTGTTGTATTGCTTTTATTAATGTTCAGATCATTACGATTGAAGTGGGTTGGGTTCAGTGGTTTTTGTTTTCATTTTTAGAATTACATCTGTATACGGTGAGATTGAAGTTGTGATTTAGAATTGTTCATTCGAACATGATTTAGTTAATATGGCGATAAATTAATAAAGGAAAGAGCACTGTTGGCAGTATGCAGCATGTACTGACTGGAATGCTGTATCCAAGAGACAAAGTGAATCTGTGTGCTGCTTCAAGCTGTAAATTTTATTTCCCTTTGAAGTGGGTAGAAATCTTATGAATTCGACAATGTAGGTCTGCAATAATCAGCTTGAAGCATCAAATGTATAACTTTTAAATATAATCAAGTATGGCCAAACTGAATTGATTAATCTACTGAAATTTGTACAGTGCAGTCCACATAGAGTTTGTTTGTGTTTGTGGCTTGTTTGTGGTTAGGAAAGACTTATGACATATAACAAGGCGTATGACTTGACTGAGCTTGATAATCATTCATAGTACTAGGATGCCAACACTTAGCTGCTTAAAAGTGACCTTGGACTTCTATAATTGTCTTAATCTGATCTGTACAAACATCTGAATTGAGATTAATTTACAAAAGAGGGCTTAATAAAAACCATTCATAATTTACAAACCATTTATAGGATTAGGATGACAACACTGAGCTGCAAAAAAGTGATGGACTTCTATAATTGCCTGAATTTGATCTTTAGAAACATCTGAATTGAGATTAATTTACAAAAAGTTGGCTCAATAAAACTGGCAGGATTGGCCGTTTTCCCTTGCTAGTCTTTTGAATACTGAATAGATATTTGGGGAAAACAGATCTGTGAGCAATTCTCTTGTATTTTGTTTATTTTTATCTTTATTTTTTTAAAGCTGAAATCTGAATGTGTTTTTTCCCTTTTCAATTCTCAAGACCTTTCCTTGTAGATTGACATATAGTTCTCTTTAGTGTGAGATGACAGGAGTTGTAGTGGATGTTGGAGATGGGGCTACTCATGTTGTACCTGTTGCAGATGGTTATGTCATTGGGAGCAGCATTAAGTCTATTCCTATTGCTGGAAAAGATGTCACTCTCTTTATTCAGCAGCTCATGCGGGTATGCTTGCTTTGCCTCCCTTAGTATGGACCATAATTATAGGGGTCTATGCTTGCTTTAGTAGATGATCATTTTTTTTCATAAAATCCTTATCATGACTCATCTTGAGATTCCACTGTTAACTGTTTAAGATTCTTAGGTTGTTCTAAACGGAGGATTATTGAAGCAGACCTCTAGCAGAATCCTTGTGACGTGTGGATGAATGTTAAGGCTTTGACTTGTTTATTTTAGACTGACCTTTTATCCTCGAGAAACATATAATGCAATGAACACTGCACTATGAGGACTAAAATGGTAGCAGGCACTCTTGTGATGTACTTTACTGAATCATTTGATTATGTTGGTCTTTTGAATTGTAGAATGGGTTATAAAGACATTTGATAGCCTAGTGATAAAGAATGATTTTTTAAAAAAATAGATTAGACATCCAGTAACCATCTTGGATATTTGAGATGACAAATATAGTCATTCAGACATGTAGTAGTTGCCTTTGATATTTCAGATGATAATTGTATCGATTCTTTTACCTTGCTTCTACTCCAATTTGTTGTTGAATTTGAACACTTCATTTACACGCTAATATGTATGTAGACCCCCAACCTTGATTTATGACATACTATCATGCAGCTTTATTTGTTGTGGTGTGGGTTATGTCATCATGTGGTTTTCCTATATTCCTGTGATTCTTCTGACAGTGATTGTTTGGCAGCGGATGTTGATAGAACATCACAGGTTTAGAAACTATTGTTTGGCTTCATGAAGGGTTATTATAGGCTATGTAGTACATGAGATAGTTAAATTGCATCGTAATGATTCAATAATGACAAAGATAAATTGCGCCGTAATGATTCAATACTACCATGCAATTCAATACTGACAAAGATAAAATGCACGGTAGTGATTTGATACTGACAAAATTCTTTCTTTTAATTATTGTTTTATACAGGAAAGAAGTGAGAATGTACCACCAGAAGACTCATTTGAAGTAGCTCGAAAAGTGAAGGAAATGTATTGCTATACAAGTTCAGATATTGTCAAGGTATGCTTCCTTGAAGAATTTTGGAATATAGTTCCCTTGATAATTCTTGTTGCATGTGAGAAGCCTAGACGATTCCTTCACTGATTTCAGGAGTTCAACAAGCATGACAAAGAACCGGCAAAATATATTAAGCAATGGAGGGGTTATCAAACCAAAGATAGGGGCACCATGCTCATGTGATATAGGTTATGAAAGATTTCTTGGCCCTGAGGTTAGTTGTTTTCTATCTCAAAAACATTTATCTTTCTAATGAATGCCATTTTAGGCATGCTTCTGATTTGAATAAATAGTCTTTCATAGTATAAGATGACTGATGCATGTTTGTGACAATTTCTGTACAACCTTCCTGTGGAAATCTATTAAAAGCATAAGAAATGTTTGGACTGTCTAATGTAAGCAACAATATTGTTTGATCTATTTATTGAATAAACGCTAGCAAAATGGTTGCTTGTAAGTAGCTTCTCATGTGCTGCTTGCCACTGGAAGTTCTGATGACTTGCCTTTCTTGACAGGTCTTCTTTAATCCAGAAATCTATAGCAGTGATTTTACCACTTCTTTACCAGCAGTAATAGACAAGTGTATCCAGTCTGCACCAATTGACACAAGAAGGGCTTTGTATAAGGTATGTGTGAGATTAGATTTGTAAAAGGGTGCATATTTTGGTCCTTAGGTGAGATATATCACACTCACAATTAAATGATAAGAAGTACCTGTACTGGGTGGAGCTTAAAGGGGGTTGTGGACTTTGCTTTGCTGGTTGCCAGACCAGCAAAGATTTTAACTTCATTCATCCATGCCTTTAGTTTATATGCTACTTACCTTATTTTCTTTTAACTATTTAATTCCATGGATCCTAATGTAGTACCTTGAAGTTATATTTTATACTCGTGTATCGGGAAAATTTAAAGCTCTATATCCTTTCATATTTGTGATTGTTTCATAAGTAATTGGCTTGTTTGTTATCACAGAATATAGTTTTATCTGGAGGATCAACAATGTTCAAGGACTTTCATAGAAGGTTGCAACGGGATCTGAAGAAGATTGTGGATGCCCGGGTTCTTGCATCTGATGCTCGACTTGGTGGGGAAGTAAAGGTTAATATTAACTTTATTCATTTACTTTTTACTTTTATGCTTGATAGATAAAACTTTGATGATTATCAACAAAAGAAACAATGACTTGATTGTGCTTTTCCCCCTTTTTTTGGGGTGGTTATTTTTTCTAGGCACAACCCGTGGAAGTTAATGTAGTCAGCCATTCTATCCAGAGATTTGCTGTGTGGTTTGGTGGTTCTGTCCTTGCATCAACACCTGAATTTTTTGCGGTATGATCATCTTCCAACTGTGATTAATGGTGCTCACGTTTCTTTTTTTCTTTGAATCTTCAAGCTTATTCAACTTTCTTCTCATATCACTAGTCTTCCTTCCGGTAAATCTGCTGTGTGCCCTCGTTACTGCTTCTGTTAGATTTAAAAGGTTTCCCTTGTTCTGGTGATGAAATTCAAAGATCTTTCCTGTATGCCTTTTCATCCCACCGTCCAAAATCCTTGGATCATCATCATGTTAGATGTAATAGGCTGTAAATTATGGGGGAGTTTGTGATAGTTGAATTTAAGATCTAATGAAGCTGAGACAAAAAGAAGTGATGGTGAAACTCTGCTGTGAGTGACAGGTTATGATTATTTTGGTATTACTTGGATTAATTGAGTTGCTTTCTTGTTTAATCGCCTAACTGTTACACTGATTTGTATGGCCCTCTCAAGCACTTCAGTGGTTTAAATGGGCCATCATTTATATATTCTACAATTGGATTACATTCATGGGCTTTTGGGATAAACTCGGGAGATGGGGAAGGGGACTCTGCAAGTTGTTTAAGTAGATGAATTTTGACATTTAGTCTAACCTTTTGTCAGTGTGCTGATTCATCCATTTGCTCATTATCATTCCTACTGGGGTTTAGTATTCTTCAGACACCAAACTTTTCATTGAAGTTTCTGCTTGATGTGCAGGCTTGCCATACAAAGGCCGAGTACGAGGAATGTGGAGCAAGCATATGTCGTACAAATCCTGTATTTAAGGGGATGTATTGATTCGAAGACTAATTTTGGTTGATTATTGAGTTGTCAAGAGGCTTTTCTGACATTGTTCCATGAATGGCCTTGAATTTATGCTCAGTTCTCCCCTCACATCTTTTCTAGGTGTTGACATGTGCTCATTGTTGAGTAAGTGTAAAATAGACACTGCATAATCAAGGAAAAAAGATAAATATATGTCCTGTATTCATTCTTTGATTAGGGAGCTCCAGGTCTTCTCCCATTGGACAGTAGAAAGCAGTCAACTATGTTGCAAGTAGGCTCCGCTGGCACTTTGGATCACAGATACAGGAATGATCAAATAGGTAAACAGTGACTAAGCTGAATTGCATATTAAGTGAACAGCTTTGAAGGATGGGATACAGTTTTCCGTTTTTTCTCTATTTTTTAATTTTAATTTGGTTGGTAGAGATTATATCACCAAGTACATTTTGAGGTAGGGATATTGTTTGGAGCAACAGAAGTTACTGAATTGAGTTAGAAATTTGTTTCTGTGAATTGACTTTATAATTCATTTTTAGGACAGGCTGTGTACATTATATCAATCCAAGAATCTTGTATACAAGGTTGATTATTATCATGGCTAGAATCACAATTGTTATGAGTTACCATGAAACAGGGTTAGTGGGTTTATGATTCACAGTATTTGTCCTGGTTGAATGCGTGTGTGTTCAGCAGCAGCTTCGAGTCAGTTGAGAACTTATGAACCCTACCCTTGACTTAAAGTGAATTAAAATGTATCTTTGTTTGGTTGTTTATTCCAATTGAATGTATGTGTGTGTTCAGTTGCAGCTTAAAGTCAGTGGGGAACTTATGAGCCCTACCCTCGACTTAAAGTGAATTAAATTGTCTCTTTGTTTGGTCGCTTATTCCTTTACTATTTGGAGGCACTGTCTTTTGTGGGTAATTGTACAGACATACGGAATTTTGTTTGGCGTGATTCATGAATATGCCAGTAGTACAAACTAAGAATTTGTCATATCTTACTGAGATAGGTCATTGCACCTGTTAAATAGCTTTTGTTAAGATCAACATATGATTTAGATTCATCTGATTTATGAATATATTTTTATTTATCTGTGGTCAAAATTTGCAAAATTTGGTTCTTCTATTGAATATATTTTTCTCTCATTGTAATAAAGACGAATGATACCTGAAGTCTAGTATTTTAAAGAGTGTTGCCTAAACTTTTAACTGACGCCCAAACCTTTAATGAGTAAACTATCATTTTTGTAGTAGTTTTTGTCTTAATGCTTTGTTTTCTCTTTATATATAGATATTATTTGATATCAACTTGTTTATGAGTTTTATTCTTGGAAAATTAAAATTAAATTTAAACCTTTTAATATCAGAGGATAGAATTGGAAAGTAAGGGGGTAGTTTAAACCGCTCGTGCACTATTTGGCTATTAGAGAATTTATTACATATATTTAACCTTAATTATATTAGAAAAAAAATATTTTTCATATTTTTTAAAAATTTTGCAAAATATATAAATTAAAATTTTTTGTAAAAACTGATAAAATTAATTTAATAATATTTTTGTTATATTTAAACAAAATTTAAAATTTCGATATAATATTTAAAATTTTAAATATTGAACAGAAAATTAAAAATATTTAATTGGAAATTAAAAAAATTTAATATATATTTTTATAATATAAAAAATGTAAAAGTTATTTCATATGTATTATTGTATATTTCTCATCACTTAATTAATTAAATTACATATTTAATTTTGTAAAGCATTAAAATGACATTCATTACCGGTAATAGTAGCAAAGTTAAAAAAAAATATAAAGTATATCAAGGTTATTACTCTTTTTTTTTTAATAATTACTGTCATTATTATAGATTTGATCTCCAACAATATTATTATATTAAATTATAAGAATATGCGCATGAATTAAAAATTTTAATTCAATTAAAATTATTTTTATATAAGGGTATATTTTTTATTTTATTTTTTGAATGAAATTTTTATTAAATGTTATTGTAGTTATTTTGTATTTTTTGATAATCAATGCATTAAGTTTAACAATTATTTTAACACTTTATAATGTTAATTTGGTTGAAAGAAAAAAAAAATATTTTTAATTAATTTTTTACTCTTTTATAATAGTCAATTACCAATAAAATATAACAAGATATTATAAGAATAATTTTGTTAGTTTTTATGAAAATTTTTACTATGTACTATTTTCATAAAGTTTAAAAAAATATGTAAAAATACTTTTTTAGCGTAATAAGTATATAAAGATATAATAGATTTTTTAATAATTAAATAGTATTTTAAAGGATTTAAGTCTTTTTTAATTTAATTTTCAGAGTGAAAATGATATATATATATATATATATATTTGTTAAACACTCAACTTATTTATTTTTAAAATAAATTATATAAAAAATATAATTTAAGAAATTATTTTCTAATACAAAG
>JAWDEX010000012.1:8458646-8471275 GCA_035221805.1 Trichilia hirta
TTAAAAATTTAAATAATTTTATTATATATAATTTAAATTATATTTTATTTAATCAATTTAAATTTTCTTTTATTTATTTTTGTTACATGATATTATATTTTTTTATATATTATTTAATTTAAATAACAATTTATTTATTTAGTATTATTATTATTTACACATATTATTTTTTAAATATTTATTTGTATATATTATTTAAATTATCTTTCATTTAATTTAACTTATATTTTATTATTTTAAACTTTTGAGAATAATTTAAATTTTATTTTATTTTTAAAAAATATTTATTTAAATTATCTATTATTTAATTTAAATAGTCTTTTATTCCTTTAAATTATATTTAATTTTTTAAAATTTTTTGATAATAATTGAAATTGTCTTTTAAATATTTATTTTTTCATATATTATTTAATTTAAACAATAAAATTGGGTATTTATTTATAATTATTTGTATATATTATTTAATTTAAATTGTATTTTATTCTTTTAAACTTTCGAGATGATAGTTAATTCACTTCGAGTACAACCTATTTCTACGTATTTGTTCACAGGACAAAGACGTCGTCATCAGAAAGTAATATTCTAAGTGTTACAAATATGACGTAGAATACAATCGCATTTTGCCTTTTCATTAGAATTAGTAATTAATGTGTTTATTCTTTATCTCTTCATTGAATGTTTTATGTAAAATTAAGAATTAATGATCATTTTGATTTGATTAATGCAATGCAGACTTCAAATTAAGCAATGGTAGATGTTTGTGCCCATTCATACGAGCATTTGATTTTACAAATATTTTAAAATTATTTTTTGTGTTTTCATTTTTCCAATAGAATATTTTGTAACCTTTTAGTATTATTCGGATGTATTGTATGTGATATGTTGGTATTAAATTTGAATTTTTTTTTTTTCATACACGAAATTATTAATGTAATTGATTGAACTTTCTGTTTTGCAATGAATAATAGATGTATTGTAGTATTTTTTGTAATGCTTATCAATATTCTTAAATTATAATCAAATAATACATGCAAGTAATTGCAAAATAATTATATATCAATAAAATATTAAAATATATACAACAAATGTCCCAATAACAAAAATCGTCATTACATCTAATAGGTGGCAGTGGCAGTGGCAGTGGTTGGTTCTCGTTATATAAATTTGACTACACATTAATTAGTTAATAATTTATTAACACTAATAATTCATTTTAAGAATAAAAGACGATTTAAATTAAATAATATATATATAAAATATTTTTAAAAAATAAAAGACAATATAAATTATTATTGAAAGTTTAAAAGAATAAAATACAATTTAAATTAAATAAAAGGTAATTTAAATAATATATATAAATAATTATAAATAAATAAATAAATTTTATTGTTGAAAATGAATAACATATAAAAATAAATATTGAAAAAAAGTATAAGATAATTTCAATTATTATCAAAATAAATTAAAAATTAAATAATAAATATTTTAAAAAATACAATTTAAATTAAATAAAAGACAATTTAAATAATATATACAAATAAATATTTTAAAAAAATAATATATGCAAATAATAATAATAAATAAATTATTGTTTAAATTAAATAATATACCAAAAAATATAATATAATTTAAATTAATTAAATAAAATAAAAAATAATTTAAACAATATTTAATAAATATTTTTTGTACAAAAATTAACAATAATTTTGGTCGATTTTTAAATTTTATGGATTTTTGTGTTTGGTAGTTAAGAATAATTTTGTCCAAAAATTATATTTTTGATTTAATTTGTACAACTATTATTTTTAATGTATATTTTTGTAAATATATTTTGTAATAGTCAAATCTGCCGACTTTCCATTTAGGAATTCCTCCATCTCCGTTTATGGATGGCATCTTTGTTTGCTGATGCTGGGAACCAGAGGAAATGGAAATTAAAACGATGGAATGGAATTCCTTCTCTAACGGGCACTATAGTTTCTTAGGCTCGTAAGAGTGATTTTAATGAAAGAAAATACTGGTTTTGTTTCCTTAATATTGAATTTTCATCAACAAATAATTAAATTTTAAGACCAAAATTGAGGCTCAAGGGTTGAATGGGCAAATTTTGTTTCTTCAACAAGCAATATAGATTTACCAGGTGATTTTAGTAGGTTTTATTTTACATGATGATGTCTTTTAATAGGACAGCCCAATGAATTCATAAACAGAAATATTAATTACCATGCAAATGTTCAAAACATAGAAACAAAACAAAAGCAAAAGCAAAAACTGGTTTCACATCTCATACTTCAAATCTGAAAGACTCAGATTAGATGACCACCAAAAATGTCAAACAACCTCTTTAATTTGGAAGCATATTCGTGTTCCCTTTTTACTCTTCCAAGTCATGATACGTACATAAATACAAATCAAAATATCATGATGATGTTATGTTGAACTTAGCGACGAATTAATTAAGTAATGTTGTTCATTCATTCTTTGCTCAGTAGAAGAAACCAGCGACAGCAACTCCAGCTAGAATGGCCGAGGTTGGGGAGAAGGTTGAACCACTATTGCTAGGAGCGTCCGCATTTTTATCAGAGCTACCAACAGGTCCTGGCATAGCTACTTCAGGAATCTCCTTAGACTTAGCTGTTGGTCCATCTGCTGGTGCTGGTGCATCGCTTGGCGAGTCACTCGGTGCAGCATCAGGGGCTTTTGCCTGAGGAGCATTAGCCGCAGGTACAGCAGCAGCAGCAGCGTATACTTGAGGAGGATTTGCATGCTGTGCTGAGGCAAATCCAACAATCGCAACAAAAACGAGGGCAACAACAATGACTCGGCGTGCCATTTTTACGTAAATTTTCTTTGTCCTTTTGTTTCTTTATTATTAGGATTATTATTTTTTTTTCCTTTTATTTGCTTCTCCCCTTTAATGCAGAGTTCTCTACTGTATATAGAGGTCACTGCAGAGGTAATAAATGATGGGAGAAGGATGTGAGGAAGAGAATGTTAGGTGTATATATGGAGCTGGGATTGGGCATAATTTGTGGACGTGCTCGTGGTGCACCTCTTCTTGTTTCCTGAAACTAAGCAAAACCATTAATGGATGGTCAAGCTCCAAAATTTGGTGAAATAAACGAAGCGTGCAGAATGGTTCTTAACGCTAATTTTAGGCGAAGTATTGTCCTGATGGTTCATAAAACTTGTTTAAATTCCGAACAGATAAAATATTTGAAGTTTCCTATCAAAAACAACCAATTGTCGTAAGTCGTCGAATTTTCTAACTAGATATATTATTATATTATATCATATCATATGCCCTAATATTATACAACCATTGTTCTCACTCCATAAATATATAGAAGTTTATTCGTAAGTAAGAAAAAATAAAGCTACTTTGAACTAATTATTATTCACAGAAAGTTTATTAACTATTTAAAATATCACACTCATCATACGATCAATTAATAAGTACAATTTATGCTGGACGTTGCTTTTAAAAGTATGTAGTATAACATGTCCACATTCATATTGTAAATAAAATTTATTATATATTTAAGATTCATATAATGTTCAATGTATTTATAATTATAAAAATACAGATTTTATTAAAATATTTTATTCAGTTTTATTTATATAAAAATATATTATCATTTGATTGGTTGGTACCCACATCTTCATTTCATTTTTCTCTCTCTTTTAAGAGTAGATATGCAGTTCAGATTAGAATTTTTTTTCTGATTCGGAAACTCAGATTAGACTTCGGTGTCATTCATCTGTTTGTTTGTACGACTTTTTATACTTAGATTTAGAATTTCTCAATTTTTTTTTTCTTTATAAGAAAAACTGGTATTCAAAATTAGGTCTAATAAGACATTGAATGGGGGCTTAAAAGCATTTCCCGAAACAGTGCGATAAGAAATTTACTAGACAGTAACAATAAATGTTCCCTGTTTTCTAAGAAATATGTTGGAATTCATTTCATAATGAGTAGGAAACGAGAAGGGCCGAAGAAAATCGTGGCCCGTCAAATCTCGTCATGAAATTACAAAATGACCACTGTGTTAGGGCTTTGGAAAAACTTTCGCTGTTTAGTCTCACTGTCTAATATAGCTAACAATGGGAAAGCTTGCAACTTCTGCACTCTTCTGACAGGACAGAGGACGTAGTAGTGTAAACAAGAAGAAAAAATGGCCTTAGCGTTCGATGAGTTTGGTCGGCCGTTCATACTAATAAAACAGCAGGAAGACAAGGCCAGATTGCGGGGTATCGATGCTCAGAAAGCCAACATTTCGGGCGGCAAAGCGGTGGCTCGGATCCTCCGAACCTCTCTCGGACCCAAAGGCATGGACAAGATGCTACAGAGCCCCGACGGTGACGTGACCATTAGTATGTCCAATGAACGCTTATTTTTTTAAAATTATTTCTCTAGTTAATGAAGTTGGGGCCTAAGGTTTTAGTAGTGTGTTTATGGATCTGAGTGATTTATATGTTAAGAATATTCTTAGATCCTGCAAGTGTTTATAGTTCATTAGAGAAGTTTGTGCTGAAGGGAGCGGAGAGTTTTGTAGATTATATTTGTAATTAAAAATGATTACGTAACCAAAACATTGCTAATTAAACAGAGATTCAGGGTATTCATGTGATTCATATGCCTTGTTTTATGTATTCAAATACAGTAAGTGGAGGCATTGTTGTTGTGAAACAGAATAGTCGCTGTACTATAGTTGGAGATTTATGCCACGAGCCTATCTTCAGTTGGCTAATTCATTTTCTGTTTACATAATTTGCAATTTGATTTCTGTGAAATAGTTGTACTTTCAGTCACCGTATAGTTAGTTCTGCCACGACGCAGAATTTACTAAAAGGAACTCTAGTCTGCTGGAGTTGTTGAGGTCAATGTCGGGGATTGAATTGAGAAAGATACCACTTTTGTCTGTTCACTTTTTTGGGGTTCATTTGGGATTGGTTCTTTTGCTGTGCTTTGAAAGTAAAACTAAAAGGGTATTGATCTCTAAAGCTTTTATCTTGCCATTGTTGTGACTTAAACCACAATACCAAATGGAGCCTTAATTGCATTAGTACTTGTGTCCGCATTTTGCATTTCACTGTAAATAAGTAAAAATTAAGGCATGAGATGGTTTGGTAACTGCTTCTTCAGCTATGGGGTTTCCTTAACTTCTTATATCTATGCTTTCAGCAAATGATGGTGCCACAATTTTGGAGCAGATGGATGTTGACAATCAAATTGCAAAGCTTATGGTTGAATTGTCTAGGAGTCAGGATTATGAAATTGGTGATGGCACCACTGGTGTTGTTGTTATGGCTGGTTCACTTTTAGAGCAGGCTGAGAAGCTACTTGAGTGCGGAATTCATCCTATTCGGATTGCAGAGGGCTACGAATTGGCTTCTGGAATGGCTGTTGAACATTTGGAGTGTATAGCTCAGAAGTTTGAGTTTGGGGTGAATAATATCGAGCCTTTGGTTCAAACGTGTATGACTACTTTAAATTCAAAAATGTAAGCTTGTTATGATCTCTGTTTTGCTTGCTTTATTTTTGGCCTCAAAGATATGTAGTTGATGATTGTGATCTTTGATGGCAAAACTTGTTATGCAAGTTGAAAATGGATTCTTGGGGATATTTTTTTTGCTGTCATTTAATTTTCTTATTGGATGATATTATTAAGTCTTTGCTGAATTGTCTTACACATTTATAATTCAATTTAAGAATTGCTTTATTGTGTATTCGGTTGTGTCTATATATGATCTTTATGGTCACTTCATAAATTGCTCTTTGGAATTTTCCATATTGAGTGCCTTCTTATCTTCCATGTTAGTCTATCAATCTGCTATTAAATACATATGTCGCATATTCCTATGGTGGCTGTTTGAGAAGCTCCTGCACCTCCAATGTTTGGTTGAAAACCAAGCGGTGGCGTGACTATTGAAGTTTGCATAAAGGGAAAATTATTGTGGTTGACGATGATATAAACATTTCTTGTGTATGTGCTGTGTGTGTGTATTATGTTGTGTGCCTTTAGTCTAACTTCTTCTGTTTTGCAGTGTCAATCGTTGCAAATGCAGTTTGGCTGAGATTGCTGTAAAAGCAGTTCTGGCTGTGGCAGATTTAGAGAGAAAGGATGTCAATTTAGATTTGATAAAAGTTGAGGGAAAAGTAGGGGGTAAGTTGGAGGACACTGAGCTCATATATGGAATCACTGTTGACAAGGATATGAGCCATCCTCAAATGCCAAAGCGAATTGAAGATGCAAAGATTGCTATTCTGACGTGCCCCTTTGAGCCACCAAAGCCAAAGACAAAGCATAAGGTGGACATTGATACTGTGGAAAAGTTCCAAACTTTGCGTCAACAAGAGCAAAAATACTTTGATGACATGGTTCAGAAGTGCAAGGTGGGGCTGCGATATACATTTATGTGGATTTTTTACCGTATTAAAATGTTTTGTCAACATATGGCTGAATTTTGCTTATTTACCAAATATAAAGCATCCTCTCCACTCTTCCCCTGTGGATGCTATGAGTATCTTATAGTAATGATCTAGATTTTAGTTTACGTGTTGCTGATGTAGAAGTCAAATAGTAATGCATTTTTTTTCCTTATTAGAGATCTTGTCTTGATAAGTTGTGAGATTGATTGAATGTGACTAATTTTGTTTAACATTTTTGTGTAATTGCTTTGTAGGATGTTGGTGCTACCTTGGTTATCTGTCAGTGGGGTTTTGATGATGAGGCTAATCACTTATTAATGCACAGAAACTTACCTGCTGTCCGTTGGGTTGGTGGTGTAGAATTGGAGCTGATCGCAATAGCCACAGGTTTGTTTACATTTAGCTTAGTGCTTCTGCTGCTTGAGCACCCTAATAATAGTTTCTACTACACAGTTATGTTCTCACTACTGAAGTAATGATATCTGCTTTCTATAGGTGGAAGAATTGTTCCAAGGTTTCAGGAGTTGACCCCAGAAAAGCTGGGAAAGGTACATTTTTTTAATTTTATCTTTTTTTGACTAAATTTCTAATCTTCATCCCGTATCTCTGTCTTTGTGTTTCTGTTGTACTTTTCCATGTTGGAATGTCAGCCTGATTTTTGTAATTTCATCTTCTCACATTGTATTTATAAGCTACCAGAATATTAACTTGTTATTTTATAATTTTATTTTAGGCTGGTTTGGTTCGAGAAAAGTCTTTTGGTACCACAAAAGATAGAATGCTGTACATTGAACATTGTGCAAATTCAAGGGCCGTAACCATATTTATTCGAGGAGGTAGAATCTTGTTTCCTCATTTTTATTTGCCTTAGTATCTACTTTTTGTTTGTCATAAAAAAAAAGGTCTGCTAGTTTTTGTCGGTATGAAGATGTGAACTTAATTGTAGATTGTCCTAAAAGAACAAATAAAGAAAAAAAAGTTTGTAGAAAGGGTTATGCCAAATGGCCTGTTGAATGTGGTAATACCTGTACCTTGACGTAAGACATGGACCATTTTGTTCTCTTCATTTAGGTATGTTTTTGTGGCATTATTTGTGATTGCTGTGTCAATCAGTGTTTGATTAATTTAGTTATATTGTGTTTACATAATGCAATAGAGTAAGGTCTTTGCATTTACAAGTACACGTGACAAACTATGGATAAATGAAATTTCTAGAATGGGTGAGAAAAGGATTTGGGAAAATGTGATAGGCTAAGGAAGGTGTTGAACAGAAAATTGAAAGACCTAGAGAAAGGTCCTGAGGTATTTAGACTATCTCACTCAAGGATATGGTGTTCTCATGATATATTAGGTAACAAAATGATAATAGAGGAGACCAAGCGCAGCATCCATGATGCTTTGTGTGTGGCTAGGAATTTGATTCGCAACAATTCCATTGTCTATGGTGGTGGCTCAGCTGAGATATCTTGCTCAGTTGCTGTAGAGGCTGCTGCAGATAGATATCCAGGAGTTGAGCAGGTAATATATATTTGTCATTTGATTTCTTTCAGAACTATCTTCTTTTTGTATCTCATTAGTGCATATGAAATTGGCTGCCTTTTTATCTGCAGTATGCTATCAGGGCATTTGCTGATGCTTTGGATGCTATCCCCATGGCACTTGCAGAAAACAGTGGTCTCCAACCCATTGAGACCCTATCTGCTGTGAAATCCCAGCAAGTTAAGGTAATGGGATATAGATGGCAAACTTCAGCCTGATCTATTGTTTCTGATTCTCTTTAACCAAGCAGATTATGCTGTGCAGTCCCATTGGTGTGAGGGCATTAGTCTCAAAATTTCATTTCAAATTGCTATGCAGGAGAACAATCCGCACTGTGGAATAGATTGTAATGATGTTGGCACAAATGACATGTGTGAGCAAAATGTTTTTGAGACTCTGATTGGGAAGCAGCAGCAAATCCTTCTTGCAACACAGGTTGTGAAGATGATTTTGAAAATTGACGATGTCATTTCCCCCGCCAATTATTGATATTTCAGGTCTCAAGTTTTGGTTTGATTCTTCCTTACCAAACATGAGCTTCACAGCTTTTTATTCTGTTGGTTGGTACGGACCATCTGTGGACTGATGGGAATTCATAGATTTTGGATTGGTTTTCGTTGTAAGTGTACCCTGACTATTCCTGTGTTTAGTGAGAATTGATGAATTTGTCTTATCATAGATTTGTCGCTTACTTCAATGGGAATGTACCACCATGTATTAGACGTTGCAGTACTGCAATTTCGCATATTGTCCTTATTGAGCACACTGCTAAAGACTTATCTCGATATATGCCGAGGGTATACATTCCAGTTTATTAGGTAGCCTATATATTTATTCATTATTGACAGTTCTGGGCCTAGGCTGACAAATATGGAGGACGATGCTAATGTACCTATTTTAGAAAGTCTAATGTGGTAAGTGCGAAACATATTGAGGGATGATGGCGCCTTCCGTCGGTGGATTAACAATAATAGTAGCTCCACCATTAACTTCTTGACCACTTGTGTTCATCCTCTGTCCGCTACTAAGAAAATTTTACAGTTGAGAAGAGGGAAATTTTCTTTTCTAGTTAAAACTCCAGTTGTTGCTTGAATGAACCTTCCCCCCTTGTTAAATTGATCGCTCCAGTACTGGCTCCACGTTATTACAGCATGGCTTTGGAAAATGCAAGGCCATCTTTCAATTTTCAAGTAAAGTGATAGATGACCATAGGAATTAGAAACCCCGAGCCGGAGCCAGGCTGAAGAAATTTATTGCCACGTTGTATGTGCCAACAAGAATATGAAGGAACATTACTTATTGACGTAGGTCCTCGGTGGAAGGTGATAGTGCTAGCGTTCCGATTATGAGACTGGCCGTGTCATTTATAGCAATTGTAGTTTTCAGGGGATAGGAGCTTTTATAATTGACAATCTGCTCTCTGAATTACGATATGGGTGAATAGTATGGGGGGTAAATTAATGCTTACAATATGTATGCGTAAATGTTCAAAAAACTTTTGTCAAACAAATCATGCGGCGGGGATACGTGTCCCCAAATTAAAATGGTCCCGAAAAGTAATACGAAAAGCATTTTCTATCAAGTTTACTTCAATTTATTTTACATCCACTGGTACATTTACTGTGTATCAGTTTACTACCAACCCCATGTGAAAGAAACAACGAAGTGGGGTCTAAAAGCAGAAGACGGAGATGCAACGTTTGATATATAATGCCTCGTTCCGTTGAACATTCAATTTATATAGATATATATAATTATATATCCAACATTTCTGCTTTTGTTTCTTCAAATCCACGTCACAATTCCCGAGAGTTTTACGAAGAGGTGGGGGTTATAGAAACTGGCTAGTCTTATATACATTTAGGTAATTAAAGAAAAATCCGAAAACGAAGAACAGTAATTTTCAAGAATATAAATCCTAATTCCTTGTAATTACACTTCTGCCCTTTTGTTCTTTCCTCTCTCATCCTTCGCTTAGAGCCTTGTTATTAGTCCAAGCATTAGAAAAGCTTGCCCTTCCTACAACCAAGTGCGCCAGCTTGTGCAGTGATGGAACGTACTAGAGAAGATGGTCTTGCTACTAAACTCGAAGCCTTAGCATAGCCAGATGATGCTCCGGCGCCGGACGGTGTGAAAATTGCACCATTTAACATCAAATCTCCTTCTGACCTCCAATTCCAGTTCTTCCATTCACTCCCTGGTGCGTCCTCATGTTTTGTCACCTGCAAAAGAAAATTGCATATTTAATTTAGTATTTTCCAACTCTAACATCTTCTTGTACCGCAATTTTCATATAAAGTAGATCATTTTGTATGGTCACCTCTTTGTTGAATCTGTCATTTGGGGCAAGATATCTGTTGCCATGGCTATTAATTGTTGGATCAGCACTCCCACCAAGTGCATACATTTCCCAATGGTTGTAGTCATTGTTCACCACATGAAAATATCCATGTCTACACCTGCAAATTGAAGGGAAAAGAAAAAATTTAATAGAACCATTCAAATCAAATAACGAATAACCTGTATATTAGAAATTCATATAGAATTTTACCTTGGCATTCTCTGAATCAGGCCTTCTCCGAAATGATTGAAGGCAATAGTGACTTGCATATTCTTGTCTTGTGTATAACTATCACTGTGACCCAAGAGCATGACCTTGTTATGATGGGTCATGTAATTGTTTGAGATTGTAATGGCTGTTGATCCATGAATTGCATCAATCAACCCATCATTGCAATTCGACAAAGAACAATGATCAACCCATACATGAATTCCACCAAAAATCGAGACCCCATCACCGTCTGATATAGTTCTCCACCCGTGGTGACTTGGGGAGTCTCTCACATGAGCATTTCCTCCTTGCTGTCAGTCATGTATATTGATTCCATGAATAATAATATTGGTCACATACTGTATAGTAATGCATGGACCACCGGCAATATGTACACTAGCACCTCGACCGTCGATTGTCTTAAACGAGTTCATGATCAGCTCTTCTTTCAATTTGATCACCATGGCACGTGCAAAAATGATCCATAAAGGTTCATCTTGCATAGCGGAATACCTGATAGTGCCTGGTTTTGGATTCACCGGTTCATCGTCTCCAGGGTCTGTAACAACATATATCTTACCATCTCTCCCACCAATGGCGTGCTTACCGAACCCGATAGCGCAGTGGGCTAGCCGCTGTCGGTTCTTTTCCCAGTTGGGGTCGCACCACCAGCAGTCGTCTATTGGATTTCCGGTTCCCCAGGACAGAAACCCCAAATTCCTCCTAGACGCAGTGATGCTTCTGACAAGCATGGAAAAAACAATGTCAACATTCGACTTTGTGGCACAATGGAAGTTATACTTAAAAAAATGAGGTAGTAGTAAAATGATCGAAGAGGATCCTATATACTACGGTACTTCTTCTACAACTGTTTCAGGATCTTGAACTGGTGAGGAGATGAAATTTGGAGCGGCAGCTGCTAGATAAAAGACAGTCATAGAAAGAGAGAGTGGAATTGCCATTTCTCTTTTTGATAACAATGGACGGATACAAGGAGGAATTACTGGAAGGTTGAGAGTTTATAAAGTAAATGAGGCTTGATTAATTTAATCAAATAATAAATTTGATTCAGATTACATGGGGCCATCATGTTCTCTATCCACTATTTCTTGTGGTAGCTTGGGCCGTTAGCAAGAGTTAGCGCCTTTTTTTTGTTTAAGGAAAAATAAATCTGGTGCATTTATCTCCCCTGTGCATGTGCTTTAGGATCCTGTCCAGAGAATTCAAACTAATGGGTATATATGAACGTTTCACGTTATTTCGATACAATTCATTGTAACCGAAGTTTTCAATGATTATTAGTGACCTCTAACAAGATATCATGATCTCCAGACACGAAAAATGATGATTCCATATGAACTTATATAGTCGTACATCTATGTAGTAAAATCCTTTTGCTGTCGACTTTTAATTGAATACAAGTCATAGACTCGTCAAACTCCTAATTCAATCATAGGATTAAGAACTTATATCATATATGGGATCTACTTATTCGAAAACTCATTTTTCAATATGTGTATTTTGTCCAAAAATTTAATTCTTATGTATGACAATCTTGCCTAAGATCTCAAGCTCAATTATCTAAGCCAGCAGATTCTATCTTAATTATCACCTGTCCTTATACAATAAGAACACATTATCATCAAGCTTTTTTCACCAGGCGTGGCTAGTCCGATGCGATATACACAAGTGAACGATGTGTCTTAGTGTAAAAGATAGCTGTGATATCTTAGGTCAAAGGACTAGTAATATACTAGTACTGCTGTGCGACGCATCATTGACTGTGGATATTCACCTATATGATTTGTTGTATTTGGTCACGTTCAGTAATACGTTCACAAACGTAATATCCATATTTATACTCTTGTGACATGAGACTCGTCACACAATTATTAGTATCAAATACTAATCATTAGCAGTAATAAAACATGCCAGTTATATAAAGTCATGATCCCTAATGACATTACCTCAACTGAAAACTTATTTAGATGTATTTAAATTATAGACTCTTTACTCATATCCACAACTTATTGTAGATAGAGTCTTGACACATAATACATCATAGGATCTCATTTTGCATTAATGATAAAAATAATAAAATTAGCA
>JAWDEX010000012.1:8481382-8500747 GCA_035221805.1 Trichilia hirta
AAAGGAATCTTTAAATAAGAAATTTGCGATCCCTAAATCGGCTAATCTCATTTTATTATTTATACAATCAAAAGAAAGAGTTCATACCAATTAGAAACTTCTCAATTTATCAATAAATAGCAAGAGACTTAATGGCAGGAGGTATGTCAAATTCTTCTAGAATTTGATCTATTCAATATTTAAATAATTAAAAATATATTTAGATCATACTTTTTTATAGATGTTCTAAACATGTTTCTAAACGTCGAAACATTGAAATATTTAAATAGGTTACAAACTAAAATATGATGTAAAGATGTTTCTAAAGCACAGCTGCACTATATCACCCAATAGAATAGAGAAATATCACTAAATTAATGAATGCAATTCAACATAAAATAAGTTTATCAATGAACCTTAAATAAAAGTATCAACTATTAACAGCTTGAGGCCTATGTCTATGTGCAGAAGTGCTAATCCTGTTTCAACCATGCACCATTTTGCTACGGCCCCTGCTACCTAAACTTAAATCTTCATAATTTTGTCTTTGTTTCTATTGACAGAATAGACATGGAAATTCTAAACACCGAATGTACAAATTTTTTAGTGAAGATAAATTAGCAGATGGTATGGTGTCAGATAGGAGAGGGGACGACATTCAATTGCTAACTGAGATCAATACCAACCCTCTCTGGATTTCCCCTTTCGGTCTGATTGTTAACTAGTTCTATACCTAGTTGCCCCTTGTCCCCCGCACCAAATGCATATAGCTTGCCTGATTCAGTGAGTGCAAAAGTGTGGGCATTCCAGTATATAGAATTGGTCAGACTGATCTGCACTACACGCTCGTTGACCTCCTTCAATGATGTTACAAGCTCTGGAGTCAACACATTTGCATGTCTATTGCCCTGCAAGATAGAAAAAAGATGTATTACTTTGATTCAGTAACTTCGTGAACTCTCACACAACAAACATGACACCAACAATAGACGTGCTACTACCAACAGGTACAACACTAGGTTGATGCTGCTGTCAGTTCGTCACTAAATCTAGAAAGTAAGCACACACTGTCATGAAATTAAGTCAATCCAAATTAATCAGTGCATAAAATATCTAAAAAAGAGTAGGAAGAAGACCACCTGTCCGTCTGCAATAGCATAGTGACCAAGACTGGCTGATTCGCCACACCCAAATGAATAAACATCACCATCATTAGATACCACAAAGGTTGTGTAATCCCCTGTAGCAACATGAACTGCTTTGACATCGTTCAATGCTTGGACCACCTTAGGAACTGATTCACATTCTTCATTTCCGTGACCCAAGCACCCATAACGGCCCCAACCCCATGTGCAAACACGTCCATCCCGACCGACAACAGCAGCATGCCAGGCACCAGCTGCAACCACCACTGGTTGCAGATTCAAAAGCTGAAACTGTTCAATAAGGCGTGGGTACTTCTCATCAGTTCTAGAACCATGTCCAAGCTTCCCACCCAAACCACACCCAACAGAGTATACTGACCTGTTACATATCAATAGGAAGAGTATGTAGGTTAGGAATATGTTTAAGACTGTAAACGAAAGAGATACAATTAAGAATAAACTTGAGAAAGAAGTGGCATGTTTTGAAACAAAAAAAATTTTCAGCATAATTAAAAAATTCAGAAATCATTAATGGAAACACAAATTATGTTTCACGTACCTAATGTAAAGATTACTACAAAATAAGGTTTTATTTGAGTTCCATATTTTCTTAAGGTAGAGAGATGAAAGAGCTCACATTCCATTAGGTTGACAAGCGAGAGCAAGAAGGTAGCAGTATCCAGCTGCAATTTGTACAACAGGTATGTTCTCCAGCGGCCCTAACAAAGGGCGAGGCTCCACATCATTGGGCTCAGTATGGTGACCGAGTCTTGCATCGTTTCCCCAGGAAAATGTATAAACTCTGCCTTCCCTTGACAATACAGCCGTGAAAAAATTTCCAATAGCAGATTGCACCACAAATATATTTTTTAAAGACTCAACCAGCTGCGGGTTTGTGGCCAGCTTAGTTCCTTGGACCCCATACTCAGCTTCACCAAAGGAGTCCTTGCCAAAAGCATAAACTTGCCCAGCATCACTAATCAGCATTGTCCGGCCAGCACCAGCAGCAGCTTGGATGATTCGAATGCCTTGCAGAGATCTGCAACATAATGGACTTCCGTTAAGTTTCCTATCCAACAAATTCTCTTTCCATTTCTTTCACTTACAGTATCAGGTCTAAGAAGTGATGCAAAGTGCACAACCTGATAGGCCGAGGACGCCATTCTTCGTCAGTGGTGCCATGTCCCAGCTGTCCAGAGCTGTTAGAGCCAAAGGAGTAAACTACTCCCTTTGATGTCACAGCAATACTATGACTGGGCCCAGCTATTGCCTGCGAATTCTCTCTACGGCAACATGCTTCTCCAGCCAGCAAATATCTCAGCACTAGTTTCCACGAACCCCCACATCGTTGCTTCAAATACTGACGATCTTCTTCATTCATTGGCTTAAATATAGCTCTCTTTTGGCACATGTCGAGAGCAGCAAGCTCCGATATGGACAACTGATAATCAGGGGCAAAGTTTGCTGGCTTCCTAAAGAATGAGCATGTTGCCTGCAACACATAATTTGAAAATCAAATCAGCAGCATTATCAATTCTAACATTTAAATAAAGCATCGATATCAAATATTAAAGTAAAATGCAACTTGCCTCTAGTTTTGCAAGATCTTGAGGATCCAAAGTACATGAAGTCAGGACATGAAGCACAATGGAGGGACTAGCAGCCAAGGGAAATTCTCCAGGGGTGGAGTCCCCAAAGCAATGGCGTTGATTTCTTTGAAAGGCCGGTACAGGAGCGACAACAATAGCAGTAATTGGTTGGTCAGGAATGTTATGGTATTGTATAGTAGGCGTGCCACTCGTTGTAGCATCCATGGGCACTGCTAAATTTGGCAGTGCCCAAGCTTGACAGAAGAAAAGATTTAAATAGCTGGAAAATATAGAAACAGTGGCACAAAAATCACTGTACTTTCTTCCTATGAACCAAGAAGTATGAAACGTGATTTATATAGACACAAATTCAGCATCCAACTCAGAAAAAAGTATCTACCTGAGACTATGGCCACGATCAACAAACTTCAAGTCTCAAACCTACAGATAAAACACATGTAAAACTGTTCCGTCATAACATGATGTTGACTGTCGTGACTATAACATGAAAAGAAGAACCGAGAGAATAGAAAATATAAATATGAAGGAAACAAAAAATTTTTGATCGGATCAATCAGAAGTATCCTTGGCAAAAATGAGTTAGTCAAATTCAGATCATCCAAAAGAAGAGCAAAAAAAGACAAATAAGGAAACCTGAAACCTCAAAAGAAGTTGCAGAACAGGTAGATATTATCAAAACATTGAATCAAAACCAGAAATTTTAAAATATAAGAGGCACCTAGAAAAGGAAACTTAGATGAGAAGAATGCTAGTCTTCTATTGAAGGATATTCCAACTCCAAAAGATAAAAAAAGAAAAATGAAAAAGAATTTCCACATCAAGAGCGACACTTCCATTCACGTAAACTCGTTGTAACACACAACAAAAAAGTCAAATAGACAAGATCAAAACGAACCAAACAAGCAAAATCAACCGCACGAAAAACAGGGGAGACAATAATCAGCACTCTTGCTCAAAATCAACCCATAAAAAAGGATGATTTTGAGACAAACCCATATCATAAAATACATCAAATGATACCAATCACCTGCAAACTTGATCACGGCTAACCAAATAAAGCAAACGGAATCTAATATAAAACACAACATGATCACACGTTCGACTTCTTTTTTTTTTCCCTCATCTATCCATTAATGATCATTGCATATAAAAGATAACAATCAGCAAACAAATATTACATGTCCGAAAGATCCACGATTACTCAAAACCCATCTGCATCTGTCAATAACTGAAGAGAATTACACAAATTTATTGACCAAAATGCAAATTTTCATCTAATTCAAGAGCAAATAAATGGATATCTGTTAAGAACTTTCTCTGTTATTTTAAAAAAAAACTTCAAAAACGGATTCTTGATCGGTATAAATGAAGAAATTCAGAGAGAAGGAACAGAAAAAGGATCTTTTTTTTTTTTTTTTTTTGGGTTTACAAAGCTATAGTTTTTTTCCCTATTACGGTGCCTCTCTTCTACTATGCCAAAACGTTCGGTAAAGCCATGACTCATCTCTTAGCCATTATATTTATAGACCGAGAATTTTTGCACGTCAGCTTCCTCTTAACCATGCTAATTGAGCCCCCTCAAAACTATGGTTAGAGTCTGAGGGAGAAATTAAGGTTAATTTTCTTTTGATAGGATTTAAGCATAATTAAAATAAAATTTAAGTTGCTTTTAAGATTTAAGTGGAGTTGAACTTGTAACCTTTATTTAAGGATTTTTTTTGTGTAATCTTAGAATTTTATCAAAATGGTTGTTTTAGTAGGTAAAGGAAAAAAACCATAGGGACTGGGTATGAGCATATAGATATAGATATAGAAACATCTAATTTTAGATTCTTATACTACAAATTTGATGATTTCGTGGATCTAATTGAGTGTTTATAGATGAAAATGATTATTATAAGTCATAATTCAAGATTATTTTTAACTAATTGAGAAAATTAGAAAATTTTAATTATAAATATGTAGATAAAAATAAAATAAATAGCTTTGGAGGGTCCACTTATACTTTATTTCGAAATGTGTATCATGTGTACAAGTCGTGATGATCTCAAATATTATTCTATGCGAATTATTACTTCATACACCATAATAAGCATTATGGACAGGCAGGCATCATTTTACATTGCATATCCACACACACACATACGTATATTGATTGTATGGGTTTGTATACGTATAGCAAGAGTATCTATTTCATTTACTAGTTATCAATAGTAATCTATTGCTACCACTTTAATAATATTTAAAAATATAATAATTTTGACAAACATTTTTTCAGAGTTAAGACTTTTTTAAAACTGAATTTAAATTAAACTTAACTACAAATATATTCTTTTTTATTTTGGCGTCACCCCTAAAAAAAATTATATCAAATTAAGCGTCAGATGTCGTGCAAATATGGT
Source organism: Trichilia hirta (assembly GCA_035221805.1). Lineage (NCBI taxonomy): Eukaryota > Viridiplantae > Streptophyta > Magnoliopsida > Sapindales > Meliaceae > Trichilia > Trichilia hirta. The sequence continues at coordinate 8,486,519 of JAWDEX010000012.1, forward strand.
GCTTTTCTTTGTTGTTGTTGCTGGGCCTGATTTTGCTTGAACTTTACCTCTTCTTGTTGAATAATCTGGATTGGATGGTATTGTATTAAGTAGTACTTATCATTATTATTTATTTATTTGGCTGTTATGTTAATCTGATCTATCTTTCCATCAATCCATTTGGTAGATATTTTGATGGATCCAATCAAAACCAAAGCTTCCCTGTTTAGGGTCACAAATGCAGGGAATCTTACTCGGTAAGGAGTCACTTATCTAGGTTTAGTATATCAGAAGTAATGCAGAGTCTAGCAATATTATACTTACCATATATGTTTATATAATACAATTTTTTAAGTTTCGCACCCCTCTAATTTGAATTTAAAACACATTGAAGATGAAAAAATAACTTATTTATACATCATCCGATCGCCATTTTGTATATATTATAGGACTTGCGATTCTATATACTCTCAAATTTAAATATAAATGAGTATCAAAAAAATGGGTTACTTATATTATTATTAAACAAGTAATTTACTTATACTACTACTAATCATTCGACTGCCATCTCATATATACTTTAGGACTCCCCATCTTATACATACTCTTGTACTCAAATATGGGTGAGCACCAAAAAAAATTATTGTTTATATTACTAAAAAAAAAAATTAAAAAAAAAATGTTTTAGTTTTTGACCATAAAAATAAAGGAAAATTTTAATACTCGTGTAGGAAAAGGAAAAAAATAATTAAAATTTTAAACTTCTCTTTAAATAATGACAATTCTATTATATTTTAAAAATAATAGTTTAAAAACATAACATTAACTTTTTCATATGATTTAATAATTTTTTTAATATTTAAACAATAATCCCTCCATCTCACAATAACATCTTAATATCGGATAAAATTTTATTAGTTTATAAAATATTTGTAATTATATTATACTTTATATTTAGTTTGCTAGCTCAAATTTGAAACTGCAGTGGGGGTAGGGATTTAATTTTTTTGAAAAATATATTATGTTGTGTAAGTTTATTTAGATTTGTATAAAAATAACTGTTAAAATATTTTATAAATATATTTTTTTATGATTAATAATTATCAATCATTACCTAATTTATATTTAATAAGTAGTAATTTTATTTCACAATTATTATAAAGTAAAAATTATAGTATTTCATTCTCAAAACCATTAATTTTTATGCAAATATATAATCAAAGGATAAGAGTAAGTATCTTTTGTTTATACTTCTTATTATAGCAATTAAATTTAGCCACCTTAATTGTTGAGATTAAATCTCACATGTGTATTAATTATGATACATTAATTATATATTCATTAGATGTGAAAATATTTAGATTTTAAATTAAAAAATTAAAAAAAATCTTAATACTTCGGATAATCAATTGTGTAAAGAATTAAAATAAACATCAACGCAAGAGAAACGCATGAGTTTTCATTTCGTTATCTGTCAACGAAACATGTACAACCTTAAGTTTAACCTTTCATGAATGCCCATAGAAATTTTGGATGCAATAATATTAACGTTACCTCAAGATTTTTACCCATGCAAAAGAAAAAGAAAAAAAATAATTATATATGTGTATATATATATATATTTTTCCGTTTGGGTCAAGTCAAATCTCGGTGGCCCAAAATGTGTGTGGTACGTGTTTGACTACGATTGGTGCATTCTCTTTAATATTTAATAGTTGAATATTGATTCTAGTTTTGCAGCACTCAATCAATGATACGGCTTCATCGTCCTCTATAATTCAATCACTTGAATTGAAAAAGATATCCAAGGAAATAGGATGCAACTGGAACCACGTCCACTTGGAAAAAAAAATGAAAAACGCCCACTCTAAAAGAAGTAATGAAAGTGTTACAAAGGGGGCTCCATTTAATAGTCGAGGAATGTAAATACTTTAAATTTTCTAATATTATTAAATAAATTATTTATTTTTTTATAAAATTTAAAATTATTTATAACATAATTTTACAATTAATTAATAAATATCAAATAATTTATATGAAAATTTAGAAATAAATTGTGAGTAGATCTATGATTCAGACATAAGTATAATATGATTTTTTTTAATTGTATTAGTCTTAAATTTTTGGTTACGTTTTTTATTTTTTAATATATTTGTCATTTTTTGTTATATTTTTATCAGTTAAAATTATAACATAAAATTTTAAAAATACAATAAAATGCAAACAAAAAAAGTTAAAAGTACGACAAAAACTTGAGACTCTTTTATTCTATAACTTTACAGTAGCATGACCCATAAATTATTTACACATTTGGTTGTGCTCACTGTCACAGCCATATACTCTCCCATCAGACCTATATATATATATAAAGCAACAGTTTCCAGTTTTCTGGAATCACCGAAAAAAGAAAACAAAATTAAAGACCATTGATTTCGGAAATTGGTCGTGATAAACTTAAAATGAAAGTCATTTACAGTTCCAGAATAATGAAAGGTTGGTTTGATTGGGAACAGATTATCCATAGGAATAAGTAAAATTTTAAGATCTGGTTCCCGACAGGATTTACTTTTCATCTCTCTTTAAAATTCGCTGTTGCACTTGCACATACATGCCCTGCTGATCTCAGGCTTTTCACTGAAAATTCTATCTAATGATGATAAGCAGTAACAATGACCGCATTATTAGTTATTTTTTCTTAACCATGGTTTCATTTAAATATATATAATTGATTAAGCATCAGCAACGCTTACAGCATACTTGATTCCAATGCCACGATGAGTGCTGGATGGATTAAAAACAGCGGACACTCCAAATCTCAGGATTATTATTCTTTCCGGGGTGCGTGTATTTCCATAATTGCGGGCAAATAGTTAAACCCATTCGAAGTGTCAACAGTTTATGGCAGATCCTGTACACGTAATGATATTGCTTAAAAGAAAAATGGCATTGCTTTAATAATCAAACACAATTCATCACTCTGTCAAAGGCAAAGAAAAAAGGAGAGCCCACCAGATACAATAAAGTCTGGTGGGCAGGCATGATTCAGGTGCCGAAATTTAGTTCCGGTTGGTTGTCTCTCAATATTGTGACTCGTTGCAACTTCCCAGGTTTCTCTGTTGGTTTCGAGCTCAAGAGTGAAGGCCAGGTCAATTTTACTTACCATCAAGTAAACTGTCAGCTGGCTTGACAGAAAAAAGAATTGCCATGAGTCCTGATTCCAAGGTCGCTTAATTAGAGAGCGAAGTCAAGACAATTAATGTTTGAGACTTCTCTAGTCTCGCGTAAGTAATCTGTAACTTTCTGGAACAGTAAAAATAACAAATACTTCCTATTAATTTCTTGAAATGTCACGCTCTTATCAAAAAATTTATATTAAATACTTTCATAATTTCTTAAAATATTACTTAACTCTTACAAGAATCCTTATAACAATGACTACAAATCTCTTTACTAAAAACTAAAATACAAGTTTTTATCATGTAAAATTTTAATTTTTATCATATAAAATTTTAACTTTTAACATATAAATTCTTAAACTAAAATAATTAAATATTTAAAAAAATATTTTAAATTTAATTTATAATTTGATACTTTATTTTAAAAAAATTTATAAACTAATTTCTAAAAGATAAATCTAAAATATTTTTATTTTATATTCATAAAAATTTATGAGTTAAATTTATTTATAATTTAAATTTATAAAAATTTAAGTTTATTTTTATTTCTAAAAATAAAATAAAATTAAATTAAATTAGATATTTTATTTCAATTATTAAACGACTATAATAGTTTATAATATAAAAATTTAATTTATAATTTTATTTTTATAAGTACTTTTCAAAGTTTTATGAAATATAAATATAAAATTATAAATTAAATTTTTTATTTTATAATACTTTATACTAAAAAAATTTATAATTCAATTTCTAAAAATTAAATTTAAAATATTTTTATTTTATATTTAAAAAAATTTATTATTTTATTTTATTTTATTTTAAAATTTAAATTTATAAAAATATATAATGTCTAGTAATTTAAATAAAAATATTTAAATTATTTTTATTTAATTTTTAAAATAAAAATAAAATAATTTTTTTATAAATTTAAATTATAAAATAAAAATAAATTTATATATTTTTATGAATATAAAATAAAATTATTTTAAATTTAATTTTCATAAATTAAGTTATAAATTTTTTTAGTGTTAAGTATTATAAAATAAAAAAATTTTATTTATAGTTTTATATTTATATTTGATAAATTCTTTTTTAAAACTGATTATGAACATAAAATTATGAATTAAATTTTTTATAGGATAAAAATATATAGTAATTAAATAGTTTAAATACAAGTATTTAAATTATTTTTATTTAATTTTTAAAAATAAAAGTAAAATAACTTTTTACAAATTTAAATTATAAAATAAAAATAAATACATAAAAAATAAAATAATTTTTTATAAATTTAAATTATAAAAGTAAAACTGAATTCATAAATTTTTATGAATATAAAATAAAATATTTTAAATAAAACTGAATTCATAAATTTTTATGAATATAAAATAAAATATTTTAAATTTAACTTTTAAAAATTAGTTTATCAATTTTTTTGTATAAAGTATTAAAAATATAAATTAAATTTAAAGTATTTTTATAAAAAAAAAATAATTATGTTGAGTTTATATAAATTTTTTAAAAATTTAACTAATTTGATATTTTTTTCAATTTAAGATATTTATAACAAATATTCTGATAAAAATATGAAATATGAGTATTTGTTATTCTTGCTCCTGAAATATTAATTAATTAAGTAAATTAATGCGTTGAGGGATAACTTGTTGCGTGTACGCCAAGGCTTTTATTTGTTTTCCTTAGCAGCAGGACCTCTTCTCTTCCCGGTTACTTCCATTAATTAATCAAATTTATAGAAACTAGAATGACAGAAGGTGAAACACGACAGCATGGGAAACCAGTTTCGTGAATGAAGACTAAAACGTGCTCGAATCTGTTCCCAAGTGAATGATAGCTGGAGATTAGCAAAGCAGATAAATAAAAGCTTTCATTTTTATACAAAAATGATCACATGATTAATACTCGTAGTTGGTATATTATACAAAAAAAAATTCATAGTTGTTCCTATATGTAGATTATAATTGTGTGTCCAATTTTATTTCAATTTAAAATGTTCGCTTGCAAAGGTGATAATGGCGTTTTTTACACGTTGCCTAATGCCTATATTAAAAGTCGTATCACAAAGCATCTTCCTGGTTTCTTCTAAACTTTTACTTAACAACTAAAGAAAGATACAGGGAAAAGACAAAACAAGAGACAAAGACCGATTTGTACTTAAGTTCCAGGTGTGTATATATATATATATCATGAGGAGCACTAAAAATTCTTGCACATGTTCTGCCTAAGCCTATTATTTTCCATTAAATGGAAAGGGGAAAATTACCAAAAAGGGAGAGAGATTCAACTGCCTGCTTCTATGGACAATAACAAAAAGCCTTCATGCAAATTACTTTTACATCACAGATACGAACTTATATCTGACCTTCAAAATCCTATTCATGTTTACATTCATCTGCGCATGCGTCATATACCCAACAAACGGACAATATGCCAATTCCAGTGAGGCCCCACCAATCTCAATGGAAAATCCAATGTGAACAAAAATGGCTTTCTTCTGGAAAAAATAAATATTATCCAACGGCTCTGATCAGTATCTGCCCTTACCGGCAAATGACTGGGCTGGTAACATTTAGTGACTTGAAATATGGATAAAATCATGACTGTGCTTCCCCTTCCGTTGGCTACTCCCTCCTGGCTTCATGAGCATCTTCTTCAGAAGGTTTGTCATCTGAAGTAGTGTGCACTTCAAATGCTTCCTGAAATATGATGAACCCAGCAATCGCATAATCAGAAAATCAGTATAGTTGAGTACACATAAATAGAGTAGAGTAGCATAGAGCAAGAGGAAAAGAGGAATATGATTTCAACACTCAAAAACAGTAGAGAGAAAGATAGGGAGTAAGGTGATAACCGATTCAAACGTCATGTCAATCCTAGTAGGTGAGCTACATATTCTACAGTGTAAAATATTATCAAAAACGAACATTACAAAGAAGTCAAAATCTGTCTCTTAAAAAAAGAAAAAGCCAAAAACAAAAGAAGAAATGAGGCCAAAGAATATTGAAGGATAATGATCTTAAGTACCTCCCCCTCACTATCCCTATTAAATCATCTGATTGAAAGTCCGTCAATCCCAGTTTGTTCACTTGTGCTCTCACTCTAGTATTGTTTAGAGATATTCTGTTACTATTTTGAATTAATCCACAGATACGAGAAAAAGAGAGAAGAAATAAAAATTTTAAGCCATTTGCAGTGCACAGTAGTGGTAGTTTATGAGAGCAGACCATTGGAAAAAAAATAAGCAAGAAGAGAGAATCAGGCATTACAACAGACAGCAACAACAATACAACATGTGGTCAAGCATCTCCTGATATATGCTCACCAACTAACAGGCAAGTATATTGAACATTTCAAGTGGATTTTAGAGAGAACCATTCTATACTTTTATATGATTGTTGATCATCCCTCCCATTAACCTCGGAACTAGCAGAAACTTCACCGCTCTCTGCCCTCAATACAGAGATCGACAATCTTCCTTATATTCTAGACTGGACTTATTACCAGTCACAATAACTACAATATTGCAGACATCTTGAACTTTTGCAGGCTGAACATTTTTGTTCTTTTCATCTAGTCAGTCCCAATTCCGTTCACTCTTTCATGTACATTTGCTTCTCTCAAGTCTCCCTCATTGGATGTTCGATTTCCTTTAGTTGCCGCCTCTGCATTTTTTCTTTTCTCTTCTTCTCTTTGTTTTCGTCTTCTTGCCTCTTGCTCCTTTTTCTGTTTAAATCTGGAGTATATCAACACATTTAAACTACAAACAACTAAAGCAACACCAAAAAGACAGAGAAATCATTGAAATATACAACTAACCTATCACCAGGTCGTAGACCTTCTGCAGTCAACTTTTCTCCCCGTTTGCCCTCTAACTGCTTTATCTGTTTAAATCTGAAGTATATCAACACGTTAAAACTGAAATAGCTAATATAATACCAAAAGCACAGTAAAAGCTGTGAAATAAACAGCCAACCTATCACCAGGATGCAGTCCTTCAGCAGTCATGTCGTCTCCTTGTCTGGCCTCCTTGTGGAATGTAATCCAGAGACAGACCTGAAAATATCAACTTAGTCTTCCTTCATTGGAATTTTCGCAGCTCCAAACTTTTGAAGCCATACTTGTTGGGCTGTACTCAAAATGTTATTTGTGAACCTGAGTAAAACATTGAAGATGTAAGGCAGATGTCAATATGAAAATTTTCAATTAATTTGTAATATATACTTTCAGAATAAAAGGATTAACATTGCTCACCAATAAAGACTTAGACCAGAAGGAACAGAAAGAGAAAAATAACCAATAATTAAAGGGAGGAACTTTGTTACAGCTTGAGAACTCTTCATGCTCGGATCATTACTCTGCAAGAAAGAGTGATAATAATATTAATAATCTTTCGCCTCAACAAGTAATAAATTAATCATAAATGTTATTACTCACAGTGCATGTAAAGTCCTCTTAAAATTAGTAATCAAATGCATGAAAAGTATTTTTGTACAATATATTAGATTCATTGTCCTAGAAAGCAGATCTAAAGGACCAAGAGACCAGGGGGTTGAATCACAGAAATTTCCTGGCTACGAAGGTTGTAGGGTCTGGCAGTGGTCCCCAATTTAGACCTTGGTGAACATAGTATTGAATACGCCAAACAGAACTCAACATCATCCAACCAGCTACAAATATCCAAAAAGGAAAGCTAACAAAGGAGTACCCTTCTAAATGTCAAACCATCAATCATGTTGTTTAGTCTCTTTCTATGATCGTTTTGGAATTGTATAATAGAGTTGTCTGAAATATTTCAGTCATGTGCCTGAAAGGTCAATGACCATAGTATACAGCATTTTTCAGCTTGAAAAATTGCAATACATCTAACGGGGTTCGCGATGTTCATTGGATGGGCAAAGATATCGAAAGTAATAATAACTTTTTAGTCAATTGAACCTGGGGTAAGACTTGGTAAAGATACTTAAGAGCAGTCTATTTACAATAGGGCAATGACTAACCTGTGACGACTGCATGATCTGGACGGAGATGTATTGTGAAACAACCAATAACACTGGCAAGACAAGATATGCAAAGGTATCTGACCATCCAAGGGGTGGATGACCATCCTGAGAAAAAAGTTCATACCAAGAATGAGCATTAGGTTCCAATTTTCAAGAAGTTAACTACCATATGTCTATTCTAATCAATTACACAACTATCCATATCTGGAAAGAATATACAGCAATTTCTGATTAAAATAGTCTTCTGATATATTTGAAACCAAACAGCAATATCACTTCAGTTCAGTAAAATAAGTGTAAGCTTATATGGGAAATAATGCTCACAAAATTCTAATAAAAATGAGAGAAGCTCAGAATTACGTACTACAAAAGGAAAAAGCCAAGAGATACCACTGACACTTTGTCGTGCAGCAATTGTAGTTGGACCAGCCAAGGAGGGTATCCAAAAGAAGCCTTCTGTGAGAAGTCCCTTAATTTGTAAAGTTGTTCCATTAGACATGATAATTAATTGGCATAACGATAAAAGAATGCCACGGCAGATTATAAATAAAAAATCAGCAAACAACCTCATTTGCCACATTTGAAAGGGCTCTATATAGCCCAATCCATACTGGTATTGTGGCAAGGGTACGCAGACATCCTGGCACATAGACTAGAAGGTTGTGTCAATTATGCAAGCAGTAAGGTGACCATAGCTGTAGCGTGGTAAGAGATTCTGGAAAGTGAACACATGAATATCCTTTTCCGACTGGAAAGTGAAGATTGCTGGAACACAAGTACCTGCTAAAGGATTTATGCCAGCTAATTTATATAATCGAGCAGTTTCGAGTTGAATTCTCTCCTGCAAGTAATTAAGAATGTCCAATTTAGTCATTATAACAAAAGTTTCACAGCAAACAAAACGTTTTTGGCTACAAGTGAGTGATATAACCAATCCAATACTCAACATTCAGAAAATATTTGGTCAAGGAAACCATTTAAGTCAAGAACGAACAAACTTTGACCTGATCACCAGCATATCTTTCCTGAATAGCCTTCACTTGAGGCGCCAAAGATCGCATAGCCATTGCAGATTCGACCTGTGCGAACTAAATTTTATAACTACATCGATAACACTATAAAAATACAACGAATTGACTCAAAAACGAATGTTTCACTTAAATTTAGCAGAATTGACTAATAAACCTGTTTCTTGGTCAAAGGGAAAGTAGCAGCCTTAACAAGTATAGTCAGAAGGATAATAGCAAACCCATATTCATATGGCATATGCAAAGTAGCTAGCCCATCTTTTAAAACCTGAAATTTATTACAGTTACCCGTTTACCAAACATTCAAACAAAAGATTAAATCTTTCTTTAACAATTCAATGATATTATACCTTCAAAACAGTCTCCATTACATTCGTTATACCAGAGAGCCAATCAGAATTCTGTTTTGTTGTAGTTATAGTGTCGGGAGACGAGACGGCAGCGTTTGCTATTCTATAAAGCAAATTCTCAGCTGGACCAAATAGACCAAATAGTTCTTTAATAACACCGTCCGAAGTTTCCGGATTGGCGACAGAAAGTGAACCCCGAAGGAAAGGTTTATGACCGAATTGTGTTCGCTGAAAAAGAGGAGTTTGTCTTACGCTTCGATGCGGAAACGGAGAGATTACGAGGTTCAGCTTACCTGAGATAGAAGTGGTCATGATTATCAAGGTTTCTGTAAAACCCTAAGATGTGGTTTGATTAAAAATGCTCCCGAGTAGTCTTCCGTGCACGTGATGAAGCCAGTTAGCACTTCGTCAAGATTTAAAAATTTTGGATATAAATATATAAATTAAATGACAAAAAATAGTGGAATAAAACAATAAATATACAAATTAATCACGCGACAAATTCAAATGAGCGGCCAGTTGTTGTAAATTAAAATATTTTATAATTTTTCTTGGGTATTAAAGATTTTACAACAATATTTGAAATGCACATAAAAGCCCCAGAAATGAGGATCGGTGAACCCTAGCATTTTCCGAGTCTTATCACTTGGAAGTGGCCAATTCGGGTAGTTTATGGGCTTCAATACCGGGCCCATCATCATCTCTTTTGTTTTGCATCCCATTGATCACCAAAATTGGTTTAATATATGACTTGTTTCAGAAATTTAAAAATAATCCATAATGTTAATCTTCGAGAAGATGTGATAGGAAACTGTGGGTGGGGTATGGGGTATGGAACACGAGGTCGAAATCTCACCCATCACAACCTTCGGATAAGAGAAGAATCTAAAAACCATAACTCCATTGGTTCCCATTTGCCTCATCTGGCATCAAATCTCCATTTCTTTCCCATAGAAAAAAATCAGAGAGTGTCTTAACCCTATCAAATACATCAAAGCATCGATCGGCCGATCAATCAATGGCTCCAACTATGGCTACAATGTCCGTGGTCAATGCCAAATGTTTGAGAATCAACTCTCCCAAAAACATTAACCACAACCAGCCGACTACAAAACGCAACTCCATTCTCTCCATTCGAAACCTACCAAAAGGTCTCACAATTGTAAAGCCATCTGATTCATCAGTTTCTCTAGCCGGTACTGCCATTGCTGGAGCAATCTTCTCAACTTTGAGCTCGTGCGATGCTGCTTTTGCAGCACAACAAATAGCAGAGATAGCAGAAGGTGACAACCGAGGATTGGCACTATTGCTTCCCATCATACCAGCCATAGGTTGGGTACTATTCAATATTCTGCAACCAGCACTGAACCAGATCAACCGCATGAGGAGCGCAAAGGGTGTGATAATAGGGCTTGGGTTCGGTGGGTTGGCTGCAACAGGTTTAATGTCGATGCTCCCACAAGCAGCAGCAGCAAGTGAAATTGCGACAATTGCTGATACAGCTAGTGACAACAGGGGTCAGCTTCTGCTTATTGTTGTCACTCCTGCCATTCTGTGGGTGCTGTACAACATCTTACAACCGGCTTTGAACCAGATCAACAGGATGAGGTCTTAGTGAGGGATGGATTTTTTGGGATGTGTAAAGCAATGCATTTTCTTGTAATGGCATCCAATGTTGTTAATGAAACTCCTTTTCCCCTTTTAACAATTTTCTTTTTTTTTTGTACTTTTTTCCCCTGGGTTGAAACTTGAAAGTGTAATTATATGTTTAAAAATGATTAAATATTATCAGCTGTTAATTACTTATAATTGGCAGAATTAACTGATGTATAATTCGTAATTAAAAACTATATATCTGTGTTTTGTGTTTTTGGAAGAGTCAATGCCTTCGGATGAAGAAATGAATCTAAATAGCAACCAAGGTCCAAGGAATCGTGGTTAATTATTAATTGGTATTTTAGAATGCTTTGTTATCAAGGCAAAACTAAAATATTGGTATCAACTACCTGATTTCTGATTTTCTTTACAAATATTTCTCATGGTTGTTACAATTTAGCATGCTATTTTATTAAAGCTTTTTACATCGTAATTCTAATGCTTACGTTATCATACTAAGAGCCGACGACTGAAAAAAAGAATGTAGAGATCGGGTATGTCATTGGATTTAAATTGCTAGCTATATAACGAAGATTCATTTATTAGTCACATAAACACAATTTGACATAGACTTGATAAATACTCACGAACAAAAAAAAAAAATTTGAAGTGTTTGGGGGTAAAAAGAATGGTCACAATCCAAACTAGAAGAGAGTTATTGAGAAAAACAGGTCGAAAAAAGGCTCAATAAAATAATTGAACAGACATTCCTTTTCACTCATTATTTTAGAGAAGAATAGATTTTGTTACTCCTGGTGTGGGTACCACAGAAATATTAGGATTGCCAAAACCTGAAATAGTTTCCATGGACTTGTTTTGAATGTGTCGGAAAGAAGAATACGAAACATATTTCTCTCACGTATATATACTCAATTAAAAATAGGAAGTTTTATATTCTATATTCATTCTTTTTCTTTGAGTCTCAGTATAAAAAAAATTTAGATCAAATATTTATCAAATCTTTCACAAATTTTTGATACGTTATATATTTATTTACATAGCATCATGATTTATTTTATTACTTTATTATTATTTAATAATTATCAATTATACGTGAATTCTTTTTTTTGTTGACGAAGAAATCCTTGTACTTAATTATTACTGTGACGGCCGGTCATACACTGACCAAGTACTCATTTCTTTCGAGTATATATCCACAGATCACACAGTACCTGTCATAAATCATTTAAAACGTATGTATAAGAATTACATTGCAGTAGTATCAAACATAAGATAAAATCCCGATCGCACCAGACTCTTATAAAAAATATATTTCTAAAAATCTGAACATAGATAAACTAATACCAATATCACGTGATGAAACCACTAAACTATACCCTTTAGGTGCCAATTACACGTGAATTTACTAAAGCTTAGATGACCATGTACTCACTTATGCATATGTATTTTATTTTAATGATTTCATGACACAACAATTATTAACTGAAACTCATATTAATTCAAGTTCAAGCATAATTTCTATATGATTGGTAGATCTGTAATAAAAGAACAGAACACTAACAACTTGTATTGAATTAGATTTATGTCAACATTCAAGAACAATAATGGGGAATGAATGTCATCCTCATCAAATAATGTCCAAGATGATCTTAAGTGATCAATCGCATTCAAACAATAACAGCAACAGCAAGCAATGGTATGGTCTCTTCTTCAGTAGTATTTTCATTTTTAAAAGACATTTTTCATGCTTATCATCTTCTTTTCCGAATGAATTGAAATTTATGGTTCGACTTCCATGAGAATAAAATCAAACAATTTTTTTTTCTTTATGTTTATTCTTTCAAATTAATAATGAGCATATAAAATTCAAAAGATATGCTCTCAATATTAATTAAACTCTGGACCCACCAAACAACCAAATATAATTTAATATAAAGTTTCAGAAATTTTTTGTTTGGTAAGATTTATCCATTTATTTTGGATAAATACAAACCAAGTTATTTTTATTTTTATTTTTTTCAATTAATTTAAAGGGAACTCCGAAGAATTTTATTATTTGCAGTTAAACCTAAAATATAGCGATCATAACTCGTAAGTTGTAATATTTATTAAAAAAAAAAAATCATAATTCGTAAGTATACTCCATGACACAGACTACAGCAGCAAAACATTAGCCGATCGCCTACAAATCATCAACCAAAATACAAAGCCAAACGCACTTTTCGCCGGTGTGTGCTGCTCACTGCGATCCAGCTGTCTACATTCGATTGGTTATACGTAATTTAACTCCTTACAGTTTCCTTCATTCTCTTCCCCCACCATTTCAACAAATTTTCCCTCCATGAGAAAAACAAGCGGAAACAAAGAAACTAAATCTACACGAACACAAAATTAATTTTGTACAGAAATTCATGCAAAGACACGAAACAAATGAAATCTAAAACAACCATTTTTAGATTCTTCTTAGTCTCCCTCTTCCTTTCTCTCCCTTGGCCCCTCCTTCTTTGGTTTCTCAAACAAAATAAAAAAAAAAACGCCGGTGACCCACCATAGAAAAAAGCTGAAAAATGGAACAGAATATCTCAAAATAAAACCAGGATACTCCTCCCACAAATCCTATATACAACGTCAACTCAACAAAATCCTAAACCCTAGACAACGACAAATATGGACCACACCTGACTGGAATCGTAAAATTCAAGTACTTGTAAAATTCTCCAACGTGTTGAAGGAAAAAGGAAAACTTCTTTCCAACGAATCAAAGGCTCTCCGTAACTGTTGATGATATTTGCTCACATGAGACTGATCCTATCTAAAGTTTTTTTGACTCTAGACTTCACTAATTAAAAGGTTTAGTTTGGTATGATCGTTTTGATATCTCGACACTCACCTTGATTACCGAGACGATCCCTTCATAACTACCGAGGTAACTCCACAATTCCTTAAAAAACAAAAGTTAAAGATGAGACCGACAAATACGCTGTTCAAGTAACTGTTTAGGCGTCCCATCACGTTAGATAGCGCTATGCGCGATAAGTTACAGACGCTCATTATTACACCAGGC